>JAWWEU010000081.1:139469734-139554378 GCA_035583155.1 Acropternis orthonyx | reverse complement strand
CATCAGGCAAAGCATCGCCAGCCAGTCAAGGGAGGGGATTGTCCCGCTCTGCTCTGCACTGGGGCGGCCTCACCTTGAATATTGTGTGCAGGTTTGGGCACTGCAATGTAAGAAAGATCTTAGAGAGTGTCCAAAGGAAGGCAATGAAGATGGTGAAGGGCCTTGAGGGGAAGACGTGTGAGGAATGGCTGAGGTCACTTTGTCCGTTCAGCCTGGAGAAGAAGAGACGGAGGGAAGACCTCACTGCAGTTACAACTTCCTCATGAGGGGAAGAGGAGGGGTTGACATTGATTTCTTCTCTCTGGTGACCTGTGACAGAACCTGAGGGAATGGCCTGAAGTTGTGTCAGTGGAGGTTTAGGTTAGATATTGGAAAGACATTCTTCACCCAGAAGGTGGTTGGGCACTGGAACAGGGTCCCCAGGGCAGTGGTCACAGCACCAAACCTGACAGAGTTCAAGAAGCTTTTGGGAAATACTCTTGGACACATGGTGTGAGTCTTGAGGATGGTCCTGTGCAGGGCCAGGAGTTAAACTCAATGGGCCTTGTGGATCCCTTCCAACTCGGCATATTCTGTGATTTAACTTATTTCTCATTTTAATTAGTTTTGGTTTACCTTGCAGCACTTGTTCCTTATTTTGCCCCTTCCTGATAGGTCAAATCACATTGGAAATAGGAAAATTTTTCTTCCATTTATTAAATGTTGATGAGGTTCCTCTCACAAGCATCTCTGTGTATTGCTATAGTCACTGGAAGCCATCCATTGACCTTAGGTTCAGCTGTAGCTCAAATTAGCCAACTCTGTTTTTGTTAATTAGTCCTTAAACTACAAGCTTTAGGAGGATGAGAGTATTTTGGGAAAGTGTTGTTATAGTCTTGCTTTGCTCCTAAGCTCTTTTATAGGAATCTGTTGCTGAACAGCCAGAGTGAGTGACACACACAGATCCCATTATGCCTATCTAGGACCTAGGTGTGATGATCTTGATTGAAAAGGGAACTCATAAATCGTCACCCAAACAGTCCCTTGTGTGGTTTCTGAAAAAGCCTGGAGGCACCTGAACATCCTATTCCCCCTTTTATTTTAGCCATGAATTTACCCACTGCCTGCAGTTACTTGCTTATGTATGCCCAAAATTATCCCAATCTGAGCTGAAAAGCATAAGGGAAAATAAGTCTGGCTTCCCCTTCATGCTGAGGGCTTTCAAATCCTGCCTCCCAACTATCCACCTGCCTGGGCAGTTGCTACTTTCTCTGGCATGCAGGAAAGGGAGGGCTGTGTAACACCACTGCCACCAGTGGGACACCTCCCGAGAGCTGTAGTGGGTTCTCTGAGTCTGGTCTTGGAAAGAGGCTGGAAAATGACAGAGGTTTGAGCCCTTGCACCTTGCATATGCCTTCCCAAGTGCATTGCAGCAAGGTCAGTGCAGCCTTACCTCAGGAGTACTGGGGCTCCCTGGCCTGAAGGAGGAACTGGGCTTCAGCACGTTCCCATGATAGTTTGAAGATGGGTTGTCTCCCTCTTTTTGGGAGAGTTCCCTTGCTCCTAGATATAGCAGTTACTTTTAGGAAAAAAAAAAAAAAGGCCACAAAACGTTTTTCTGCACCTTGTAGTGGAAAATGAGCTTTTATTTTTGCTTGGGAGAATGAGACCCAAATCCAGAGCGAGGGACTGGGCTGCATGTTCCATTTTGACCATGGTGCCAGTCTGCAGCCTCTGATAAGGCTACTGTTACTGTTGCATCATTATTATTCCTGTTGAGTCAAATGCATAAGGTACAAAAGGCAGAATTTCAAAAAATAAGGTCTGGATTCTGTTACAGGGATGACTTGCTTACAAACTAAGTACAGTAAGTCATTGCTTAGGTATGTGTTTTTTTCTGGTCCAAAATGACTGTTGTCTCACACAGTGTTCTACGGGTCAAGTGTAAGTATTAAGTAGGAGGAATAGGCCAGCATGTCCTGATTCTCCTCACAGCTACATAAATAAAGGCTGGAAGAAATGCAAAGGAGCTCTGCAAAGTGCACTGTACTACTGAGCCAGCAATGCAGCAACAGATTAGTGCCTGTATCTGTAAGGCTGTGCATATAATTGACTAGAGGTAGCTTTTACAACAGGAGAATTGTCTTACCCTAGGTTATAAAATGGGCAGCATAAATTGTAAGTTCAGGGCCTATCAGGGGTAGTGTATGCAGCTTGACAGGTGCCAGGCTTCTAATGAAAGCTCCCAGAGAATAATGCTAGAGCAAAAAAATGCATCAAGAGAGATGTGGCTGGTTCATCCTTCAAGTTAGGAGCTGAAGCAGTCTACGGTGCTTAACCTGTGAGCATGCTGCTTTTAATTTTCCATTTTTATTAATATGAATTATTAACGTCATGAATATGAACATGAAGCCTTTCTCAAATTCATTTTTTATTAAAAAAAAGAAGGATGAAGCCAGTGTGGGTGTGGAAGAAAGCACCACTGAAAGCTGCTTGGAGATAACAATGTGGAGCAGGAGAGAGCTAGGGGTACGGACTGGGAAGTGTTTTAATACTGTATGTGCCTCAGCATTGGAATATGAAAGCGTATTTTAATATTTAATAAAATTTTAATTTTGCTCTTTTGAACAAAGCAGTAATTGGAAAATCTTATTAGAAAATGTAAGTTCTCAAATTCTGCACTGCTGCAACCTCTGATGGCCCACAGACCTTTTGCAATGCAGTACAGTAAGTTGTCTGGTCATGTTAAGTTGGTCCTCCTTGCTTCCCACAAGTCTGGCATTAAAAGAAACTCTGAAAATGAATTAAACATGTTTCAAATACTTTTCCTTTGTGTAGATTTTTGCCTAAATGTTTTATGGCAGTTAGGGTAATCAGGAGGAAGAAGGGATGGCTTTCCCAACATTTCAGAATGAGTGAGATGGCCCCCAACATCATTTTCTGATATGTGACTGTGGTGGGTTCACCTGGACTGGACACCAAGTGCCCATCAAGCTGCTCTATCACTCCTTTCCTCAGCAAAGTGAGGGAAGAAAATAAGATGGAAAAAAACTTGTAGGTTGAGATATGGGCAGTCTACTAAAGTAAAAAATCATGCTCAAGCAAAGGAAAAGCCCGAAAGATTTTATTCTCTACTTCCCATCAGCAAGTGATGTCTGACCACTTCCTGGGAAGCAGGGCTTCAAACACAGGCAGTGGTTGCTCTGGAAGGCAAACACTTTAAAATAATGAATGTCCTCCCTTCCTCTTCCTTCTTCTTAGCTTTTATATTTCAGCAGATGTCATATGGTATGGAATATCCCTTTGGTCAGTTTGAGTCAGCTGTCCTGATTATGTCCTCCCCCAAGATTTTGCTCACTCCAAGCCTACTGGTGTGGGGGAAAATGTTGGAGAGGCAGTCTGGATGCTGTGGGGGGAGCACTACTCAGCAGTAGCCAAAGGTACAGCACAGCTCGATGGGGGCTGCTGTGGGGAAAATGAACTCCATCTCAGCCAGACCTGGCACATGAAAACCGTGAAAGATTTTACATATAAATGGATTGATTTTCTTCATCTTTATATATATTGCATACTGAAGAATTGTGTCCTTGGTGTGTGTTTAGTGACATGGTACCTTTGGGTTATTGTTTGGATTGATTAGTAGCAAGTCAGAGCAAGCAACAATACTGACTGTCAGTTTTTGTCACATGGAGAGGGCAGACAGGTTCCTGGTGTTTCATCCCAGTGCAGTTCAAAGAGCTTAGTTGGTACATTTGTCTGTGATAGGAGCAGGTGTTCTTCCTCACTTAATTAAATGGCAGCTTTTGTTGAGTTCACATGTGTACTTCAAGGAGCTTGCCCCCTTCTCCGGATGCACAGGTAGAACTCCAAAATCTCTTTTGCTTTAGAAATATCAGTAGCTAAGAAAGTCTTCTGTGTGATTTCAGGGATTTCCTGGTTCCAGTTGGGTTGGACACTTTGAGGATGAGTGTGGGGTTTGTTTTGTGTGCATGTGAGTATGTTTATTTTTCTTGTGGTAGTAAATGATCCTTTTTTTGTGGAAGAAACCTGATTTTTGTGAGGCCCACCACTGGCAGTTAATGGAAAGATTCTTGTTTGAGTTTGCTAGAAAGACTTCAGTGGATTCTAATGCTTTCCAAATTGTCTTTCTCTTTTCTGTTTTGTGTAGAGGCTGTATATTATAATGTATGAATGTATGTTTACTCCTGAATAAATTACCAGTAGTTTTGACAGCAGGAATGATCTAATGTGATTTTTTTTTAATTAATACAGAAATGGATATATAATGCATAATGGGTTGCACGCTGAGCAACATTAGATTAACTAGGAATTGAAGAACTGTGTGTCCTGCTGATGGTGGACAAAATCAAAGGTGTTGACAGATTCACTTACTCCTTCAGAAACAAAAAAAAACTTGAGGTTGTTTATTTGAATAGGGGGCCCGTAAATCTAGCACATAGATACCAACAAACAGTAGTCCTGGATTTTTTTTTCCTTAAAAATATGATGTGAAATATAATAGAAGCTCATTATTATATGTCTGTATATATTTATATATAGCTGTAGGTAATATATAATTTTGTATGTCCAGGAAGTAGGTTGGCAAATGTATATACAGCAAACAATGTGGATTTATAGAGTGCCTGCTAAAGGTTTACATTTATCATTAATTTACTTTGTGGGTCCTATCAGGTCCTTCCTGAGAGCACTAAAAATGGTTGTCTCACATTTTACAGTACACTTGAAAAGTGGTGTAATATGATTTGTGCCTGAATTTATATTTCAGAGGGGAATTCAAGTTATTACTATTTCCTCCTATTAAAATTATCAGGTCCTGAATATGTTCATCTGTAAAACAGGACTGTCTAACAGTCTTTTACTCAAGACTTGTAAGGAATCAATATAGTTCCCATCAGTACAGTAAATTACTAACTGAACAACTTCCAGTAATCATGATGCACAGTCTCTCATTAACCCCTTCTCTTCTCTGTATTGAGATTTGTATTCTAATACTGTCTTAGAATAAAGTTATTTTGGAATATATCTGTAAATTATTAGAGACACTAGAGTCATTAATTCAAAATTTGGTAGCTAAGGCTGTTATGTACCTGTACCATTTCTGTTTAATGTGTTTATTCATGATCGGGACAAAACGACTGAGGGCACTCCTCAGTACATTTGCAGACAACGCCAAGCTGGCTGAGAGTGTTGATCCTCTGGAGGGCAGGAAGGCTCTACAGAGGGATATGGACCAAGCACAGATGTAGGAAGTTCAACAAGGCCAAGCACCAGGTCCTGCACTTGGGTCACAACAACCCCACCAGGGAAGATTTAGGTTGGCTATTAGGACTTAGGTTGGCTATTCGGTCTTCACCGAAAGGGTTGTCTGGCATTGGAACATGCTGCCCAGGGAAGTGGTGGAGTCACCATCCATGGAGGTGTTTATAAGGTGTGGCACTTGGGGACATGGTTTAGTCGTGGGCTTGCCAGTGCTCTGCTAGTGATTGGACTCAATGAGCTTAGAGGTCTTTTCCAACCTAAATGATTCTATGATATCATGATAAAAGGATATGCAGTGCTCCCACAGAACTGAAGTATACAATTAAATACTTCCTTGAAAATGTGTGGATCAGTCAAGGACTAGAAATTGTTTGCTTTATTTATGGGAGGGTTTGGGAGTCAGGAGACTCTCACTTTTGGAGAGGGATTTTTACCTTCAGCATCAGTTTTCAAAGTACATGGACTCTTTGGAGCCTCTTGGCCATAAGAAGGTATTTACCAGGGAGAGAGTAAGGGTACTTTTAAAATGTAGTTCCTAAAATGAATATTCAAGATCCATGCTCCTGTTAACTCACTGTCTTTCAGCATTTTTACATGACTTCATCATTACTGCAAGTTTGTTGTTTTTGTTCAATAGCACATATCCAACATTGCTGTGACTGAGTCAATGGACATGCTTGAGCCTGTGTAGCAGGGCGTAGGAGCCCCCAGGGCTGTGGTGGCTGTGGAGCAACAGCTGGGGCTAGCTAGCTGGGAGACATCCTTGGAAAGAGTCAAGGAAAAACTGAGCATGAGAAAGACATCTCCTAACCTGGCGCAATTTCAGAGCCCATCACTGAACAGGAGATATATAGCTCAAAGGACTGTGTCAGAATTAAGAGAATAGAAAATGTCGGTGGTACTTGACGGCATATGGAGGGAACTGGAAAAGGCAGCACTAAGGTGAGAGGAAGTTGTACCAAAGTACAACAACAAAGTAATCTGAGTTAAATAGCTTCACAGAGACAACACTGACATCTTAATAAGTTTGTCAGAAACAGACAAATTTAGAAACAAAGTCATTCTTGGTTGTTGCTGATTTTGTATTTGATAATGCTGCTAAGCTAAAGATTACGTTGAATTACTTTTCTTTGGTATCCTGTTAGTATTCGTGGTTCCAAAGAGTGGAGGAAGGACAGAATCGTGCAAGAGAACTGTGACCTGAGAGGGGTTTTATGGAAAAAACCTCATTTTTGGCAGCAGTAACAACAGTCATCATTTCCTCTTGTCAGAAATATAAACTGGCATGATGTTGAGACAAAGGATGCAGATAATATTCAAAAAGTGCCTTTATTTACATAACTGGTTTTTTTTAGTTTGATCAGACATTTATTGACCAGTATAACAGCGTTTTCTTTGAGAAACTTTATCATAGAACTTATCCAGATCCAGCAAATAATAAATGAGAAAGAGCCAGAGAATCATCTTTGGTGGTGCTAACAAATAGAAGCATCTCCAAAGCTAATTTGCTGCATGACCATATGCCTTCCTATGCTCTCCTATGCTTCTGCTGGAGACATACTGGAGTCATGTGCTTCTCCCATTCATGTGTCTTAGCAGAAAGTAATTCCTACAGCTTCATGTATAATAATATAATAATGGCCAGACTTCGTGAACGAAGATCTGGGGAAGGGCTCTCCCCACGTGGGTGTGCCCTTCCAGCCTGTGCAGTGGATTTTTTAGGTGAGGCGCAGCGTGCGCAGAACTGGCCCCACCGTTTAAGTCCTAAGGTTCATTTGCCACGGCTGAGTGAGCTCCGACAGTGACAGTGAAATCCTCGGGACTGTCTGCAGCACCCGGTACTAACAACCGGGGCTGACCCTGCGCGCTCAGCATCTGAGATCTGATGAGATCAGATGGCAGGGAGGCATTTAACTGCCCAGGGGACGGTCCCTACTGAGACTCAAACTCGTGGCCTTAAGAGTCAGAGTTCAGAGTGCTAACCATTACACCACCGGAGTGCCCCACAGCTTCATATAAATTTGCTACTTTTCTACTTTTGTTAGGATGCGAAAGCACAAGAATGCTGAATTTGATGTTGGAGAACTTCCTCAGCTGGAGATCTCCAATATTCATCAAGGTTAAATAGTTTCTTTTCCTTCTCCTGATTCTTATCATTAGAAACTATTGTTCCTTCTGCTTTATTTTTGTACCAGTGTTGCTTGTGTCTCCTCTCTGTTTAAGCTGGTCCCCAGCTGAGAGTTGTTCATTGTATCAGAAGTAGCAGGCAGCTACCAATAGCAGTTTTGGGAGCTAAATCTCTTTTGCCTAGGCTGGCAGCTGCCATTATGCTGGCAGGTTAGATCAATAAGGTGTTTGCTGCTATGGTAAGTCTGGTGAAAAATTTTTACTTTTAAAGCAATTAAGTCTTTCCTGATTAGTGGCATACTAGATAGCTAAAGTGGGGCAAAGAGGGTGGTAATGCAAGCTGCAGTTTACCAAGAGTCTGCATTAGCCTTAGGGCTAAAATGATTAGTCAGACAAACCAGATCTAACTGCTTTTGGAAAAAAAAGCTGTGGATTTGCCACAAGGCATTGATGACAAAGTAGCTGATTTGTCTGGTTGACTAGTGATGAGAGAGGCATGAGAAGGAGAGATGTCCTCTCAAATTCTCATGTAAAAAGCAGAAAATGTAGGACTGTAGAATGTCTGGTGTTTATCAGGAAAAGCATCATGAAGTCATATTAAGTTTGCTCTGAAAATTGGATAGATTTCTGGTTTGTGCTGCTTCTTTTAAAAGATATTTCTGAACCCAGCATCCTCAATTGTATTCATATCCATTTGTTCTTTTTCCAAATCAGTTCCTTAGTTTAATAGTTCTTCTCTTTTCCCAGTGTTCATCTCCCTCCACTGCCATCATGAGGCCCTTCTTATTCTGTATGTGACTGTTCTTTTTCTTGCCTACTCTTATAATTTCTCCATTCCTCACTATGAAGTCATAGCCTCTCTGCCCGTTCTTGTTTGAGTTCTTTCCTGAGTATATGATGAGAGTTTTATACTTGTGTCTCATCAGCACCTGAACAGTGATATTAATGTCTGTGTCTCTGTCATGCAAAGTTCTTACTTGATATGTTCAATGAGGCTTGTTTTTAAGCACTGAAGTCAAGAGAAGCCAACAATCAGCCTACATAAGCAAGAGGAAATCTGTGATCAGACTATTTCAAGTAAACACATTTGGAAAACCAGAGAAGCACACTATTATCCATTCACTAAGAATAAAATGGCATTTGCAGCATTTCAGTATAAAAGATGAAAAAGTTTTCATCTTGCATAATTTAGGAACTTAGTAAATCTCACATTCCTGTTTTCTCAGGTTTTCTAAGTTTGTCAGCTGAATCCATCCGGAAATATAACCCAAAGGCATATGACTGAAGTTTACAGATCATAGAATCAACAGATAAGCTGAATGTTGAACTGTTAACCAAATACTGCAATGCAAGACCTAGCGAACACTGGAAGCAATTAGTAGGAAATCAATATAAAACAGACAAAAATGGGCAGTGAGCTTCTGGAATTTGCTACCCCAGAGGCTACAGAAGCAAATAGTATTAGAAATATTAAAAAAAAAAAAAATTTTAAAAAAAATTAGGGACATTAGGACAATATGTAGATGTTAAAATTCTGTGCTCTCTAGTAACTCTACTATAACAGTTCTGGATGTTGACATGGTACAAAGGGAATGACTTCAGAAAGTAGCCCTGCCAATAGCTCTCCTGGAATACATCTCCTACTGACACCGAATACAGGGCTGGGGGAGCTGTTGGTCTGGCATTAGGGCCTTTTTTAGTGTCCTTGGGATTTCCCCCGTGTTCTTAATTTCCTGGGTTCTGTGCCCCATGGTAAGTAAGCAGAACATCTTGTCTTGGTAATCAGGCATACCTATCATACAGTACTCCGGAGACAAGATCACCTTTCTTGGCTGTATCTCACAAACATCATTTGTTCCCACTAGTGGGTTATCATTTTCATCAACTTTAAATTACTCATAGTTTTCTTCAGGGTTTTGTGTGAGATCAGCCCCTTACTAACTATCTGCTCTTGTTTTCCTGTATTCCTTCTGTTCTTTGTGTTTAATAAATCCTTCCTTGCCTGTCTGTTCCCTATATCACAAGTGCTCTTTCAATGTTTCTTGCAAGGTGCCCCTCCATGTGTCTGTGAACTGGCAGTCAGGGGAGGAGCAATAGACTGTACCAGTGCAGGGAGGTACAAGCATTTTGGATTAGGTGCAGCAGACTGTGCCATGTTCCTTGCTCTAGGGCCAATGCCATCCTCATTGGACCAGTGCTTATAGTCATGCTAATGTTCTGTGGCATGCAAAGTTTCTCCCTCCATTCAAATTTTCGTCTAATCCCAGTTTGATCAAATGAGATCTGCAGCAGCTAAATCATATTAGAAAAAATTAGGCCATCAATCCATTATTAAGCTGGAAAGTGTTTTATATTTTGCATCTGCCCTTGGGGTGTCTCAGAACATTCCACGGCTAATCTGCCCTGAGTATGGGATGGCTGGGGTTTATGTGCTAAAAGATGTGTACAGATGCTGAGGGAGTTGTGGGGTTTTGTGTAAAACATTTGGTTTCCAGCCTTACAACTCACTAGAGCCAAGGTGTAGGTGTTTGTCACTGCAATCTTTATGGTTCTGTTGGTCAAGGTGCTTTTGAAAAAAAAATGTCCTGTTCTCTGTTAGACAAGTAGCTGCTACATCTAAGAGTTCTGTAGTGTTGGGAAGTTTTCCTGTGATGGTAGTCAAGTTCCTTTTACTTGTCTGAGCAAAGATCAGTGTACACTTTTAGAAAATGTTGGTTTTGTCACGTGTTCTGCTCTTGACAATATGTTATATCCAGCACTCTCTGAAAATTAAAAGTCTATCCCCAATTTTTACTGTATAGCCATCTCTCTGTTTTAACCATGATGTTTGACAAAATGCCCATCCTTTTGTGTATTTTTATTAATTACCTTTGTTAATCTTAGCTGTTTCAAAGAAAATAAATCTTTAGATTGAGATCCTTCATGAAGGTTATTTCACAGGACAGGTGATGTTGGAAGGCACCTCTGGCAATCATCTAATCCAACGCCCTATTCAAAGCAGGAGCAAGTATAGCTCAGGACCTTATCAGACAGGTTTTGAATGCTTCCAAAGACACAGATTCCACAAATTTTCTGGACAATTGGTTTCCATGTTCAATAATGCGGAGTTCTTAGAACCAAATGATAACTCTTTCAGATATGTACAGTACAGGAAGCAAGACAGTGAAGCATCCAAAATCATTAGCTGATTGTCAGAATCTTAGCCTTAGTAACTAATTGGCTTTGGTGACTGATCCAGGCATTAGCAATAGAGGCATGATTTAGTATCAGAATGAAAAAATTTTCCAGTTCTGGCTTGGATGTTGTTGTTCTAAAGTGCTGAGGGGAAAGAAGGTATGGGGAGGATTGAATTTTCACAGTTCAGGTCACTTACTGCATTCTTGAAATGCCACATTTGGATGTTTGCTTTCTTGCCTTATCACTGCCTTAACATGTCACTTTGGATTTGGTGTAAGAAAGAGTTAATTTAAGGCAACTCGTGCAAGTTGATGCAGATAGTATGAGTCAAAGACAATTTTTTTTCCAATGGCATTGTGCTTTAAGCCTAAGCTGCAGGGGAACTGGCATGCCAAGAGTTGAAAAGAGGCGTCTCTGTTTTGTGCCCACTCAACTTCCAAAGACAGCGACTGGGGTAGAAAACCTATTTGAATATGAAATAAAGAGTTGCCCAGAGGAAGAAAAGAGTAATGATTATATCTGTGGCCAAAAAGAGGTGGAGGGCACTGGATAAGATGCATGGGCTCTGTCTGTGCTTTCATATTACTGTTGCTGAGTCTCTGCCCTAAGATGACATGTGTGTTGCCACTCTTTAAAGTGGTGACTTGTTTTTTTATTTGCTTTCCGTTGCTAGATTTACATTACAGACCATACTCTTGGACTGTTGTACATCCTTTATAAGTTGCTTTAAGATGTTTTAGTGTGATAAGACAATATAAAAATTGAAGTCATTATTGCTGCCTTTATCACCAGGGGAATCGGACAGCTGGCATTGATCTGTAAGAGACTAATTTCCATATTTAGTTATTACATTAACCCTTAGAATTTTTCTTGTTTATGATTTCAAAGAACATTTTCCTAATCAAAAGGTCATCCTCTGTAGTATGTAGTGCTTGAGAGACACAGGCAGAAAATCTATGAACACTGTCATTTTTATCTGATCAATAACATCTTGCTTTATTAATAGTAATATCCCAGTATTTTGCATTGCATCTTATCAAGATTTTGCTGCACTTCAGAGAAATGCTTATGAGTGAAATCCAGCAGTTAGTGAAGGACATACCACTAAGTGCTTGGTTTGGGGCAAAAATTATGCACCCCTTTAAATTCTTGGCATTTATCTTAAATTTTTTAATTAAAATAATTATAAAAATTCTGTACTCATTGCTGTTTTGTAAGGGAAGAGATTGAATAAAGGCCTTATCTTGCTGTGTTGAGTAATACTTTCTGATGAGCTAAATTGTACCATTCATCCAAAAGCCACAGTAATGGTAGCACAGAGGCCACTGTGTTGCAGAGGGAATAACTTACTCTTTGCTATCTTCCTCTGGTTTCAGAATAAATCCTGAGAAATCAAAGAAGGGATTTTTAACAACTAAAAAGAACTAGAGGAGGTAAAAAGTGGAATCTGTTTGAAAAAGTGAACCAAACAATATGCCATTTTCAAAGTAGTATCAATGTATCTCCAGTTTGATTTGTTGGTATTGGCCAGGGCACCTTTAGATAGCAGATGAATATACTGGGAATCAAGAGTCACTGGAGGGTTGCTAAGAGACTCCTCTCTGTACTACCTCATAGCAGTGGTGAAGACCAAAGAAAGTCAGTTTTGGTTTTCTTCTTAGGGTAAAGTTCTGCTTGATGCTTTGTTTCTCTGCTTGGTCCAAAAGCTTCCTTGGTGTTGGCCCAGCCAGTGCACAGTCTTCCTCCTGTTTATTTATAGCATAGCAGTGCCCAAAAGATGGAGTCAGAGTTCCACTAGCAGAATCTGGGGAATGTAGATTGTTGTATTTTTTAACATTTACAATCTGCCTTGGACTCTGGTTCAAAATTAACCTATAATAGTAAATACAAGTCACAATCTGGGAGTGATTGTCTGCAAAGACCATAGGCTCCTTATAGTTCTTATAGTTGAGCAGATGTCTTTTTATAGTTGGACAAAATATTTTTCAGGAATTATTTAGATATAATTGATAGAAATCTCTGGCCTTTTTTTTTTTTTCTGTTTTGCTGTGATAATTTACTGTTGAGAGGGATTTGGAAGGCTGAACCATAAAGTGCAGCTTGGGAATGGTGCTGTTACACTATAGACATATCTGAATTACTACAATACTCATCCTCAGTATATCTTAAATTGATTTAATTTGTAAAATCTACTGTCACTGGTGTCTTGACAGTAATACAGATGGTTGAAAATAGATGAGGGTCTACTTAGGCACCTGTGTCAATTGTGGACTTATAGGGAAAATCCTACCTGTGGGAGACCATCTGGCACTGAAGGACAGAATTGGTTGATAACTATTTTACGTGCCTGTATCTCTCACAAAACAGCAAAACAATACAGAAAATCAAAAGGCAGGGTTGCCAAATAGATCTCTAACAGTAAGGAAGTACCTAACTGATGAACCAGTGTCCTCTCAGACTGAGGTATTTCAAGGCTGAGAATTTTTTCTGTAGCAAATTATCCTGTCAGAGTGAGACTATTGCATTAATGGAAATCCTCGGGTGATTTTTAATTTTTGCCTTTTTCACACAGGCCGTGCTTTGCTGAGACTTACTGACAAAAAGCTTGAACGAATGGGCATTGCCCAGGAAAGCCTGCGACAGCACATTCTGCAGCAAGTCCTTCAGCTGAAGGTGAGAGAAGAAGTCCGAAACCTCCAGCTGCTTACACAAGGTATGAAAAATAATTTTGATATAGACAGTTACTGAGATCAGGTAGGAGACATTTGCCTGAGGGCTTAAAAGGTGACTTAACATTCTCCTGCAAGAAATGACGCGTGAAAATGTCTCATAGATTCCACATGCTTTCCAAGGGGGGAACAAAAGGTAAAATAGTGCATAAATAAATAGAGCTGCCTGTTTTGCAGGATGAATAGGCTTGATGGTAGTCTTACTTAACTGTCTGCTTACTAAGATTAAAGTAATTACATATAAAGGGCACAAGTAGTGAACATACTATCTTTAAAAACATTGTACATTTTGCATTAATTGTTTATTTTCAGTGTCAGATAAAAGAGTAATTTCTGTAACCTGTTTTATGGTAAGAACTGTCAGTGGAAAATTACCTGTTAGACTCAGTTTTTTGCAGAAGGCTGATTCCTCCTTCATGTTGGAGTAATTTTATTGACTTGAATAGAGTTGCTTCTAATGTATGCTGCTAAGAAAATGGAAAACTAGGCTCAATATGGAGTCTAGGTTAGAAGACAGGGAAGAAGGTGTAATGAAAAAGGTTGTACATTTTCTTCCAAATGAGGTTAAAATGTTTTATGATGACTTGTGTTGCTAGCTCTTTATTACAGCTTTTAAGTGGCTGTGGTAATATGGAAAAAAAAGCAATAATTGTCACAATACTGTAAAGGAACATTTAGAGATCCTCTAGTATATATCTGCAATACTTTCTCAATGTTAAATGTTGTTTGGTAGTCCACTGAGATAGCATAAGCCACATACTTCTGTGGTGTTTTGGTTCAGTGCCCATTACATGTCACACTGTATGAAAAAAATAGTTCTCCAGAACATGCAGTGTATTTTTAACAAAATGTCCTTCACACATGACATTATGTTCCTAATTAAACCTTGCTCACTGTGTTTGGGGAAAAACTCTCTGATTAGTTGAGTAAGCTGCATTTTATCTGAAAGAGCTGGTGTCTCAACTGAATTGTTCCTTCAGGCTTGGTGTCTGGTGGATTGTGATGAGGAGTTTTAGGACTCGCTTCATTTTACCATGAGCTGTAGATATGAGCTCACCTCATCTTGTGTCATGTCAAAGGCAGTGCACCTGCTGAAGCATAAATGTCCTGCCCAGATGTTTAGAACTGTTCTTTTTCCCTTCATCTATTCATCCATTATTCCTACATCCTCTTCTTCAGAGTTGTCCAGGTTCTCTCTTCCCCTGCATCAGGAGGATTTGATGGACTGGTCATCCACCATCACTGTTACAGGCCTGCCTATGAAAGTTGGGATTTGACTGATATGGGACAGTGAAGACACACTAGCTATAAATTAGGATCAATCGATTAAGCACTCCAGATGTTTGGTATTGAGAACCTCATGTTTCCTGACTTCTCCTTCATTGTTCCTCTCTGGTTCCCTTATGGACACTTCAACTGATGTATGACTCAGGATCAGTCAGACAGTAGTGACTGCCATTTCAAGGAGTTCAGGGCAGCATCCTGTAAGATCTATTCCTTGCCCATGAAGTTGAGGATACAAGTTTGGACTTTGGTAAGAGGATGAATAAACACATGCTGGACTATGAAGGACAGGCAAGTGATAGATGCGTGTTTAATGTAGGCTCTCTCTACCATGTAGTGGGAATGTTGTTATTAAGTCTGATCACATAAAGGCAAGCCATCATATGCTCTATGAAAGGCAACACAAGCTTAACAAAAAGCTGGTGGTCTGCAGCTCAGCTGTGTCTTCCCCCACAATGGTGCTGGCCATTGTGCTGCACTTCAGTGCCACTCTAATATACCCTTGGTGAAATGGCTCAAACTGAGAATTCCTGTCAAAAGAATTTATTCCTCGTTTTGTCTGTGTTTTTTTATAGCGTAACCATGGGAGCAAGTACCCACAGCTGGTAACAGAGTGGGTCAGTTCAGAGAGGCAAAACACGCTGCATTCAGAGCTATGGTTTTTAGGGCTGGGTGGCCACTGGTGTGACCACCAGCCACAAGAGCTTGTGGCTGCCCTGTGTTCCAGGTTCAGCTGGGAACAGCTGTGTGAGGGAGCAACCTGTCCTTGTGGGGAAGAGAACAGTAGCGCTAATGTAAACTCGTATCAGTAAAACAACACAAATACCATTTTCATAAACAAATCTGTGCGTGGCCCTCATGGACTGTAAAACCTCTTATCTGAAAGACAGAAGCCAGCCATCTTCATGTGCTATTGGTCCAACAAGGGTGATATGACAGCAGACATCTCTCAGGTGTATAAAAATAAAGTAATCAGAGTGTTTTAAAACTCTTTCATTTGAAAAGGTAGAGGAACCAAAATTGTGTTTATTTTCATCTTCTTAAATAGACTGGAAGTTATGGGATCAACAGTTTATAAGAACATTCCGCTCTGCAGCAAAGCTGTGTTAGTTGTATTATTTCAGAATGGGGGAAGAGTGAGTGACAGGATGACAGCAGTATTCCTGCCCTGTCCTGCCTCATTTACACCAAGCTGCAGTGTGTCTGTTGAAAGTACTTGCTTAAAAGTACTAAGGCTAGGATGCTTTTTCTCAACTACAGTGCAGTCTGTAAAGCTGTTTCTATGTCAATTGTTCTCCAAAACTGGTTCTGTCCCCTTTCCCAGTTTATTTAAACAGTGTCCATTCTTATTCTTATTATGATTTATATGTTCCTAATCCAGGTTGTTACTGGAAAAGCTTTCTGTAAGTGGTTTTTTGTTTTGGAGAACACTCAGAGAACATTTTTTCTCTGAAAAGCAGTTTCTGCCTTTTGGAAATTCCACTTGCAAAGTGCAGGTCATACCACAGCTATTGCTATGCTGTGCTTTGCTGTCCTCTAAAAAGTCCTCAAAAAAGAGCGGGGAAAAAAGCCCTCTGTCTCTCAGTGCACAGCTCAGGAGATTGTTAGGTGAAAAAAGCTGTTAAAACCCATTTCTGAATTAATGTAGCACACAAGCTGGGTTGCAAGCAATGAGGTCCTAATTCAGAGCCCATTGATGTCAGCAAAAAGATTTCCACTGACTTTAGTTCATACCCAGTTGAAACTGGAGCAAGTAGGAAAAGTTTTCAAAAATCATTATGTAACACCAGATATTTTAAGTGGTTTTGTGTTCTGTTGTCTGCAGAGAAAGTTAAACTCATTTTAAAAATGCAATAGCATTCTTTTCTACTCCTATTTCAGAAAATGACTTAAAACTGTTTCATTCTTCTTCATTCACGACACCATCCGGTCTGTTCTGGGGATCTTAAAGCCAGAATAGTACATGATTGTGTATTTGAAGTCTTGTCTTCAGTTTTAGGAAGACTTTTCTTTGGAGCAAGAACTGACTGACTTGAGGCTATTATTGGCAGAGACACTATTCCAACCTCCAGTAGGATAGAAGGGCACAGGCCTAACTACTGATCTGTGCTTTTTTGCCAGAGTGATGTTGAGGAACTAATTTGACAAAATATCTTCCAATGTCTCTTGGGAAGAGCTGCACACTGTTGGAAACACCATTATTATACTGTTATCACTGAAAGCCCGAGTTGAAAGATCATTTTTTCAAAAAAAAAACCCCTTACGTTATTTTGAGATTTTTCAATGCAAGTCCTGCTTTGGGCTAACATAGAAGAGACTATCCTCAAAGTGGTAGAGCAGTGCTATGTGTGATTCTGAGCAAAGTGTCCACAGACAGCAATCTGCTCACAGGGCTGAGCTGAAGGAGCATTTTTGAATTTGGACTAAATGATACCTGCATTTAAGATGACGTTGGGCCCCAGAGCTCCTCTGTGAGTTTTATGTAGGGCAAAGTACTACTTGAATATATTTCCAGGCCATTATTTCTCCTGCTAGCAAAATGTGTTGGAATAAAGCTTTGTACGTCATTGAAAATCATCTCAGCAGTTGATACAGGTTGAAATTATTTCTTCAGTAAGTTTTCCGCTCATCCTGCACTGATGTTCAGCTCCTGAAATACATATGTGCCCCATGGTAGTCACAATAAGACCGCTTTCCCTGCCTCCCTCCCTGCCTCCCTTCCTTCCTCCCTGTTTATTTCCAACATTTCCTCCACTGTGGCAGTCACACTCCCACCACCAGGGACTGTCACTGCTGAGACCCTTCACCGCGGGTGGCTCCAGTGAGCTGATGGGTATCCCGCTTGACCCCCTACACACACCACTCTCACACAGTTAGACAAGGTTTCCTTACTGGTTCGACCCTGGGTTTCCCATAGCAGAGTCTCAGACCTCTAGATTCTTTATATAATGTTATTGTAGTGCTGCAACAGAATAACGGCTTGAGCTGATCCCTCCAAAGAGAGTCTCTGAACAAAGGAAACCCTGGCTTTTTGTACCCAGGTTTAAGCACGTGAAAGTCTGGACTCTTCCAGCTGGGTCTTTGGCTCCTGATGTGTCTTTGAGTGTCTGGTCACCTGACT
This sequence comes from Acropternis orthonyx, assembly GCA_035583155.1. Classification (NCBI taxonomy): domain Eukaryota; kingdom Metazoa; phylum Chordata; class Aves; order Passeriformes; family Rhinocryptidae; genus Acropternis; species Acropternis orthonyx. The sequence continues at coordinate 139,536,681 of JAWWEU010000081.1, read as the reverse complement.
GCTGCCACGGGTCCATGTGCCCTTTGTTGTGCAAAGTGTAGGCACCAGTTCTCAGCCTCTTGCCTTGGGCTTCTGCCATGCAGAGCTCAACCTGCAGCTCTCGCTGCAGCTGCACCCCAAGCTACTGGCACAAAAGGTATTCCTTACAAAGATCCTCCTGGATGCTATGCTAAATAGGAAATACGAAGGTGATTTGTGACAGCCAACATGGCTTCACTAAGGGCAAATTGGGTATGAAATTTGGTGGCCCTCTGTGATGGGGTTACAAGGCTGATGGGTAAGGGAAGAGGGACTGGCATCATCTACCTGGACTTGTGCAAAGCATTTGAGACTGTCCTGCATGACATCCTTTTCTTTAAATTGAAAAGACATGAATTTGACAGATGGATCACTTGCTGGATAAGGAATTGACTGGGTGGTTGTGCTCAAAATGGTGCAGTCGGTGGCTCAGTGTCCCCGGTGGAGACCAGTGATGAGTGTTGTTCCTCAGGGGTTGGTACTAGGACGGGTGGTGTTTAACGTCTTGGTCAGTGACATGGACAGTGGGATCCAGTGCTCCCTTAGCAAGTTTGCCAACAACACCAAGCTGTGTGGTGCAGTCAACATGCTGGAGGGAAGGGATGCTATCCAGAGGGACCTGGACAGGCTTGAAAGGTGGGCCAGTGCAATCCTCATGAAACTCAACAAGGCCAAGTACAAGATCTTGCACCTGGATTGGGGCAATTCCAAGCACAAATACAGTCTGGGTGGAACATGGATTGAAAGCAACCCTGAGGGAAGTGACTTCAGGGTGTTGGTTGATGAGAAGCTCAACATGACTTGGCAATGTGCATTTGCAGCCCAGAAAGGAAACTGTGCCACGGATCAAAATAGCGGGGCCTGCAGTTTGAGGGAGGTGATTCTGTGCCTCTGCTCTGCTCTGCTCTTATGAGACCCCACCTGGAAACTGTGTCCAGCTCTGGGGCCCCTTAATAAGAAGGACATGAACCTGTTGGAGTGAGTACAGCTGCAGGCCATGAAGATGATCAGAAGAATGGAGCACCTCTTCTGTGAAGACAGGCTGAGAGAGTGGGGCTTGTTCAGCCTGGAGGAAAGACAGCTCTGGGGAGATCTTACAGCAGCCTTCTAGTACCTAAAGGGGATCTGCAAGGAGCTGGGGAAAGAGTAGTCAAGGGCATGTGATGATAAGGCAAGGGAGAATGACTTGGCACTGAACTCTCCCAGTCTGTCAGAAATGTGGTGCTACTTCCTCTTCACCTTATCCACTTTTCCCGTCTGAATGTTGAAGTTGGGAGGAAACTGAGCACTGTCATTCCAGCTTGCATCACTGCATATGAGATTTATTGTCATTTTCCATAATCAAAGCTTTAACGTACTAGACTCACTCCCATCTTCTGAATTCCCACATATCACGACCTTCCCTGCTGTGGTGGCTCCAGTTCACAGCATGAATGATTTGGAGTTACACACCTGACTGAAAAGGGACCTGAGTGGTCAGAAATTTTGAGAACATGTGACCTTGCAAAGCACAGAACTGGAAAGTCAACTGGGGTTAAGATAAGGCAATTGCAGCTTGCTGTCCCTGTGCTGTGTAGGCTTTATGGATCCTGTGGAATCTGAACTGTTGTTGCCTACTGTCCTTCATGTCCCTTAAAGAAATGTTGCTTGAGATCAGCCCATTTCTTTGTCACCCCTGTAAAGAAGTCAGTATGACTGAGGTTTGTGATAGAGAGTCATCCTGTTACACTTCCAGGACATACTGTTTTCTTCCCTGGGTACATTCTGGACTCAAGGTCTTGGCACCTGAGGAATCAGGAGTTCCTTCCGTCAAAAATATTCTTTCTTGTCTGTGAAAAACAGCAGATGTGGCCTCTGCGAGTGCTCCAGGTAGTCAGTGTGTTTGCTGTCCCAGGCAGCTGGTGGGGGAAGTGTGTAACACTTGAGGAATCTTGGTTTCATGTCTCTGTTGTGTTCCAAGGCCTGCAGTGTTTGAAATCTTGATTGTCCCCTTACCAGACACATTCTTTTGTTTTCATGGTCTTGACCTCACCATTTTCTTTTCCCTAACCCTGAAGGATCCAGCTAGTTAGGAAGGGCCTTTCTTCTTAAAGCACAAATTACTATGCAAATGTTCTGTGCTTATGTTGCATATGTGGCATCTATCCAAGGCACTGAAAAAACCCACTTGATATTTCGGAAAAGCTCCAGCGTGCTTAATTCCCAGCTGATTTCCTTTACTCTGTGCTCCTATTACACTCCAAAATGGCTGAGAGACCTTGTGAGTTGAACACAAAGTGTATCATGGAAACTCTGTCAGAAAATACCCGATAGTAGTAGTTTATCCCTTATCATAGCATGAAAACTGTGTTCCAGGACTCAGCATGCTAAATTGCCTGATTATAGGTAAAGAAATCTTAACCTTCTTCTCAATATGGGTTTATTTTCACTATACGTCTATATCCCTTTTACTCCTTTCCATTTTATGTCCTTTTTCCCTGTATGACTGTAGGAATCATTGCACTTGTGCTTAACACCAGTTTCCAAGAATGTAAAACAACTTTCCTACCATCTATTAGACTACAAAAGAGCAGTCTTTGTTGTATTTTTCCCATTTCCAGTTAAGGACAGTTTCAGCACTTAACAGAGGACATAGGCTCTGGAGTCAGAATCTCTGGTTGTTCCTGAGAGGCTTTTCAGACTTCAGGCACTGTTAAGACTTCTGAAAATAATTTTTTTTCAGGTTACAAGTATGCACTTAGGAGTTCTGCATGGTTTTTGTTTGTTTTAGCTGAAACACAATATTACATGTGGATTTTGTATCTGAGCGTAGATAAAATACATGCATCCAATGACGATATTCCATCTATGGCATCAGTTATTTGAATTTCATATGGCTGGTTTCTAACATGAAGAATATACTTTGCAGTGCAATCAGTGGTCCCTGGCAGACCATTGAATTACTATGGTACTGTTAGTTACCTTTTAGCTGTTGCTGTGATGCTAATCCATATTCATATAGAATAACTGAGTGATTCAGCTGACAGGTAAAATAAGTTCCAATACACTGGACAATACATTGTAATGCACTCTGGACAGGTTTAGCACAGAATCATCCTTCAATATGTGTAGTATATTAGTTTGGAATATGAATAAGGAAACGTAGCAACTATGAAATTTGTATTGATGAACTTCTATGTCAAGAATTTAGCTGTATAATATGATGTACTTGCATTTTTATGTGTTTCTATAAATAATATTGCAACTCAGTCTACTGGGAATGTAGTATTAGCTGTTTTGTATGATTGCGAGAACATGATGGCAGTTGTCTGGTTTTCTTATTATTTTATTAATGTTGATTTTCTTTTTCATTCTTGCTTTTCAAATTTCTCAGAGCCCAGTCTACTGGAAAATTTGGTCTGGAAAGTTTAGTCCTTCTGAGTTAATGTATACCCAAAGCTGTCTTACATGTTTAGTGAATATATATTACATATATATATAAAGACATGCACACATATACGTATGTATTTCCCCACTCATGTGTAAATTGGAAAGAGAAAAAACAATTTTTCTCAAAATTTAAGGAAAAAATTAAAATACTGCCATTTGTGTTGCAGCCAGTAATGGAAGACTTAGCTAAATAGGAAAGTTTTCAGCAGTCAAAGTCTGTTATTTAACAACAGCTGTTTGTGATCAGTGCCAGTGGAAATCACTTGTTTTCACCCAGCTGAAAAGAACAGGCTGGTAAAAAGGATTCCAGGAATAGGTGCAGTCTTTCACACAGAGTTTAAATAAATGAAGTCTACCTGTTGTAAGATGTACATTAACAGTGTAAACTATTTGTCATTTCTAATGAGATTTTTCCAGAAATCAGATATAGAATAAAATTAGGGTTGATCATAGAATGGTTTGGGTTGGAATGGACCTTAAAGACCATCTAGTTCCAACTTCCCTGCCACACAGGGACACCTTCCACTAGACCAGGTTGCTCAAAGCCCCGTCCACCCTGACCTTGAACATTTCCAGGAACAGGGCTTCCACAATTTCTCTGGGCAACCTGTTCCAGTGCTTTAGCACCCTCACAGTAAAAAATTTCTTCCTTATGTTCAATCTAAACCTACCCTCTTTCAGTCTAAAGCCATTCCCCCTTGGCCTGTTACTACATGCCCTTGATAGTTGTTTTATAAAAGAACTGAGAAAATCAGAACCCTAACTACACTTTTGACCCCTAAGAAAGTAAATAAAAATTTTCACTGCTGGGCTTCTGTTTCAAACCTGACTGTCTTCATCAACTAAAATTTTTACTGTCAAACTGAGTGGATAACATCGGAAATAAGAAGATAAGAAATGCCATTCTCAGTTGGATCCAGTATCCCTCTGTCCCAGTACTCGGCCTCTAACAGTAGCAGATGCTGTTTAGGCAGAGCCCAGAACCCTGGCCCCTCAATGTGGTCCCATTCACTTGGGCTCCCCAGCAGTCAGAATTGTTGCATTTGGAAGTGTATTTCCCTGCCTAATTCTTTTAGTGTCCATTGGGAATCTGTCTCACACTCTTGTGAAACAAGTTGTTCACAAGAAGTTTTCTGCAAACTAAAATATAGTCACTGGCAGCCTCAATGGTGCTGAAGGTGCCAAAGCCTAACTTGGCAAGCCTTCAGTTGGGTCTCTTCTGCCTTCCACAGACACTCCAAGCAATCGTACTCATTGTCTGTATCTCAGATCCACCAGTCACACCTCAGAGGCATCAGATGAATTATACTTCTTGTTTTCCATTGATTATTACAGATGCTTGGGATGTCTGGCAGATGTATTTGTCTACACAGTAGATGACTAAATGTGGGTGAGATAAATTCCAACTTGCTAAGCCTAGATGTTTTTAGCTCCTGCGCTAAAAACAGTTGGTCTGAAAGCTGGATGAATTGCCCTCTTTGCTCAGATGAGCTTTGGTAACACAATCTTTCAGATTGTATGAATCTGGTATTGCTGGTGCCTGCATGAATGTGTCCTATTTGTAACGTGTTTCACTATATTGGCTCTTTTAACAAACATGAAAGTCACTTAAAGCCTTTTTGAAAATGTAAAATGAAGTTTTGCTGTTTTGAATCCCTAAAGGTGAATGTTGCCAAAGAGTTCAAAAGCATTTTTCTTCCTGTTGTTACTAGTGTTTATGGCCAGTGCAATAAAAATTTCTAATTACTGGAAAGATTCAAGGGAGTCAGGAAAAAACCCTCTCCATTTTATGCCTTTGTAAAGTTGCTTTTCTAAGTGTATAAAAAGAACCTGTTTTATTTAAAAGCTTCTCTTTTTTTCATTCACATTCTTTAAAAGCCTTTCGGTACTGTAATTTTAAAAATGAATGTGGTTCTATCCAAGTAAAAGTTTACTCTTAATGGCATTTATGCTTCATATGATACAGCACCTTCATTTACTTAGTTATACTTAGGCAGTCAGCAGTGTTATGAACTGCTTCTTTATTACTAAGCAGTATGCAGATCTCTGGCATTTTCCACAGAGGAAAGAGTGGGTTATTTTAAAGCCTTTATTTGACTTGATCATAAAACATGGGTACTGGCCTAGTGTTTTATGACATGCCCAAGTATGATTAATAATTTTAACTATGCTCATTCCCCCGTAAGATCAATATTATGGAATTTTTCCAGTCACTATTTCAATGGATTTTAATTATAATTGATTCCCTATAAAATAATAAATTGAAGTGTATTAACAATGATCTTGTGGTCCTTGATGTTCAAGTTTTGAATTCTAACAAAATTCTGAAGAGTTTTCAAAAAAATACGTGATTTACCTCTATACAGCCTAAGTATTCATGAAGCACATGTAAATTTTTAAGTGTTAGTTCCAGTGGATGACAGCATAAATACAATTGCCTTAATTTGCAACATGGATGTGAATGGAAATGTGTCAGGGAATTTTTGTTTTTTAAAAAAAAGTATTTCTCTGTTTACAGCTTAGCTACAGTTGTATTGTATCATCCTAAAATTGAAAAATACTTGCATCAGTCACCTGAATTGCTAGAAGTTACCTGCACAAAGAAAGGATACATTCAAAAAATTTGCAGTGAGTCGCTCTCTAAGAACTTCAGTGTTTTTTCCAAAGGTATCACCTGTAAGGGCATTGAGTCAGTCTTTGACTATTTTTCTCAGTGTCAATGATGAGTTTTGGTAATACCGTGGTTCTAAAACTCCTCAACCACACTAAGTTTTCATCCACATCTTACAGCTTATTTTCAGTTAAGCTTAACCAGATTGTTAGAATAGTTGGTTTATGTCCATTTGGCTTATACAATGACTTCCCCCTGAAGACAACCTGATTAGAAAATAGCCAGACTCAGAAATGGCACAGCATTTTATATCCAGCCAGCCTGCTTATAATATGTCAGGACTCTGACTTGACATACTTGTTCAACTGCACAAGAAGGCTCGAGCTTTTAGGAACTTTAGGGACAAGCAAGTTAGAGACTTCTGTACGTGAACACAAAGGCATGTCGAGGTTCCCTTTCAAGCTTGAGTGCATTCTGAAGGCACATACATTGACATGGTCTTAGAGCTCTGAGTCCTCTCCACTAGAAATAGAATTTGCATCTTCCCATTCCATTCGTCTGGCACACCCAGCTGCCATCAGGTGACATTTGATGAAATGAGATGGAGTTGAAGCAACTCCAACACCTGGGCCTTGAAACAAGTAATTTTGTCCTATTCTTTCAGTCTTTAATGAGACCAGTTGAGAGGCTTACTGCTGGTAATGTCAGCCAGAAGGCTCTGAAGTTCAGCTCTCATTTTTCTGTGTAGAAAGAGCTCTGTTGTCTAGGACTTTAAGGAGATGGATTTTGAGAGAAACACATGAAAGAAAAAAAGATCTTGCACAGCAAGAAGGCAAAGTTTTTGCTAACCGATTTTGCCTTTTTCAGTACAGCAAAGCTTCTGTTCCTACAATTTGCTCTCCAAAATCCTCTAAGCTGTATGGGGTTTGTTTTCTTTGCACTTCAGCATATATCAGAGGTAGAGATGAAGAGGGAATGGTAATCATATTTCCTTTGTTTTTAAAAGTGTTAGGTCATTCCAGTCTTCTTGAGAAATAAAGAGGAAAGCCTTCTTTCTTACTCTTGTTTCTTTTGACTTTTATTCCCTTAAAAACTCCTGAGAAACTGAGGATTGTTGTTAAAGTTGGGCCAAGAGATTAATATCTCCAGCTCTAGTTTTCTTTTCTTGACTTCCCTCTAGCCTAAATGTTTAAAGGGCTGATCAGACTACAGTTGCCTGGTGAAGAATTTCTTTATCATGTTCCAGAGACTGTAGCTATGTGAAACATTTTTCAGCATTCCTTGTGATTTTCTGTCATACGGTGCCAAGATGGTCCAGCCATATTTAAAGAGTATTTAAAGAATGTTGGAGAGGGAAGGAGCAATCTGTATTGTATTAGACAATGGACCAGCTTTTAAGTTGTCAGGCAATTAAGGATGAAGAAAAACCTTTGAAAATTCCCTACACTGATCACTCTCAGAGTCACAGCAATTACAATTCGCAGTCCAAACTTGAAAGACTTTGAAGCAAACAAACTGTGTTTCAGATGAAAGGGACAGGAAAGAGGAAGGGAAGGATAGTTCTACCTCTAAAGCTCCACTGACTAACCAGTTGTCACCTGGGTAGTTTCTGAACAGATCTTTCTCTAGACTCGAGGGTTGCTTTACTGTCCAGCAGTGCAGCTCCCATCCATTCTGTTACAGCTGTTGACTGTGACACTAACCACTGATATTGTTGACTTTTGTACATCTCTGCTTAAACCTGGAGCATGGTTTTTTTGAGAGTCATAGAAAGGCAGCCAGCCCTTATAGCCCATCAAGGTAATTAATGTCTTTTTGCTGGGATGTAACTTCATACAATGAGACATCTATGAGCTTTTTTTGTCTTTTTCTAGAAATGTTTCCTTTAGGTGTGGAGGTTTCTGTCAGATACCATAATGAATATTGTGTTTTATTTTCTTCTAATCCTAATAAGCTCTTTCAAAGTGCTTTATTATTTTTTACTGATACTTTCTTACTAGATTTGTTGATAAATTTTACTTCTCCCATCTTAAATATCAACTGCTGTGATAAGCACTAAAATATGTGACGGTTGCTTTGTCAGCAACTCATGTTTTTCTTTATTATACTGTTACTGCTGTTCTTGACATCTTTTGGGTTCTCTCTGGTAATGGGAATGTCACTGCGGGAATTTTACTTTACTTCTACATGACTTTGCTGATCACATGATAATTCTGGTATGAGAATATATGTTTTACTGATTTCTTCAGCATTTTCTTTTGATCCAGATGATCAGAATGCAGGCTGTATGGGTGAGAATTGCAAACAGATTCTGGGACCAGAAGAAAGAAATCGTTTTATCAAGGGTGTCTCTAGAAACTAGGAGGACCTAAAGCTAGTGTCTTCCTTAAGTTTCTGCCGCTTACAATTAATTTGGCTAGGGTCTTTGAAAAAGTCTTTAGTTGCCTTAAAAGTGATCCTTACTCTTCATGCAATATTCTGTATCAATTCTAGCACAGTGAACAAATAGCAAGAGTAGTTACTCTGCTAAGAATGTAAATTTATGTCTACTGCCAGCTACAAATTGGTTATATCCCAATTATCTCCTGAAAATCAGAGACTTCAACTTTGCTCTTGGTTCTATGAGGGCAGATGAAAGAGTAATGTTCCATTGGTTGCAGCAAAATGTGAAACTAGTAAGAATGAGAAAAGGATCAACCCCGTTTTTCCTGTGCATCATGAGGCTGTAAAGCCCATTCAAATCAATGAAGGGTACCAATGACTTTTCTGACCTTTGGATCAAATCCATAAACCTTTTTAGTAACTTAATTAAACCACAAATACAGAAACATAAGTGTTCTGTTCCCTAACCCTACATAGGTCTTTCTAAAATTGAAAACTACAATCCCTTGACAATTTTGTTGTATCAAAAATACAATTTTTATATTTTATTATCTTTATAACTTTTTTTAACTATATAAAACCTCTTTTCCATTTGATCTCAAAACCTCTTTTGATGATGTGCACTGCCTGTGTTATTTGCAATCCTAATTTCATAATCATTGCTGGAAATGAAACCCAAAAGCTGCTTTTATCTTACTCTTTTTAGTCATGCTCTATACTCAAATGGCATAATCAAAGATAAAACAATTATACTGTCTTTTGGCTTGAGCAGTTTGAAGAGTCTTTGTTGCATCTTATATTATCCAGCTAAAACTTTGGTGTCTGGTTGAACTTACTGCTTGCTTTGAGTTGCTCATCATTATGCTCAAATAATCAACCAAGAACAACAGCCACCCCTACAGATAATCTGTAGCCTTCTAGAACTGATGTTCATGATCGGTGGGATACATTGCCCTCTGGAACTTCCTGCCTCTGTCAGCTGGGGGACTCCTCATCTAATTTGGTATACCTAAATTTAATAGCTGAAAAGTAGGCAGTAGCTTTTCCTACTTTTTGCTTTTCAGCATGAAGTGATATTTTCTGCATGAACATAACAAGGGATGTTACCCACTGTTCATTTGACACCAAACTTCCACTGCTTTAGTATAGTAATTTTATTGTATTTATCTGTACGTATTAGCAAAATCTGGTTATTCTATGCCTTTAAATTGCCCTTTTCTTTCTACAATTGACAACATTCTCTTTCATATTGTTTAACTTTTCAAACATTTTTTTAACTGAGCCTTACTACTGCTCACTGGTAGTAGAACTAAAGCAACATTTAGGTGCTTTAAGGAGTTGCAAGTTCTGGGTTAAGTGTTTTGGAATTGTTTTCTTACTTGTAATTTAAGTGATCCTTTAGTCTAAAGCAGACAAGGACACATTTTATATATTGTCTTGGGACAGGCTTATAACTTACCTGCACTTCGACAGTTTTTCTGAAACATGAGTGTTTTAATAACTGCAGTTAGACAGATCTTAGTCCTCTGAGTTCTTCTTTCATCTGGATGTGCTTGAGCCTGATACAAATATTAAACCATTTTTATTATTTTTTTATGATTGTGAATTTTGTTGCCTCTATGGAGCTGGATCCAGTCTTAGACAGGAATGCCAGGACCAGGCTGGGAGCCTCAGATGAAATGCTCACTGTAACTGAACTTTTACCTTATCATTTGAAAGCTCCCTGAAAATTTCTTCCCTTTCATATAATTAATTTGTATGGGCAATGAAATTGTAAGTCTGTTGAAAACCATGAATTGCATAGTTTCAATTCAATAGAAAAGCTGGTAAAACTTACACAAAAATGAAATAATAACACAGAAGAGTGACTGAAAAAAACAAGCTTCTTATGTCTTTTTTTTTGGGCTTTCTGTGTCTCCCTTAAAGCTCTCTTGCATTCTCGTGCAGCTCATTCGTTTTGAATACTAAAGCCTTTTACCATCTGCCAAAATGTTTTATTTTGGGGTTTCCTCTTATGCGGGAGGGTGGTTTCCTCCTTCCCTTCGTGCTAGTTTCATTGCTATCTTTAGGACTCAGAGCCTACTGGAGACCTTCCTGTCTCCTTTTTATTACAGTCTCCTCCTTCCTTGCTGTGAATTCCTGCTCCCGGGGGCAAAGAAGGAAACAAGAGCTGAAAGCTGCCTTTCTGAGCTGCCTGGCTGCTGCCCACCGCTTTTGTTTCAATCACCGGAGCCCCGTTCCTGGAGCGCGGGGCTGCGCGTTATCAGCAGCGACAGTCCCGGGGCTGGGTGGTTTCAGGAGCAGCTCCTACACGAAGGCCATCTATAAGTGCCCTACACAGTGCCGTGGCTTCTGTCATCTCTAGCATTTACTCTAAAAGCATTTTATTCTTCTCTGTTTGTCTTTTATCTCAGCACGTGAATCCAATCTGTTCTGCCCCTGTTAAGACGTTTATAGCCATAGCCCTGTATTTTCTTCCTTTTATGGGAAGTTTAGATGTTTATTTTTTCTCTGAATGTATCGATTTCCCATCTTTACCTTTCTGGTGCTGTAGAGAAAAAGAAGTGAAATTGGAGGTGTTATATTTGCAGAGGGATAGAATTGCATCTTTTTTTTCAAGTTCCTGAGAACAAAATTAAGTAGATGGCAGTCTGGGTTTTTCAGCATAGCTCTCAATGATGCAAGGAATTCATCTGCAGTGGGATGTGAGTATCCAGATGTCAAGCCATGAACACAGCAGGAGAAGGCTGTGAGTCCTGGTTAGGTACCTCCATTTAAATATGTGTTGTGGAGATCCTCAGGTACCTGTCATCATGTCTTCTTGAAGTAGATGCTACGTGGGGGAAACAAAGAGTCCTGCCTTTTCCCTTCAGCCTCTGCCTGCTGGGAGTGAGAGCAGTTTCTGTCTGAGGAGTGTGCAGTCGTGTTACTGCCTGTCCTAATTTGCTGTGCAGCTGAGCCTGTGACCGGAGGCAGTCTGTGGAAGGCGCAGGCACAGGGGGTTGTGCTGGGTGTCAGATCACCTCCTGAGAGCTCTGCCAGGATCCGTATCAACCACATTATGCCTCTGCTGAGTGCATTTCTGGCTCTCTTTTTTTGATTTTTTCTTTTTTTCTTTTAAATCACTGGCATTACACCAAACAGCATGTCAGGTAGTAATAGGAATGTAATATTATTTTATTTGTGATTAGCTCATCTCTTGGGCTCTGAGATGTTCTAACCTCTATCCTTGCATCGCCACCCAGTTCTCTCCAAAGCTCTATCCTTTGGTTTATCTACTCTCCCTCTGTAATTGAGAACTTTACTGTTGGTCGCCATGAAAAATTTTCAGTGCTTAAAAATAAATGATCCATTTTCCATCCCTTCGGTGCATCTAGTTTTTATGACCCTAGGAATCTTATGAAAGGTTGAAATGTGAATGAGGAGGATGAGGGTGACCCAGGGATATTACCTAAGTGCCTGATCTACAGATGAAAAGCGATGCTGGGATTTCTGTCCAGGAAAGTGCCAGTAAAACTGTCTATTTCTTAGCACTGGCTATTTTAATGACATTCAGTTCCAAGCTCCAGGTAAAACATTGTGCAGCGAGGTCACTGGTGCCCATTTCTAACTGCAGAATGGTGCAACACAGTACAACAGCCTGAGATGTTATTCTCCTGAAAAATAAGAGGACTATGTGAAAAAAAATTCAAGCAGGAGACACATGTATCTACTCATTTAGAGAGCAACGCATTGTGCTTCTGAATAAACACAGGTTTCCATGTTCTCCCTGTCACAGATGCACACACATGCAGATACTCTAATTGGATAAAAACATAAACAGTAAATTAAGGATATGATTAAAAATTAAACAGCCACTGCAGAAACCATCCGTACTAAATGCTTATTAACTTACATATAACAGCATGCTGGTGTGCTAGCTTCAAATTTGCTGCTGAAACTGAATTGCAGCAAATAAGGCCAGCTTTCCAAAAGGATATTTCTAGGGTTCAATAATCAGACCCTCAACTCTGATTGCTTGGTTTTTACCTTCACAATTTTTGCCAGCCTTTTTTAAGTAACGGATAATGGGCATGACTTTCTTGAACTGCAGTGGGTGATACACTGAATTCTTTGCCTCTGCTGCTTAGTAGAATGTATCAGTATGGGTCTGATCCACCTCTGTCCTTTCTCATGCATTGCAAGACATCTGTGGCTTGCCCCTTTCTCTGCAGGGCTTCACCAGAGCACCTATCCATTCTGTGACCCACTTTGCCGGCTGTTTACATACATGCTACATGATAAGCTGAAGGGCACAGATGATTGATACAAATTCACCTGCCCCTCCAAGTGCCACATTCACACATGCATAGCTGTGATCTCCAGACCAGCTCCGTCTGGCAATGTAGAGCAGAGGCTACAGTTTCTGGAAAGGGCACCCCGCAACTTCCTGAACCCTTTCCATCCCATCTCATAACATTTATGCCCTACTCTTTTGTGTCCTGCACATGGAGTCCATGTATCAGAGGACAAGTTGTTTGGCCATCCTGCTTTGTGAGAGTTAGGATGGTTTCCAGCTAGGGCAAGTGATTATCAGGGGAACTGTTACAGCCTGGGTTCAACACCAGTAGCTTAGTGTTAGCTTTAAATATTTAGGGGGAAGTTGAAATAAGTTTTAAAAACCTCTCAAAATTGGGACTAATCTGGAAGGCCTGAGCAAAGCAGGATCTTTTCTAGTGAGCTCTGACTTCTTGGATAGTTGCTTTTCAGGTGGGTTGAATAATATGAATATTTGACTAGTATATGGTACAAAGGAGTTTTTGCATATTTTTTTCTTACCTTCCTATGGCCAGAACTGAGGACTGCTCCCTCTGGAAAGCAGCTGAATTTTGGGCATGTTGTCTGGGGGCTCTTGTGTTCTTTTACTTGAAGATCTCCTTCCCTCTCTTCTCATACCAGTCAAAAGCAAGAAATGGATGGGTGTTACTTGACTTAAAGATAATTATAGTCAGGCCATTATCAGAGGGTTCTATATATCCTGTAAAAATCCTTTAATTCTGCCTTCCTGTGAGGAAGTAGCACATGCCCTGAATGACTGCCATACTCCTTGAATGTGGCTGCAGGTGGCTCAAACGTGGTTATTGTTAAAATCCTGCTGGAAGGTGATTTCTGTGCTGAACACCTCAGTGCTGTCAACTCTTTCTGCTGCAGCTGGTGTGGTCCGTGTTGGAGTCGTGCAGGGGGTGGCTCTCTGGGAGCTGCCAGTGTTGCAGTTCAGCGTTGGCTGCAGCCATGCTTTGGAGAGCTGAACAAATGGTGGCACATCCTGGAGCAGCTGTTGCCTGCTCAGGGTCGCCTTCAGTTGCTTAGCCCTGGGTTAGGCAGACTCAGTATGGGCATCACTCTTTTTTCTGGGTTTTGTTTCCTGACTTCCTCAAAGCATTTCCAATAGTTACATCCTTGTGCCATCAACCAATTCTCAGATCATGAAGAAGAGGGAGAGGAAGCCACGGGTACACAACATGTGGAAGACATGGAACAAGGTTGGAAACCCACTGGTGGATAGAGCTGAATTGCTGTCAGCAGCAGTGGGAAACCTCTCCAGAGTGGTCTCAAGTGTACAGAATACCGCAGGGAGCAATTCCTTTTCTTCTCGATGTCCTGAAGAACAGATGGATCTGACATGTTTATTGCCGTAAGCTGTCTTGTTTTATCAGCACATCAGATCTAGGTACTTGACAGATGTGCCAAACAGAAAATAAAATTCATCCATGCCCAGCACTGTGGGCTTTAGCATCTCTAGTTTCTATTTAGAACAGTTCCCCTTATTTTCTAACTTAGCCTGGGCATAAATTAGGAGAAATTTTCTTTTATAATTAAGGGAAGATAGAGACAAGTAAAGTACTACAAGTGCACGCCGATTTGTGAGCTTTAAAAGCATTGTTTGGCACGTTCAGTTTTTTCATTAAGAGCTGTGTCTGAGATAGCAAAAATGTCAAACAATGCAAAGAGGCCAGAACCATACTGGCAGCAGTGAAACAAGATATTTTACATGTTACAGCTTGAATAGCTTGATATTTTAAAACCTGGGCTACAACTGCAAAAGCATGAAATAAAAGCTTTTTGAAGCCAGCAACATATTTGCTTGAAAATTATTTCAACGCTGTTATGGATATCAAAAGACAATTTTATTCACATCTATGCCATTCCTGTTTCTTCCCTCCCAGCACACACTTGGTTTCTGCAGGGAGTGAGTGCTTCTGTGTCTTTTTTCACAGCAAGGTTCCTGTCATGGGTTAATTTTTCGCTTTCTCTTCAAAAACCACCAAGAACTAAAAGCTGGTTAACATACTGCAATATTTTCAACAGTTGCAAACTGTGCAGTGCAAAGTGCGTGTGAAATATTTAATGTAATTTTAAATTAAAACTGTGCTACATATTTACTTTTTTAAAGAAAAGTACATTGGATTTATTTAAACTCCAGAGAGCAGACTAAAGTTAGATCTTGCAGGTTCTTGTAATTACTTAAAATCATATTTTTCTATGTATAGCAGTGGCTGCTGCTGAAACGCAACGGAAGTCAGACAACAGAATTGGTGAAAGTCACTGGTTAAACACCTGTTGTTGAAGAGCTGAAGTTTTTTTACTTCTGCAGGTGCAGAGATCATATCTTTTTCATGTTTGTTCAGCTATTTCAATTCAGTGACTAGTGCATTAAAAAATAAGAAACCACTTGGGAGGAAAAAAAAAGCTGTAAAGCTTGTTTTTGTCTTTGAATCTATAAACAAAATCTGTGCGGTGGAGGATGAGATCTACCAGTTCTCTGCTCTTGAGAAATATGGCAACCAGAACTGACATTCAGTTCACCAATGTAATGCTTCCTTGCTTAATGAGACTGATTACTTAAAAATAAAATGAGAAGCTTATTTTTGCCTTGATTTTGTATCTTATTTGTAAAATACTGTTCTTCCGCATTTTCATTGTATTTTACACTAAGATGTATTTTATAACTAGAACTTAGCATGAATCCCAAATAATAAAAAAAAATTACCTAGCATAATCTATCATTACTCATGCCCAAATATAATGAGAATGTAAGGAATGGAAAACATTCAAGAGTTGTGTATAAAAGTGCAAATCATGTAAATAAGTAAGCATGTGTTGTGTTAACTAAGACATGCCATACGTATTTATTTATGATGTCTTTAAATTTATGTCAACAATCTGACAAATGTGATGACATTCGGAATCTACTGCCCACAAGCTTAAGACAAGTAGTTTTTGTATTTTTTTAATAACTAACAGAAGTATTGATAGGAAAGGTCCAAGAGGTAAGAAGCATTTTAACTATGAAATGCTAGAAGGCAGTTGTATGGATGACACAGAGGAGCAATTAATCTTTTCTGGTTTAGAGGTGCAGGCACATGATGAACAGGGAGGTAGCCAAGAGTATCTAACATGGATTTACTAAGGAAAAAATACGCTGATTGCTTTCTGTGATGAGAGAACTGGCTGTGTGGGCAAGGGAGAAGTAGTGCATGTTGTGTACTTTGACTTTAAAAACACCTTTGGTGTGGTCTTCCACAGTGTCCCTGATGATTTATGGAAAAATATGGAGACAAGATATGGATGGAGAACCTAGTGGCATCTCTAAGGGATTGATAAAGGGGACAACAGTGGCCAAATGCCTTTGTTAGTGACCATGGTGATGAGACAGAGTGCACCCTCTGCAAATTTGTGGGATGATTGCAAATTGGAGACAGGGCTTGATGTGCTGGAGGGCAGTAGTGTCATTCAGAGGGATCTGGACAGAGTAGAGAATAGGGCTGACAGAGACTTGGGAAGTCCAACAAACACAGAGTTCTGCATCTGTGATGGAATAACCCCCTGCACCAGTACAGGCTGGGGGCTGGCTGGCTTTGCTGAAAAATACCTTGATAAACAACAATTAAGTATGAACAAGCAGTGTGCCCTCGCTGCGAAGGACAGGAACATCCTGGGCTGTACAAGCAGCAGTGTATCCAGCAGGTCAAGGGAACCCGTCATTCCCTTCCATTTGGCAGTAGCACAAGGACATCCTTGAGCACTCTGGGCAGTTTTGTACTCGGCACAGGAAAGACAATGGCAAACTGCAGTGGGTCCATGGATAGGTCACCAAGGCGATCAGGGGCTGGAACATGATGCAGAAAAGAGAGTGAGGGCTGGCTTTGTTCAGCCTGAAGACAAGGTTTGGGGCAGGGGTTGCTGCTGTCTACAGCTGCCTGTTGGGAGAGTGCAGAAAAGACACAACCAGATTCTTCCCAGATGTGCCTGAGACCAGAACAAGAGGCAATGGGCACAAGTTGTAATGCAGAAAAATATGACTAAATATAAGGAGGGGGGAAAGGGTGGTGAAACAGTGAAATGGGCCCAGAGAAGGTGTGACTCTCCTTCCTTGTAGATATTTCAGACTCAGCTGGACACAACACAGGGCCACCTGCTCTAACACTGCTCTTGCTTTTAGCAGGAAGTTGGACTAGAGGCCTCCAGAGGTCCTTTCCTTCTGGCACACTTCAGTGATTGATACATGCCAGTATGTGAGCTAATTCTCAGAGCTTCCCAGTGTGGGTCACTCTAGGGAAAATATGAATCATGAGAGATGTTTGATGTGATTTGGCATCAAGCATGTACTATGATATGAGTTGAACCTCACTCTGTGAGAGCCTGATCTTTTCTCTGGGGTGACAAGGTGAATGCCCACCCTTGGTCGAGTGAATCTTGTCCAGGTTGTCTAATAAGAGTTAAAATCTAAAGAGGGTTACTTTTGTTTCTGAGAGCAAAGGAATTTAGTGAAGGAATTTACTTTATGCTTTATTCTGAGTCATCAGAGGAAAGTGGTTGGGAATTTGAAGACAAGACAATATGAGTGAAAATCACAAAAGAGAGTTTCTGATCTGAAGGAAAGGAGGGAATGAATAAAAGTTGCTGAATAACGTCAAAGGACTTTAAAAGAGCTGGTTTCTTTGAACTGTGGAATTGATAGGTAGGGGCTAGAAAAGGAGGGAAAAGAAAGTTCAAAGGAGCCGACAGGCTTTTGGAAGACACGATATTGCAGACACAGCAGCAGACAGTTCCACTGAAGGAGGAAAACACAAAATACTGCAAGTACTTTGGGCCCTCTGCAATTACTTGAAAATCAGGATTACTGTAACTAATGACAAGAGGATAATGCATTGCTAAGGTACAAATTTAAAAAGTAGTACAAACACCTAGTTTAATGAGTGGCAACCTCAAGGGATATTAAATTTCAGATTTTTCAATATTGTTGAAAAATAAGGGGGAAATGTGGGAAATTAGATTTGTAGACAAGGAAGGGAAAGTCGGTCACAGAGAGGAGGATGAACACCACCCTTTCTTGGATTCAGTATTCTCAAACAGGTTAGTTCTGAGGGGATGCCTGAAACAGTTTAAGTTAACTTAAATAGAGGGAAAGGAACACAAGATGGAATGGGGAACAAAGATGAAGTAATGTAGACAAGCAGGACAAGTCAGATCACTGAGGTCTCTTGAAACTGACCCCTTTGTGCCTGGGAGTCAGGTGAGACCATCTCTGAACTTTAACTTTTATCTTTAAGAACTTGTGAAGGATGAGAAAGGGCAAATTGGAACAGGAAAGTGGGGAAGCCTGTCAACTTAACTTTGATACATGGTGAAATGCTCCTGAAAATTTTTAATCAATTTGTAAACACGTAGAGGATAATAAGCTGATAGAAAAACAGCCAGTGTGGATTTATTAAGAAAAAAAATGTGTCAAACCTCGATAATTTCCTTTTTGAGTGGACTAAGAGGTGTAAGAGGTAAAAGTAGTAGGTATGTCTTTAGTACAGCTTTTGACAGTATTTTGAAAGCCATGTAACCTTCTTAAAAGTAAGCAGGTTAAAAAATCATCTAGGTGAGATTACTGTAAGGCAGATGAAGAACTTATTGAAGTACTGTGTTCAAGGCACAGTTACTGTTTGCTTGGCTGATGGGGAGGAAGCCTGAAGTGCAATGCTGTTAGATTCTGCCCCAAGTCTGTTCTGTCCATGGTTTTCATTAGTGTCTTGAACAATGGGCTGGAGAGTGCAGTGTGTGAGGCACTAAAAGGTCCAGTAAAACCTCCAGTAGGCTTTGAATATAATGGAAGGCAGGTTTAGTCCCAAGTGATCTTCATAAAATGCAGAATGGTTAAAATGTGTAAGATGGGAATTCAGCATGTGTAAGTAAGGCCTGCAGTGAAGTGTTTTCTCCAAAAAGGGAAACAAATGTATGTATACAGACAAGGGATATCTGATTAAGTAACAGTGAGAGAGCATGTGGTGTTGGGATATCACAAGCTGAATGTGAGTCACAGTGGGATATGGCTGGTGGAGAAAATGGGGAAGAGACCAGACTTTAGTGCAACCCTGAGTCTTGTCTATAAGCCATAGGATATCCTTCACTCTTTTCTGTTGGCTGTCTGTCACTCTGCTGCGATAGTGTCCAGAGCTGGCTTCACACCGTGAAACAGTATAAACAAACTGGAGAATGCCAGAAAAAGAGCTGTAGGAGTGAGCAGAGATTTAGAAAAGACCAGTGAGGAAATATTGAAAGAGTTAGGTCCAGGATGCAAGGACAAAGATGGAAAGAGAGACAATCTTGGAGGTATATTAAAGGATTGTGATGCAAAATCACAGTGGTGTTTAACCGTGCCCTCTCCACCTACCCAAAGGTAAGAGGGAGAGTAATTGATTGAGTTTGAACCTAGGAGTGTTTACTTGGGATATTAGAAACATATTTTAAGTGTATTGCAATGGAGTATTTGGGGGAACTGGATTAGAGCAGGATTGGAGGTGTGAGGAACAGGTGAGAGTCACCTGTGTGGATATTTGCCTTGGCCTTAAGTGAATGGGTAGACTAGATTATAATTTAAAGTCCATTTCAGTTCTGTCTGTGGTTCTGTCCACTAAGGGAAAACACATATTAAAAATGCAAAACGAGAATAAAACTGATTTAAACCAAGAGTTCCTTTTTGTTAATTTGAACTGTGATTATATTCAACATTTTAAATATCCCTGGTTTAAATTAATCCCTTATGTTGCAGTGTTACCATGTTCTATTTATGAAGGTCTTTTTTATTTATTAAAAAAATGCTCCTTGGTGCGATATTCTCTCTGAGTTATACTAGTAATGATGGAGAGACTACAATGTTCTTAAAATTGTTCTGAGATATTTGCTTTAATACCTTAGTATTTAGTAAATTGACTGAATCCATGCTGTAAAAATTAGACATCTCATGAGACAGTCTTGTCCAAGTAAATACCAATTTCTTAAACAAGTAACACTTGCATAAAGAAATTTCTGCCCTCTAAAAATGAACTACTCTCCAGACACACAGCTCATCCAGACAATAGACTTGTATATCTTCCTTTATCCAGTGTTGTACTGGTGACATTAATTCAATGAGGAGACCAGAATGTAGGCCTGATAGTTATTTTTCATGTTTGATTTTCTTCTCTATGAATTTAATACAAAAATGTTTATATTAAGCTAATTATACCTTGGCTTTTTGTTTGCTGCTGCTGAATGAAATAATGTAGAAGGATTTTTTTTTTCCCTTTTCCCCAAAGAATGGAACATTTGACCACAATTGCTATTTTTTACATTACATAGAGCACCTTAGTGTCTATTACCACAAGTGATTTATTAGTACATAGGGCACACTGAGAAACAGTGTCCGACTAGCCAATGAGACACAGTAATCACACCATGCAATGGCTGCAGAATCAAATTATATTTGACGTTTAATATTAACCCAAACTGCAAAATAAGACTTGAAACAAGCAAACAAAATGTTCAACAAAGAAAAGCCCAAAAGAAAACAGAAACCAGGGAACTGGTGGGATAAATTATTTTCTTGCAGGAAATCTGTGCTGAGCAGTGTGTCCAAAGCAAGGGGAGAGCTGCTTTCTGCCCTTTTGCATTCTGTTGTCCCCAGCTGTCCTGATTCCTGTCTGTCTCTCTTCACATATGTGCCACCCACCTAAGGAAACAAATAGGAACGACTGGTCCCAGTGTGGCACTTCGATCCTGCAAGTTGATTCTGACCAGAAAGATTTCTTGTGTACAGTAATAGCTTCTTCACACACCTAAGACCTGTGCTTCTCTCAGTGAGGAGGGCACATGCTCACCTGCTGGCACAGGAGCCCTGTCATCCACTGAGCAGCATTTAGTCAGATGCTGAGCACCTTTCATCTGAGAAAAAAGGATCTTGAACAGCCACTGCTAAAGATGTTTCTGACCAGAATAACATACGAACAGCAGGGATGAAAGAGTTAATTCATTTTTCCAACTATAATTTTTTTCTTTGTAGAACTGATTTGACACAGTCTAGCAGGGTGCTGTTACTGAAAAATTGAAGCACCAGGTGTGATTAAATAAGATCACACGTTTCATTCCCTCTTTAATTTCACATCAGCCTTCAGCAGCTGTATCCCTTTGCTTTCTGATAGCTGTATTCCATTGCTTTTACAGCAGGCAGGTTGCCACATTGGTAGCATGCACCATTGGGCTGTTGTCAATCAAATCTATTTGTGCACACAAATTATTTATTGTTTGAGGGTTCAAACTTATTAATCAGTTTATTTCTCAAGAGCAGAAAATACAGAGTGTATTTAGGTAATGGAGACAAACATGGCCTGGCTCCTCAGTGTTTCCAGCAGTTCATATATGCAGCAGAATATGTTTCATTCTACTGCAAAGAGAGTAAAAAGCTAAAGACAGTGTGGACTTGGGATCTTTTTTATGTCCTCACAAAATGTAAATCTGATGAAGTCACTTGCTTTGCTGAGCTTTTATGGCCTGCCACTGACACAAGGAGAATGAACCACTACCCTCCTGGCCCCTGCAGGTCGTTAGCACTGGCACGGTGCACAGACCTGTCCCTTGTCCCTTTGCTGCTGGGTCAGAAAGGTAGCACTGAAGCCACAATGGCTGTTTGCAGTTAGAACTTGATGCCACAAAAAGAAAACAATCTGGTTTTTAGCTGTCCTTTGCTTTAGAATAATGTTCCTGTGTAAAACTGAAATGGATTCTTAGAATATTGCAAGTAGTTATTCCAGGCAATGTTTCCACTTCCAAACTTTGGCTGGCCTCACTTGTCAGCCAAAAGCAGGTCAAACCAAACAGGTGTGTCTTCTATTCTTTCAGTCCTCAGAGGAACAGGGAGTTTGTTTAGAATACTCTGACACTGTCACCTCTGGTAAAAAGGTTGTGCAGTGACAGTGCCCTGGTCTTTGCCATAACTAATCCAAAGAACAGAAGTTTGTGCTCTGTTGTGCATCAGAAAGTGATCTGATGAATCGCTATGCAGTGGTGTCAGCTCCAAGGCATACAGTTTCTGGGAACATGGGTTTGGGTGTTTCTGAAGAGCTCTGCTGCTGTAGCTTTGGCTCCATGTTCTCTTGCACCTCTGGTGCCACACTCTGTTGATTTGCTGCTGCACTCAGTGGTGATATTTATACAACTGTGGTGTTCATGACACAGTGTGCTAACCCTTCTCAGCAATTTTGAGCAGCATTTGGCTGTTGCCTATTTATATATGCGGGTATGCAGCAGCTTTGCATGTCCTCCAGCACCCTTAGCCCCCTGTGTAAACCAGCCAGTTTTGCTTACCAAGGACTTGTCAAAAATGCATCATCAAAATTTAACAGATGAACTAAACAAGTAAAAGGGTATCTGAATACCACAGCTCTTTCATTCCTGAGTAAATAGCGTCTTACTTGTGGTAGCATCATTCCCACATAAAAGAAGAAAGATGCTGGGGAGGGTGACAGAAGAAGTTTGGAAGTTCTAGGGATGCATCTGGGCCTGAATTTCAGTATAAATAATGCCTGTGAACACCTGTCCCTTCTTATATTTGATCTTGGAAGCAGCATTGGAAGCAGCTCATTTGATGTCTCCTTTTTTTTTAAATTGAGCTCTGCAGATAAAACTGGCTGCCTGTAGTGGAAGGGTGTCCTTAAAAGTGAGCTGGCATTTATGCAAACATGACTTAATTCATGCAGGAGAAGATAATCTTTGATCTGTGAGAGAACAAAAATTAAAAGCCCAAAAGAAATGGTTTTTTTCCTTTACATTAGTAGACCAGTCTTCATGGAGATGGAAAAAGCTGCTCTGACTCTTTTACCCCTGTGTGATAGAGACTGAGAATCACTGTTTCATCCTAAGTGAGGCCAGCATCATGAGGTTGGAACTAACTGTGCCAGTTTCTGTGTAATTATTGCCATATGCTATGGGCTGTGCTTCTGTAGTGATTCTGAGTTGTCTAAGATTTACTGGTATTAACACAAACATTTTATTTCTTAACTGTATTCACATATATGCAAAGGAAGTATTATAAAAGGTGAAATTATATTTAAGTAATTGTTTCTTATTATGCTGGGGAATTTTTAAAATTATTTTTTGAATTCACATTTCAGGTTGTGAAAGTTACCCAGTAATGTCAGCCTGAAGTCTTAAAAAAAACAGTGTTGACTCTCTTCAGAAATAATGAGATTTAAAAGAAATCCACATTTTGCTCTGAATGTTTTGGGACATGGAGTCTATAGGCTATTCTTGGTTTCAGGCTGAAGCATTAAACCTTTTATAAAACCAAAGTAGAGGTTTTAATGCCGTTCCCTGTTTTGTAGAACTGTTGCTTTAAGGGAAATGCTAGATTAATATTGGGAAAGTTGGCAGTAGCCCTTGTTCCTCCTGCCAGTGCAAAGCAGGGTGTTATTTTCCTTACTGCTTTCTCCATATCCCTTCTTTCCTTTAGGTGAATGAACTTCTCTTTCTAACTCAAAAGAACAAATGCTTTTGCTATCAGTTTTGCTTTTCCAGCAAGATCCTTTAATGCGGCTCTTTCCTCTCCACACGCAAAGCAGCCTTGGGTCACACCTGCTGTGTGATAGGATCCTTCTCCCTGAGGAGAGCACAACATCTGTTTTGTTTCCTCCATGGAGAAAGACAGAGGCATTCTCAAAAATTTCTCCTCCTTTCCTGCTTGCGAACAACAAAAGAGATTTTAAAACATTTGGTGTTTCTGGAGGGAGGAAGAAACAGTAGAGTCCTGGACAGGAAAAAAACAGCAATGGAAAAATAAACTGAACATAATTTGAGCTATAATTAAAAGTCTTAAAAAGAAGTCAAACTGCCAAGCTGGAAAGAAAAATGTGCATCTTGAAATAAAGTACCTTTATAGAAGGATGTACTTGGGGTTATAGTGCAGGACTGCTGTTCAGGACATTTTGGCTCTATTTCTGCTCTGGGCTTCCTGAGTGATACCAGTCCAGAAACTTAACTCTTATTTGCCTTGATGGTCTGTACATAAAATGTGGTAGTATTGTGAGTCTTGGTATTTCGTAGTGCTTGAAAGCACGAGGAGATGATAGAAGTTACTTAAATAGAAGCATGTGTGCCATTGCAGTGATGGCAGCTTTTGTTTATGACACTAAAAAGAGTTTATATCCTTTAAAGTATGGGAAGCATTGTGAAATGGTGTATAACTGCATCCCCAGGGAATCAGGTTGTTGTTAGCATTGTGTAACCTGCAGCTTCAGTAAGGGGCCTACTTCAGAATGAGTTAAAAGGTAAAGAGAAAGAGACTTTTTCATAGAACTTCACAGAAAAGGACCTTGTGCTCTGCCACTGATGCCGTCTGTGCACGTTGCACAGACTTTGAAAGCAGCAGATTTTGTTGCATACATTCCGCTTGCTGGTTAGAAGCCAAACTGAAACCAAAGGCTCTGGGCTGAGCTGTTTGTGGTCTGGATGGGAGAAGATTTCACATCTGTGAGGGTGCTTCTTCTGCTGTGGCATGCAGTAAGATTTGTGATCAGTAGGAGATAGGGCACTCCTGCTGCTGCCTGGAAAATCCACATGTGCAGCTTTAAGCTACTAAATAAGCACTGCAACTGACCAATGCTCCCATTTTGTGGTATGGTTAGAGCTGGTGTCGTACAGGTGGTTAGTTCCATCATTCATAAATTCTTAAAGCCCTATGAATAAATTCAAAGATTTTTATCTTTTAAAGGTGACTTTCAACTCTAAACTCTCTTTTAGGTTTACAGTTTAATACTTCAGCCACTCCCAATTTGAACATCTGGATTTTGTGAGAAAAATGAAAAGTCTATAATGTGCTGTGACTTCCTTCTGCAAAATAAATCCAAGATATTGTGTTCTGTTCTCACTACTGGTATCAAAACTGTCTCCAAATCAGTATGAAAATATGCTAAGAGATAGAGTAAGATGTAGACTTTGGTGGCATCTTGGTTTAATCTTTTTATAACTACAGTAGCAAAAATGCACATTCCTTGGTGCTTATTATGTGTTTGAAGGGCCAGCACAAATAACATTTTCAGAGGTGTCAAAATAGGACGTAGTTGTTAGTAGCATTTAGAGGCTCTGTTAATTCACTAAGTGTATTCTTTTTATATATTTCTGCAGATCAGTTAGAAATGTCTTCTGTGTTTAAAAATTCACCTACCAATTTCACAGCCTAAAAGCAATCTTGCATCACGGTATTTGTCCTAATCTGATGAATTTGGGACACATGCTGTGGTTTGAAATAGTCAAGCTTTTGGGTCCATTTGCTGTAACATTTCCATGGTAATCTGAATTTTGGGCCACTGGTGGCTGTTCTGTCCCCTCTCCAGTGCTCGTTGTATACATTTCCCAAACCTACCATTCACTTCCATTGTCAGCTGTCTTTGTTACTAGAGGAAACTACTAGGTTTCCATCATAACCATCCACATGTCCATCACTGAAGACAGTATAGGTTGTGGATAAGTGACAAAGAACCGGGGAGCAGAGACACTTTAAAAAAAAAAAAAAGTACCAACCAAAGAAACCCTGACTGCTGGAAACAGAAGATTCAGAACTTAATGTTGGTTGAGTTGCAGCAGAAGTAATGAAGTGTGAAATGTACTATTCCCAACCAGTACGCCATGCTGCTTTAATTTACAGAATATATAATTATATACCATTAACATTCTGGTACATCAGTCTTTGACAAAAATTGAAGTGAAAACAGAAAAATGCATGAATCTATTTTTAAGACAATTACTGTAATAGCAGTGGATAACAATACAAACGTAAATAATTTCCATTATTTTAAGATCCTTTGATTTTGTGCCATGGTAAATATTTGCATGCTGTTACAAACCAACTTACTTTAGTAAACCTTGACTAAACATTTGTGGAAGTCCTTCCAGCATACTTTGAACCTAAGCTGAGTCCTGTGAGCACAAGACCAGGTATCTGCTTAGAGAACTGCTTTTGTCCTTCAGGGATAAACTACATATGAGATTGGTTTTCCCAGTCAGACCACGGTCCGTTTAAACCAACATTCAGCCTTCAGGAGCGGCCCGAATAAGCTGGTTAACCAGATGCACAATGCTATAGCAATTACAGCAAAAAGCACCACGTCCCATCGCTCCAGTCATCTGTGTTAACCACAGTTGTTAGGAGAAGCCCTTTTATTTCATTTGCAAAGAGATGACAAATGTTTGTTATTAATGGTTCACACTATACAATTACAGAGGAAGAGCAGAGAATCCTTTCCTAATCTGCAGGCAAATTTCCCTCTGAGACACTGTTAGGTCCCAAATTGTCCCACTGTGCTTGTGTCCAAGTGTCTTTTATTTAAACTATTTTTGAGAAAATCCACTGAGTTTGGATTGCTCGGGAGACTCTTAGTGGTCTCTGTTGTCATTTGCTTCCATGAAGTAAACAGATTATTAAAATCAGGTTGGATGTCTTAGGAAACATGCCCACTAAAGTGCAAATGTCCTCATCACAAACCTGCCACAAGGGCATCTGCTCTCTTTGAACAGCCAAGTAACTCGCTTTCCAAGGCTAGTCAACCTCTCCCTCCTTGGGTGTGATGCTTCCTCTTAGGGTCAGTTTGGGAGGCTGGGAATTGCATTGTTTCGGGTTCTTTTTTTGCTCATACCTGACAGGTTTTTTCTGCTGGAGAATAAGTGAGTCTCCAGGCTTTGTTTTGTTGTGGGTTTTGATTATTTTCTGGTTTGAGTTGTTGTTTTCAGCCCATCCCTCCCTCACCCCAGAAGATGTGTATTAATAATCAGGTTAACTTTTGTCTTTCTACTTGGTAGTGATTTATACTGAGCCCATAGACAACCTAGGGGATACAGAGTGCGTAAGCACAGCCTGGCTGGGTCAAGAGATGACCTTTCTGAGTTCCTGTCTCCTGAGAAAGCAGTGTTGTTTAGTCTCTGGGATGCTAACAGGGCAGTGCTGAGAGACAAACTAATTTTGGTAGCTTCATGCATAAAAAAAGCCCCTGTGAAACTTAATGACCTTCTGTAGGGGAAAAAGGCTTTAGGCATCAAGATACAAGCAGAAATCAACAAGGCTGTCATTTGGGAGAAAACACAGAAAAAGAAACAACTGGAATATGCTGTATGTTCTAGTTAACTAAAAGTCATTATTTTGACACAGAAGCACGGTTGACAGAGTAGGTAAGGGACAACATACCACATCACTCTGTTTGAAACACAGCTCTTCATTCTTCACAAGGAATCAAGCAGGGTTTTTATAAATGAATGCCCAATGGCTAAATGTGTTGCATGCACATCATCAAAGGCATTGAATCGATGCAGCACTAAATTCTCAGAGTCATGAAATGGTGTATGCAGAAGGCAACTGGGGAGCATAGTAGGAGGTTGTACTGAATTTGAGGAAGAGGGATACCCTTCTGACAGGAACAACAAGAAACTCACATTATTGAGAATATTTGGAGGAAGATCACCAGACTTGTATGTTTTTGTGGGCATAATACCTAAAAAGGTGAACTTTTTAGAACAGCTTTTATAAAACTGTTTAGAATGTTTTTATGAGCAGATAGTTTTCCTACGTGTACAGATTATGCCAGCGCTCGTTGACAAGAGTCAATGGCAGCGTGGCATGGGGATACTTGGGAAGAGAATTGTTCTCTCTCACCTTGGACCAACCATAAAGTTTCATAGGAAAAAATGCCTGGAAAACAGATATCCAAGTTTCACAGATCATGTAGTCCATCCCTTTGCACTAAAACAAAGTCAGTGCATATAATTTGTAGTAATATCTGAAAAATGAATAGTTATTTTTAGTTGGCAATATTAGTGGTTTGATAGCATATCACAAATGTCAATTATACAGTGACCTATTATAATACTAAGTGGACATATCATGTAGCAACCACGGAGTTGCTGAAGAATATGATAATGGTGTAGTAACTGACTCAAATTAATTTGTATGTCACGAGGCCCCAGCCATGCACTTTGGTGGTGACAGAGAGAAATAAGTTTATTCTTCCAGCGATGGTAAAGCTACAGATCTTCAAGAATACAAGCCTGTGTACTGATCCTGAGTATTTGATTCGGTGACATGGTTCCTATACCACTGGAGGGACGCTGATATTGGAAGCTGTCTTAAAGCAGAGGTTGGTATATTGTGCCAAAGCCATAACTCAGAGAATGAGTTTTTGTGGGGCTTCTCTAGCTGGTATTCCACATTAGACATGTGCGAGGTCTTGCTGAAACTCCCACCGTGCAAGACGCTGACAGATGCTGTGGACTGACACAACAATAATACCAACTTCTTATGATACATATACCAGAGGAATTCAACATATTCCTGACCTAGCTCAGGTCTTTCTATGTTCCATTTAAGGAATATTGACAAAATGGGCCACATTATCACTCAAGTCATTAATATGTAACCTATAAAAGGACCTGGACGAAAAGAATAAATAAAGCAAAAACTCTAAACCAAACCTATTTTCTGCTCCTATGCTTCCACTTGCTGGTTATGCAGAAGCAGTAAACAAGCCCTATTCCCAGAGCTGTGCTGACAGCACTGATGATGGTGGTGCACAAATTAGGAGGTAAACAAAAAAGCCGTGTTAATTTCAAGCTCCATTAGAAACACAGGCGGTAAAAAAAAAAAATCAATGTCTCCCCAACAGAAAAGGTCAAAATTGGTAGGGAAAGAAAGTTGGTTTTCCGGTAGGTGTAAGACTTTTTTTAATTATTATTTATTTTAAATTGGATGTAAGCAAGAAAAAGCTACTGGTCAGTGTCACATTAATGACTAATACATTAAAAATAAACAACTAGCAAAAGTTGTTTTTAAATAAAAATATGCTCATGATTGGTTCAGGTCATTCTGATATTTAAAGGCTGTTTTTTATTTTAGATTTTTGCCTGTGGGTTCTGTGGATATTTGGTTGCATTTATAATCTTGGCATGACACATTTGAGGGATCATTCTTTTGAAAAGTGTAATCATCAGATTTCACTGTTTTCTCTTGGCATAGTCTATTCTTGGATCCAAATCCTTGGGACCTGTTAGTTTAAATTTTAGGTTTTGTTGTGCATCCAGATTAAGTCCAGAAAAACATGTGTGTCATTTTGTTATCAAGTTGTCTAGCAGAGAATGACAGGAAGAACAAATACTGTATTGTATGTTTTCGGTTTATGGTAGTGTGTCACCTTCAACTTCACTCACATTAAGTGTTTGTCACTTCATGTGATCTTTGCTTTGCATATTAAACTAAGTGTCACATGGCCGTGTTAAATTATGTATGGAGATAGAGTTTTGTGGTATGGTGCTGGGAACCAGTTCTTCAAATGTGAATGCATATGCAAAGACCTTGGATATAAACACATCACAGACTGTGACCTTACAGAACAAGGTTACTCTCTGTCCAAGTGTTTGAGAAACTGGTGGTTTTAGCATGGCCACAGATTTTTTGAAAGTTATTATTCTTACATTTATTAATTATAGAGCTGCTGTGGTTACCGTGTTTAGTGTATCCTCTTTTGATCAAGAACAATGTTGGGAACAAGGCTGTTAATGCTGCTTCATTCTGCAGCACCACCTAGTCACAGCACTTACAGGGGTTTATCCCTGTGTAGTAGGCAGTATTCACCTCTACAGAACAGGACCAAGATACAGGGACTTCAAAGACTATGCTTTATGTACAAAAATGTACTTATGTGATATTTAGATTGGTTTTAAACCATCTTTCACAAAAGCACAGTCAGTATTTTTGTAGCAGAGTCAGGATCTCAATGGTAGGGAGCACAGATAAGATCCCAGCTCAACACATTTCCTTCGAAACAACTGCATCTCCTCATTGTCTCTTCATCTCATCCCTAAAACACAACTTGCTCTTCTAATTGTCATTCCCTTCAGTGAACATTAGCATACTTCTTAAATTGGCCATTTGTGTCCCTGAACTCCCCTGCCTGTCCAGTGACTCACTCAGACCTGCATTTTGCACACCCTGGGTAAGCCTGGAACAAGTTATCTCTCTACTTTCAGCTCCTGGTCCTAAAACTGTTGTGTATCAAATTCAGTCCTCCTTTAATGCTTCATTAACTGTAGTTCTTGTGAGAAAAAAAGAGTCTTTTAAAGAGGAAGAAGTCTAAAAGGGTGTATTCTCTCCTATGGATTATTTCAACATCTTTATTTTCTTTTGGTTTTACAAGTTACCATGTGCCTTCTTTCCTCCCTGGCTGTGCTGTCCTGGCAATTTTACCTGCCTGCTTCATGTTTCTTAACATAATCACCACCCAAAGAGACTCTCTCTGGCAGTGCTGTAATTAAGGCATGAGAGTAGCATACAGAAGTCACTTTGCCCATCCATAGTTGCACTGTGAATATATTGCTAAGAGCAGTCAAGTGTTGTTTGTCCAGCAAAGTAAGCAATAGTGATTTGAGGCTGTGTAGAAAGCTGAGATGTTGAGTACCAGCTTTTAGAAGTTCCCCTGTTTACTTCCATGCTTGTTTTAGCTCTCTAGATTAATTATTACCTGTTTTGAGGACATGGCATTTGTATTTGTTTCTGAAAATGATGTGTTTGTCTCCCTCAAGTAGACAATCTTGTGTTCCATCAAAACATCAGTTATAGAGAGCCTCCCATCCACAAGTCTGAGGCCAAATACTGCCCCTTGGAATCACGAGAGGCTAATGTCAATGAGTCTTGGGGTTTGACTAGGTGGTCTCTGTGTTTGTCTGAAGATAAATTATGAACACCATGTTGAAAAAGACTTTGTGAAACTAGCCTTCATGACATATAAGTAGTAATGACTTCAGTAAAGCTTGAGGGCGTACAAAGTGCTCACCGTTTACTACTACAGTGAATTCTTTCACAAGGCTTTTCTCTCTTGAAGCACAATTAATTTTACATTTCATTTACTGACATTGGCATGCACTTAGCTTTTTAATATTAGTTAAAATTGGTTTATGATGTCAGTCTTATTTTTAGCACACTGAAAGCAGGGAAATAATTGAAGTGTGCTATTGTACAATTTAGGGCTTGTGATGGACTTGGAGAGATGAGGACGTGCCATTCCTGCTTCAGCTGGCCTAGAGGGAATAACTCTCCCCTTTAACATTTCATTGTAATCTCTCTGATGATACCTCAGAATGTCAGCTTGTTGCCTCATAGTTTGAGTTAAGGTCCCAAAGTAACTTCTGATGTATCTCAGAAGTTTAAAAATTAAATCTCAGCGATATACACCAATAGTATTTTAGTCTGAAAGACAGCTGAAGTTCAGTATATCTTTTCTTCTTTTTTTCAGTTCAAAGTTGTCTCTTAGAATTTAAGTTATGTTAATACCAATGAGTTGGCTTTATAGGCTGCTACAGGATACTCAGCTGGTCAAGCTAAAAAAGCTTTACCAGACTGTGGTGTTGTATTCAGGTGAAGTCTGAGTAACTTTCCTGGATGAAATGGAATTAAGAAGTATTTTGTCTGGAGTTTTCTTGCTTGCTTTATACAATAGTGTTTTGGTTCTAAAATGCCTGTTTTTCTAATGAAAGTAATGTTTAGATTTTCTATAAAGAAATGAATGCATTAGGAAGTCAGTTGAGTACTGATTAAAATCTGGTTTGGGGCTTTATACTGACTTCCACAACCTTCCTTAAATCTTGTGATGACTTGGAGAAAGGGGCATTCATAAATGTTTCCTATCAGGAGTGGTGTCTCATCAGGAGTTTGAAGGAGGAAGAACACTCTGAGACATCTACACGTGAAGACATCCTGCTTTGACTTGTCTTCAGGGAAAATAATATGTGTAGATCATAAGGTTGGCTCTGTCTTTGGAATTTGTGGAACGTTTGCCACTGTGATTGCTTTTGCCTGTGAGCTAAAGCAACCACTGGGAAGCATTGAAACTCAGTGTATTAGGATGCACAACACACAGAGCTCAAAGAACAGCAAGACCTTCATCAGCCAAAGAAGTTGATCCACGTGCTGGCCTGGCCTTACTCAGACTTTTTGTGTTAGAAGAGGAAGTTATTTGCCAGAGTCATTCTGAATTCTCACTGTGAAACGTAGTTTTTCTGCTGTGCTCGTATCTAAACACTATCTACTTTATTGCTGACCCCGTCAGAAATATTTCAGGCTAATGAAACAATATGATTGTTTTCATCCCCAAAGTGTTTCATTTCTACTGATGAATGTCATACAGAAGAATTCAAATCTAAATCTGAGTGGTTATCTCTGCTAAGCTGCTTTTTAAAATTTAATTGGCTTAGTAAAGAGCTGGCAAATACAAGCTGAACATTTTGTGAGGATCGCTGATTGTGAAGTTTTGTTAAGCTGTGCTTTTTCCACACATGCACAAAAATAGCAACTTTGGAAATCATGAAGCTGAGTCTTTTTCACAACTGACACTATTATGAGACTGCAGGTAGCATTCTTTTTCTCTCTTTTCCCCTTTGAAAGCTGAACATCATCTCGGAAGTGTGAGGGAGAAGTAAACTTGATGCTTAATGTGACTGACTGCTCAAGAAATAGGTACTATTTGTTGTTTTAAGCATTAGCCAGCAATTAGGGTTTGCAGCACTGAGTCTCATCTTGTTTTCATTAATGAGGTCATTAACAAAAGTAGGATACAGTCTTTTCCTCCTGTTACACATGTAACTCAAATAAGTGAAGACTTCAAACTTTTTGAGGCCAATATTAGTCTTTGTGAACCTGCTTCTGTGATGCCTATCAGCACAAGCAAAGTGAATTTCTGCAGTCTTTGGGAAACTGCCACCCAGGGTGACTGGGAATGCTTTTCAGGCCTGACTCTTGTGTACAAATTAAACCTAAGCTTCTTCTCTTTTGTTCCAGCCCTTCTCAGGCTCCGTCCCTCCCTGGCAGCTTTATGGGCTAGTGAGGTCATTCCCCATGGCTGCAATTCCACCCATGTCTAAATGATGGTATCACCTATACTCTTCCTTGGGAAGAGCTCCCTACCACAAAGTCACCCCACCGTCTCCTTTAAATCCCACCTGATGACTGTACCTTGCTGGCTGAAAGCGTGCCAGCATTTGAGCTACTGAAGCATGCTGACTGCTTGCTGTCTTGCCAACCAGTGGCTCACTGTTTCCATGTGTCTCTGCATCTGCTCCATTTGTCTTGTCTTTGAGTACGTCTGTACTGCCTTCTGCAGCATGTCATGGAGAAACATAACCCAGCCAGGGAGCTCAGAGGAGTCTACCTGTAGGAGGAAAAGCTTAATGCTCTGCTACCATAGCTCCTTTTCTTGAGCCAGCTCATTTAAACGTGGATCACTGTGCTGTACATTACACTCCAGTGCACAGACTTTCTGTTTATTTTGCATTGAGAATGCGCTTGACATGAGGAGTAGGGGAATGTTTCCATTATTAATAGATAAATATGTTTTCACATGAATTAGCAAGCAATGTATTTGTGTAAATTACAAAGATGCCTTATACTGACAGGAAGAACCATAGAATCATAGAATAACAGGTTGAAAGAGACATCAAGGATCATCTAGTCCAACATTTCTTGGCAAAAGCATGGTTTAGACAAGATGGCCCAGCACCTTGTCCAGATGAACCTTAAATGTGTCCAGTGTTGGGGAATTCACCACTTCCTTGGGGAGGCTATTCCAGTTGTTCTCATTGTGAAATATTTTCCTCTTGTGCCCAGTCAGATTCTCTCCAGTAGTAACATGTATCCATTGCCTCTCCCCTTTCCCCTGTGACTCCTTGAAAAAAGGTAGTCTCTGTGTTCTTTGTAGCCAACCTTTAAATACTGGGACATGATGAGGAGGTCTGTCCTAAGCCTTCTTTTCTCAAGGCTGAACAAACCCAGTTCTCCCAGCCTTTCCTATTTTTGTGGCCTCTCTCTGGACCCTCTGCAGCCTGTCCACATCTTCTTTTGTATAGCAGGAACTGAAAGTGAATGCAGTATTCCAGGTGTGGCCTGAAAAGCACTGAGTAGGGTGGGATAATGACTTTATCTCTGCTGGGGTTGCACATGTCCACACAGGTCAGCTCTCTCTGGGCTTTCTTTGCCGCAGCAGCACACAGCTCACTCATACTGAGCTTGTTGGCCACTAAAACCCCCAGGTCCCTTTCCACAGAGCCCAACCAGGTAGATCCCAGCCTGTGCGGCACTCCCGGATTATGTTTTTCCAGATGCAAGATCTTAAGCCTGTCCTTGTTTTACTTCCTAAGGTTCTTGTTAGCCCACTATTCCAACCTAATCCAGTCCTCCTGCAGGGTGGCCCTCCTGAAATGTCCACTTGCCCACTCAGTTCGGTATCATTAGCAAATTGTAAACCTTATTCCATCATCCAGATCTCTTATGAATATATTAAACATTGGAACACCTTTTTTTTTTTCACAGGTGTGCTTCTTCTGCCCCACCTGATTTGTCTTACCAGGCTTCAGGTTAGCTCAGTTGGTTAGAGTATGGTGTTAATAATACCAAGGTTGTGGGTTTGATCTCTGCATGGGTCATTCACTTAAGAGTTGGACTTGATCTGTGTGGGTCCCTTCCAGCTGAGGATATTCTGTGATACTCTTCTGTGATATTGTATCAGTGTAGGCTCCCTGCCTCTTTTGCATGTCTTTCAATAGTACATTTATTAAGAGTATCATGTAAGAATTTTAATTTATTCTCTGATTTTGCTGCCTAAAGACCATTACAGGATGATCTCGTAAGGAAACTGCTGTTTTGGCATTTCCCTGTCTCTTGAGTGTTTTGATAAATTATTATTTTATAGAACATTTATACTTTTTCCTCCTCGATGCTGTTCCCATTGGACCTAAGAAATGCCTAACTGCTCTGCAACGTTGATTTTTCTTATTAGCTGGCTAGAAAAGTGAGGGGGAGGGACAGAACGCAAAAACTTGACATTTGAGGATATTTTCCAGCTCTTTTAGCTATCGTTTTTTATTGCCCTTGTACCTGCCAGCCCCTGATGATAATGGCTGCATATGCATGGTAGAAGGCAATGGCTGTCTTGAAGAGCTTGCCTACTAACCGAAACAAATGGTAGGAAATGTCACCTGAGGGTTGCTCCTAGAAGGATGAGGCATAGAGGCATCAAGCCAAATGTTGTAGCTGCTGGGACCAGAACAGAATGGCAGCTCAAGGTTCCTTCGATCTCTGTTCCTGAGGAAAAATCCTCCTCCTAATGGTTTTCAACACCCCGTCAGCGAAACCAATTCTCTGAGAGTCCATATGGGTAAAGCAAAAGCAGTGCCAAGCCTGGTGCCTCCCTTCCTGCCTCTGTGGCACTTTCAGGAGGCACTAAAGAGACCTACCAGCCACTTTCATCCAACCTATCTGCTGAAGACTGTAGGAAGATGTGATTTATTAGCTAGGACCAGAGTGGATAGCATCATAAATCTCCTCTAGACAGCAACAATTAAAGTTGCCAGGGCTCTCTTCGTTGCTACATGGAGTCCATGCGACTCTGACCAGATTTGACTGGCTTATTTTGCTAAATGAGGGTGTTGAAACGACCGTCTGGATTTTATTAATAAGTGTATAAATCTGAACTATAAGGGGAAAGAAGATGAACTGGTGCTAGTATATCTGTGACATATACTTAATAATAAAACTTAAACTCTTATACAGCCTGATACAAATTACTTGCTCTACTGCGCCAGTTCTGCCACAGCTACACATTTCATTTTTGTGATATGCTCTGCGACCGCTCCGCTAGTAAGTGCTGAGAAGGGAGAGAAATAGATAGATAGATGCATCTGGTATTTATAGAAGACTGTTTTAATGGTGCTAAAAAACTGATGTGCTCAGCGTTCCTTGCAGCTGCAGTTGTGTTCGTGTCAGTAATCCTATCAAGGAGGGTTGCTGGTTTCCAGAGTAATTAGAACCCTGAAGCAAATAAACAGCAAATGAATTCTCTTCTTTTGAAGTTATATTCTTTTTTCCCTCTTTTAAATAGCCCTTGTCTGGTATAATTATGTACCAGTCATTATAACATTAAAAATAATTTTAAGTGAATGAATGCTATTTTTGTTGTTGTTGTTCATTGCTGATTATTATGAACTAATTATAATTTAGGATAGTCTTCTAAAAATCTCATTATATTACAGAATGGCTACTGACTTAAATTGCTTCCCTCCTTGACCCCAGAGAGAGGCAGGAGCTCCAGGTTGGGTTCACTTAAGCGGGGCTGGCGGTTTGTAGTGCATATGGGTGGAGCACAAATTGTTGCTCAAAGCCTTTTTGATAAACTCCTGCCCTTCTAGCATTTAAGCCATAGGTTAAATATAAATTCACAATACTGTATGCTTGCCACCAGGGAAGTGATGACAGAAATACTACATGATAATATAGGGAGGTAATAGGCCTCCTATCTGGCTTTTTGTGACTTTGTCTAGGGTAATACACTGAGCCCTGGGCACTCCTTCCTGAAAAGGTACTGGCAGGAGTTCAGAGGACAATAACAACTCATCCAGTCATCTGGGGAGGGTTTGACTCTAAACAGTGGTATCTTCACCATTTATCTGGGTTATTAGTTTTGCAACACTTGTGGCTTTTGTCAGATGTTTTTGATTTGTGCTCACGTGTGCTGAGTTACGGTATAGGCACTGGGTCATTGCTGTGTAAACTCTGTAGGCTGGTTTCCATTTTTTGGCTCTTGTATTCAAACTGGTTTCAAGATTGAAATAATAGAATAATAAGGATCAGTTACAGCTGCATAAGCAAGTATGTATTAATTGATGTTTCCTGGTAATGAGGTATGAGAATGAAAAGTCCACCCCACCTCTTAGATCCCAGCTTGAGTTTTTAAGATTGGCTGTTAGAAGAAAAATGTCTTTGTACTAACAAATTGTGCACATTCAGCACAGAGTTAGGAGCACATAATAAACACGAAAACATCTAGTGACGCTTTCTCTAATGGACTCATTCTTTAGACTAGAACTACAGCTTTTACAACTCATATTCTTAAAATGCCTTTTATAATGTCATTTCTTAAACAGCCTTAGCTTCTGTTGTCCTGTAATGGCAATTCTTTCCTACCAAGAGGACCAAGACAGTCCAGCACTCCAGCTGTAACCTGGCATGTTCACAGAAATACCTGAGAAGGATGATGTGGAGATACTAAAGCTTTAACTGGTACAAATATTTCTATTTGACTCAAGGTGGAGTTCAGGAGATATTTCTATAGCTTTGGCTGTGCTCAGGACTTCCCTCCTTTCTTCACCCCTCCTGCAGTTATTTTTGGGGGAGAGAGAATTATAGCAATAGAGCAAATTGCCATGTTAAATCAGAGCTCAACTTTCAAATCAGTCATCACCAAGCAGGGCCATATATGCCCAAATACATAGGGGAAAGATAAGCCAAATCTGCTAATGCTTTAAGTCAATGTGATAGAGCTCATAAAATCCTCTAAGGAGAATTATGACATTGAGAGGTATGACTACTTTACGCTTGAATGAAAGCATCTACTTGTAGGTTTGAGGAACACAACCTCCTACACAGTGACTTCATTCTTTAGGGTGATTTACCTTAATTTTCCTCAGTGTTTCCATGTTTTGGATTGGAGCTCATGTATGCTGAATTATAGTGTATAGACCTTGGGTCATCTTTTTCGGAACCCTTTATTTTATCATGCCTTTTTTACCTCTTGGCTTTGAAAGGCATCTCCTGAGGAAAGAATGTGTTTTTGACACGTCTCAGGGGCTATTTAGATAATGGTTTCTTGACAAGGACGTGCTTATGGGTTTTTTTGCTAAGTCTTTTTATTCCAATTGTGATAAATTTGTGCTGTATAACAGTGAAAATAAATCCCCCATAGTTTCTTCTGAAATGAGCTTAGGAGTGTACCAGCCAAATGCCTCATGTTGTCAAAAAAAAAAAAAAAAAAAAAAAAACAAAAAAACCCTTACCCCCTACTGTTGTACACACTTTTGCTGATCCAGAAGTTTTTAAGCAAGGAAAGCGAGATATGCTTCATAGATGTGTATTAGCCCCAAAAGGAAGAGGGAATACATTTAGAGGAAAAAATTCTCTTTCAAGGAAAAAAATGGAATTACTGCAGAAAGTCTTACAATCTTGCAGTGGTCTGCCAGGCAGCAAATCCTGGAAAGATATCTGATCACAAATGGCACTGATATGTCTGGTACAGGCTGCTGACTGATATTTCAGTGAGCTAGATAGAACTGAAGATAGAACTGAAACAGAGGTAAAGAATCTAATCACTCAAAAAACACACGTTCACACAACATTATCTCTCTTCTGAGGGAAAATGAACTTAGCAGTTCACTTAGACTCATGGCAGACTTAAGAAACTAGTTTCCCTAGTTCAGAGAAAAGTTAACAGTATAGGAAAAGATGCTCTTAATTAATTTTTACTCTAAACCACACATTAAAATTTTAACAATTCAGATACAATTAATGGAACTAGAAAATAATTTAAAAAAATAAAAAAAAAAAGGCCAGCCTGTGATACTGTGCTGCTTGCAGTTATTTCTTAATGCTAAATAAACACACTGGTGAAAAAATTGTAATTTGTAGTTATTGCACAGTACTAGAAAGAACAGTGTGATAGCCAGTGCCAGGTAAGCCCTCAGCGAATAAAACAATTCTTTATTGCATTGTGCAATACTGCATTCTGACAGTGTGTAAAAGGAGTGAATTTTGGTGGTGATGTAGATCCAGTAAAAGACCATCGTGTCAACCTGTTCCAGATTGGTTTTTGGAAGATGGAGAACGGAGACAGGAGGGATAGCAATGTCTATCACAGAGCAAAAAGGCAATGAAATGAGACCCTCTTTTAATTAAAGGCTCCCGCAAAGTAATTTCCCCCTTTAACTTGTGATAATATGGTTTTGGCAGGAAGAGTAATGTGAACAAAACACTCTTCCTTGTAAACAAAATCAAGGAGGGCAGGCAAATTGTATTCAGTAGCAATTTGCTGGGGAATTTGTCATTTGTTTTTGAAGAGCGCTTGGAAATGGACAGCAGGAGCAGGGTGTTTTGCTTGTGCCTTGTGAATGGCAGCAGCAGTGGGGTTTGAAAAGCTTTTAGAGGAGTCAGGGGATAGTTTCCCATGAGAAATTATCGAAAATACCTGTCAGTTTTAATGGCAACTCATCATTCCAAAAGGAGACTAATGTGCTCTTTGGAAGTATATTTTATCAGCTCTAAGTCCTCGTTGTGGTAATATAAAATAGGGTAAATATAGTCAAGGCAGTGAACTTATAAACGTCTCTCCAGCTTGGGAAATTTAAAGAAAGAGCCACACAGATTCCTTCTGGATATTTGAATGGGGCGTAAATAAGTACAAGAATTGTCTTTTTTTTCCCCCTATTTTGATAATGTCTGATCCATTAATCCCTCATTATCTGCCCATTTATGACAAAACTGAACCAATGTGCTTTATTTTCATTTCCCAGCCTATCAGTGCTTTTCTTGTGAAGGGACCTGTAAAGGATATGTGACCAGAAGAGGTGGGGACCTTTCTTGTCCCCCACTGGTTAGTTACACTTTGGTCTGTATCCTTAGAGGTTTTAGAGAAGCACACCATTCTTTTCTATGGGATGTGAGAAATTATACAGCTGATGTAACTTAATTAGTGTATCATGTCTCTCATTGTAGGGTCTGCTGCGTGATATGCCCCAGGAAGGTTTTTTACAAAGGTGAAGTGCAGCATCCTGTTGAGCAGAGGCTGAATGACCCTGAAGTGGTTCTGCAATTAGTGAGCAATAGCCAGGAGAAACTGTGGTGCATTTGACACACAATGCAGTGCTTTCCAGCCAGAAGAGACACATGCACAGTGCTAGGGAACAGCTGACAGCAAGCCTTTCTGGAAGAACAAGCTGTAACACACCAAAACTTAATCAGTGCTGTCCTCCCTCTTTCCTGCTCTGTATGTCTTTATTTCTGCCTTGTGCATCTGCTACTTCTATTGAAGACATTATTTTAAACATTAATGTCTAAACCAGGAATCCTACAGAGGAGTTTTGCAGTGTGATGGGTTTAGGTGAAGTCATAGCTTTAGGAAATGGCCGGAGGTCAGAGATACAATAGTTGTTGTTACTGGCACATCTGTTAAAATTAGAGGGAAGTGGAAATAAAAAGACATGAAGAAAGGCTAAGTGTCATGCTGGTACCAGATTTTACTATCATAGTGATAATGGTAGGGTTAGGTTCAATGTGATAGACTACCTTGAAATAAGTGACAACAGAGTCTTCCTTTTGATTTGCTGATCCATTTTGACCCATTTTCTTGAGTAATCTAACCATTTTAAAAAAAAAATAATTAAAACTATCCTGCTCTTAATCCAGTGATTCCAAAGCAAGTGAGTCGCTGTCGTTGGGTTTGTCCTCCAGCCAGGTCAGAGAAGCAGCATGCCCTCACACGTGAAAAGCAGAGGGGAGGAAGGCTGGTTCTGACAGCAACTGTAATAAACCCCCTCATCATTCTGAGCCACAGATCTAACAATAATTCAGCAGTGGATGTGTCCCACAGTAACACCAGCTGGGGTTTTCTCTAACACTCTAGACAGATTTTCACTGTAGAATTAGCTTGAGATGCTCTTCTCTAGCATAGCTCAAGCAAGAGCAGCCCCAGTGCAGACAAAACCTGAGGTGCTTGTGTCCATTTTCTGACTTCTGGGGTCATGCAAAAGCATCCTTTGTGCTCCTGCAAATACGCAAATAACCCTGACGGAAGGTGCACAGCACTGTCTAGTTGTTTGCATGTGTCACAGGCTGATGATAGGGATCTTGTTATGTTTTTGGGGACTGCTGTAGTTCTGGTAGACTCTAGTGGCTGCCCTTTGTGTTTCCAGAGGACACCCAGTCATGCTGCTGAACTGAACCAGGAAACAGCTGTTAAGGCAGAGGTTGATGTAGTTTTTCAGAGACTCTCCCTCTCCCCAGTCCTCCAAATGCAGAGTCTGGCAGTGAGGTGGCTGCGTGTTTGATGGTGTGCAAACCCTGAAGAACCTCTCCAAGCAACAGTTCCTGCTGCTTTCAGTGCTGCCCTAAGACTGGCAATCCCTTTCTGAAGCTTTAATGCTGATCCACAGTACTCGGTGGGAGGATGGGTGGGAGTGGTTCTGTTGCATCAAGACATATTCTGACCCTCCTTCCCTTTCAAAGGGAGAGAGGACAGGCAGCAACTATCCCATCTGAACCTTCTTCCCATTTGTTGCCTGTAGCTCTTTCACCCTACTGCTGTAGCTGGACTTTTGACCTGGTGCCTTTGACTTATTAGTCATCTGTCCATCTGAAACTATTACCTGATTCAGTATTAACATGTCCATCAGCTGGCATCTCCCACAGTTTCCCCACTTTTAAGGACATTTGGCTTGCATATGTGTATGTGAAAAGTGTTTCTGTTCTGACTTCTGTTCATATTTAATATGTTCCTGGGACTGCTGCTCTTCACAAGTCCACTGGTTCCTCTGACAGGGGCAGAAGCATTTCTGGCCATCTACCAGAAATACCAGAGAAGCGAGGTACAGGGTATCTTGTCCACCTGAGCGTCATCTTGTAAGTTCTAAAAGTCGTTTTAATAGCAGAACTTCCCTTTTTATTTTATTTAATGAGCCTCATTACACCTAATTTGTTCAACTTTTTGTGAGCCACCATATGGCACCAATGGAAACCTGGTGAAAATGTATTTATCATCTCACAAAATCTATATAAAGATGTCAAACACACAAAATTAAAAGCATTCTCTTTAAGATATATTCTTACCAATTAGTCATTTGGAGCCCTAG
Organism: Acropternis orthonyx; assembly: GCA_035583155.1. Taxonomy (NCBI): domain Eukaryota; kingdom Metazoa; phylum Chordata; class Aves; order Passeriformes; family Rhinocryptidae; genus Acropternis; species Acropternis orthonyx. The sequence continues at coordinate 139,495,202 of JAWWEU010000081.1, read as the reverse complement.
ACTGTCCTATTAGCTGTCTGGCAGGGGATATCTTGAAGATACATGTCACAAGTCAGGATGAGATATAAACAAAGTGTATCAGCAGTGCTATTTCAGGTATCAAAGACTAATTCTGAGTTCTTGAAGATCTTCAGTGAAATGTTTCATTCTTGTCACTTAGGAAAATCTCTCTTGGCATAAAGGAGCAAACGAGGCACAACGGAGAAGTGTTTTTTCCCTTGGTGCTGGAAGTGTGTGGCCATGACATAGTACAGCCTGGAGTATGGAACTGTAGCATTTTTGGTCCATGTTTCCACCTTACTCTGAGAGACAGTACTGCCAAAAGCAGAAGGACCTGTACTTTTTTAAAGGCTGCACCTTTTGTATTTGAGCTTTTGGGAATTGCTGCAAAAATTTCAGCTCTGTTTCCAGACCAACCTGCTGCACGTGCAGGGTATCAGTGTGGGAACAGTGCATGCTGGATTTGGCCTTCTTGAAAATCTGTGCCAACACTTGCTGTGGAACTGATCTAATTTTGAGTCTAGTGGATCCAAACTGCAGTGGTGGAGTTGCTTACCCATGGAGCTCTGTCAGTTCAGTTTGCTCCCCGAGGGTTCTCTGTATCCTGTTCCTGAGACAGACAGGGTAGATCAGTCGCAGGTTCTGTCTGTGGAGAAACAGGTGTAGGTCTCTTCCCAGAGGGAGGCTGGGCAGTTCCGTGATTCCCTGCATCTGTGGAGGGTTCTGTCGAGGTGGTGGGGGTGAGAGATGGGCAAGTGGGCAGAAGAAAGAATGAGATAACCCTGGGGCAGGTCACCAGATGGCACAGACCTCACCTTCATGTGGGCCTTTTTTGCACACTTAGAAGACAAATAGGCAAAAGGTCCTTCTGTGTATATTTAGCAATTTTTTGCTGGTGATAAGAGGAAATTTTATTGAGGGGACTGCTTTCCTGTACCCATCCCCCTCGTACCAAAGCCCTTGCTATGACTTTAGTAATTACTGTTCACCATTAGAGAGTGCCTTTCCTTTTTGGTGGTGTTATTTAGCACAGTCTTCAATTAAAAGAAAGCCAGAGAAAATAGGGGGTGGTTGCCTAGTAACCAATTGCCTTGGGATCTGGAAATGTACAGCAGAGTTAAGGGTTAATTTTTGCAGGTGAATGTAGAAATGTCCAGGGATGTGGGTGGTGGAGGTTTTAAGCTAAAAAGATCTAGGACATTGTTCAGAGAAGTATAGTTGCCACTGGGTTCTTTCTCCAAATAACACAAGGTGGACAGTGTTTATGTAGTTAGAATCTACACTGATGGAAATTTCGAGAGAACACAAAAAAGATCACTGTTTGAGGATGTTTCCTTGTGCGTGATACTTACATAATTTGCCACAGTGTTGCAAGGTTTTCTATCTCTGCATCTCATTCAGAGTTCAAAGCTTGCCTTAAATAAGCAGCTGCACGTGGCCACATAGCCTACAAAAAATAGTGGCTGCTTATGTACACATGTTCCCTGGGGTAGCCTGGTTTCTCCAAGGTACCCACGGGTGTCAAAAGTTCAGCATTAAATCCTTTAAGGTTTATTTTGAGAGAGCCAAGACCTGCAAAGAGCTTCTGATAGCTCCACACTTATGAAAATCAAGCAGAAACCAAGCTCAAAATTTCCTAGATTGCCTCATGAGGTGCGTATTTTTCTTTCTTTATTGCAGTTTAGGTAGTTTTAGAATAGGATAAACAGAGAAGAAATATGGCTTGTGTGACAGTGCATGCTACTCGTGCAAATATCCTTGACATCTTGAATCCAGGGAGTAGCCTTTTGAGATACCTCTGTCCTCACCCCCAGCAGAGAGAACTGCAGTGAAGGACCCAAGAATGAGGCAAATCAGACATGAAGGTACCTCAGTGTGCTTCAGCCTGGACTCTCCTTTATAGTGTCATCAAGAAGTATGAAACTCCTCTGCAGATGTGCACACTACTTCCCTGTGAAGGCAATCATGAGGCATCCTGTGAAATCCTTCTTTGCATATTAACTGGTACATGTGGCCTGTGTGCAATATGCACTAGTTATTTTTTCTCTGGATATTAGAGTCCTCTTTCTTTTACTGATGAAAGCCGAGGAGGAAATTAATCCTTTCCACATGCTGTTGTTATTTCTTTGCACTTACTTGTATTATGACAGCTTTACAGAAGCCCTCCTTGTGGACTGCAAAGACTGCAAAAGATTGCATGCTATGTCAGAAAGCAGCGGGTAAATGCAACAAATAGATATGGGAAAAAATAAGACGGTAGCTCTCTCTTAAAGTAAGCCAGAATCCAAACATATCTGTCAATATTTTTGTGGACGTCTTGCTAAAGGGAAGTCTTTCTAGATTTCTTCTACGATTTTTCAAGATGACAGTAAGAGGTGGCCTCACAGCTGTTTTGAACAAACTCTGCCCAGAAGTGGAAGCCTCTTGGGAGAAAATCTGATTGTCTTCAGAGATTTTTCTCTCTGGGTAGCAGAGGCAAATGTCCCTGGCAGAGTTAGGATCAATAGCTTGGTAACAAATAAGAAATGATGGGTAAAGATAGGCTCTACTTGGAGGGACCTTGAGAGTCTTCAGACATTTCTGAGTCTACTGTTGCAAATACAGATTCATTATCATCAAAGCAAGAAAACAGAAAATAGTCTCCGTGACAGCATTTTGAATGGAGGGAAAGCAAGACCAGGAGAATCTGTGAAGTGTTATGACCCACAGCTGATGGACCCTACCTCTCCAAATAGCCATGAGCTTGGACAAATTTCTATTTGGAAATGAAAAGTATTATGAGTGTAAGAGGGAAATACTGCCAAGACTTAAATGTGTTTTTAATCTGTGCAAGATTACCCAGGTCCTTGGCGGAGCACTGTTTGAACTGCTACAATTTAAAACTGGTAGCTGGACTGTTGTACATCAAATTTTGCATCCTTAGGGCCAGGCATGAGTACCTAAAGACATCCTAATGCTTCCAGCTCTGTGTTAAGTGCACCCTGGAGAAGACAAATGTGTGTGTTTGGGATTTTTTCTTTTTTTTTTACTAAAATCCTTTGGAGTAAATTTAAAATAATGTATCCCTTCACTCCTTCTGTTCCCACTCAGAAAAGGATGTGTGCTGGGCTTCTGTGCAGAATCCCACTTACACCACAACAGCCCCTCTGTACTGAAGTGTTTCATGTGGGACAGCTGTAATTTGTGTTGGGATTTACCAATGGCAAAGCATTTCCCTGTGTCCCCATTTCCAGTAAGTGAGCCTTATAAGTAATCAGCTTGTTCCTGAGCAAGGAAGCAACTTTGTTGGTGATCATACAAGTTCCAAGCACAAGGTGTGCTCAACGCTGTTTATGTAGGACCTACAGGCAAGAAATTTTTTAAATTAAATTGCTTTGACCTAGAATGAGGTTTAATTAAATACTGTATTAAACAGACTTAAACAAAAAGGCATTTAGTAAACCACTATGCAAATTTAAAGGTAATTAAAATTTGAAATCTGTCGACTTTACTTTATCTCTATAACTGATGCTAAATGTGAACAGATCAAATACACTTTTTTATTGTGTTTTTTTTTTTTTTTTAACGCAAGCTAAGATTGCTAATGATTCCTTTGAATTATTTCCCTATCTATCTGATCTGTTGGATTCATCATTAGAGTGGGTGTCTTTGGGGTTGGTAGTTACTGGTTATTTTGGATGCACCAAAGAAATCTTGCACAATACAGAGGTGACAGGGCACTCATTAGAGAAAATAAGCTAAAATATTAACTGAAGACAATAATGAGGAAAGGACTTCTAACCAGAAATGTTGACTACTGGCTTTCTTTCCTAGTTAGGCTGAAAAGAGAGGCTCAAATGTAAAAAGTACATGAAACCAATACAATAGAAAAACATCCTCCAAGAGTTTCTAGAATTGGAACTGGACCAACTCCAGTAGAGCAGGACTGTATTCAGTCCACCAAGGCAGATGACTAACTTAATCTTTGAGACTAAGGTCAAGAACATTGAGCAATATTCATAATTTTCTAGCCAAGAATGAGCGACCTGTGCTCTGAGTGATAAATAGTATGCATACATTGAGAACCTTTAATAAATGCCTGCAGTTTAGGCAATATGGTCCCAAATGTTGAGGAAACTGGTTCTGCTGTCTTAACCAACAGATGAAATGGGTAGTGAAGAGAATTCCTCTTCACCCAAACCTCACAGGGAGGCAAAAATGAGCATGACATGTGGGACCAGTCTGCACCTGCCTCTACAAAACCTGACGCTTAACAAAGCCAACATATTTCTGTATTGGTGACATCTGTTACTACCACTCCTGCTCTGCAGCAGCTGATGTGACCCAGCTGTGCATCAGCGTTTATGAAGGAGCTGAGGATTATGTGCTCAATATCTTTTCAGTACATCCTGCTGCAAACTCCACTGATTTCCAGGGCAACCTCCAGAGAGCAGTCCAAATGTTCAGAAAGCTGCCAGCTCTCCCTCTTGTTGTCTTCCACATTGTCCTCCTCTGCTGTTCCCCTGCCTGCCCTCCCCTTACGTTGGGAATTCATCCAGCTCCAACCACCCAAAAAAATGATTGTGGTTTTTGCTTTCAGAGTTGCAGTCTTTGTCTCAGAAAATCATAAAATGCCCGCAGCCAGTGGAACAGGAGGGATTTAAGATGACCTGCAGAAATCTGGAGAGAACAGAATATAACCATAGATAAAAATTACAATTAAACTTCTACTTTCTGAAAAAGAAAAACTACATGAAAACAATGGGCTCTCCCATTTACCCTCCAGATTACAAAGTAACAGAAATCAGTTCTTATTGTATTGAGTCCTTAAAAAAGATCTGCCTTTCTCAGCATATTTATAAATTAGTCTGACTTTGAAATTGTGGCATGTGGATGGTTTCAGAGGTGAAAAGAGGAGCGTTATTTGCATAATAAAATCACAAAAGGTGCGAGTATGCAAAATGTAATTTATTTAAAATTCACCCATCCAATATGCTGGGCACAGGTACAGAAGATTAATAATAAAAATAGTCACCTACAGCATATAAATTAATGGCAATGTCCAGAACTAAGAGCTTCCCACACTCAGAAAAACCTTTGAAGAACGGATATGCAGCATGATCTGACTGTGCCAGATCCTGTTAGAGCAGGGAGGGTGAGGACAGGCAGCCCTGTGCTCACTTGTGCCAGCAGCAGACTTGCTGCAACACCCCCAGGGCTCCAAGCAGGAGCTGCCATGGGCCAGGGTGGCTCAACAAGCGGGTCAGGGTGCAGCAATGCCTCTGTCAAATGAAGGACATTATAAGTATCTTAAAGGTTCTCTTGTGTTCCAGAGATACAAGTTTGTCACTTCCTTTCCTCAGTGAATGTCTGTGCAGTTGGTTGATGCAAAATGGATGACAGGAGGGTATTTGGTAGTTTCAGAACCTTGTTAAAAATAACTTTTATTTTCTGTTACAAGCATCAGTGACTGTAATGTTTGCAACAATGCCACTTCATTTCTGACAAAAACTTGCTGAAGTGATTGGGATTTATTATAGTTTTTGTGTTAAATGGTTAGTGATGTATTACACTTAAAAGTCCAGACTGAGACACCCTAAATTCCTTCTATGTGCCCTGTATTTCCTGGTAGATGTTTTCTGAAGCTCTTACGTGATAGGGACTATTTGGCCAAGGCACAGGGAAGGATGTCTGAGCTTGGACACGACAAAGAGTAATTATGGGTTCTTCTCTGCTAACTGTAGACCTAATGATGTGACCTACATCTTGCCTGGTTTAAATGTCTGCCTCCGGATGGGATGAGCTGCGCATCAGAAATGTCTGTTGGTCTCCATTGTTGAAGAAAGGAAGATGGTAATTGACCTCTTGACTGTTCTGCTCTGTAGAGAGCTGCTGTTGGCTAGATGAAACCTTTCCTAAGGGGATTGAATAGTGGCCTGAAAATATTCAATAAATAACTATGCCTATGGTATTGAAAATAAGATGTCCTAGGAGGCTTCATAACAGAGATTAAACCTTCTGATTATCAGTGTATGGGAAGAACTGTTAGATTTTAAATGTTTTTTGTGGTTTGAATATATCATTTGCAAATATTACTGGGTTAATTTCAGCTGATTTTTTTAAAATCAAGTCCATGCCAAAAATCACATCTGAAAACTCCAGAAGCAGCTTGAAATAGACAGGGATTGTCTGTTAATTACCATTTTGCTTACTTTACTGCTGTGCGATCCATTGATATGAACCTGTCTGCTCACTGATAATGTTGATTGTGTCCATAGTGCATCCATGCTGTGGGATCCAGTACTGCACTCCAGCACCTGGGTCTAGCTACTTCTCAGCGCCAAAGAGATGTTCCCTCTTTTCAGTAGACCCAAACACCCAGTTTACATACAGAGAAAGCCCAAGTAGCAGAGCTTCACAGGATGCACCAGTGCGCTCTTCATGTTGGCCATCAGAGATACAATAATCACTGAATTGTTCAGGTTAGAAAATACCTTTAAGATTTTCAAGTCCAACCATTAACCCAGCACTGCCAAGTCCACCACTAAACCATGTCCCTAAGTGCCACATCTACACATCTTTTAAATACCTCCAGGGCTGTGACTCTAATGTTCCAATGTTTGACAGCCCTTTTTCTAATACCCAGTCTAAACCTTCCCTGGTGCAACTTGAGACTGTTTCTCTTGTCCTGTCACTTGTTGCTTGGAAGAAGATGCCGACCCCCACCTGGCTACAGTCTGCTTTCAGGTAGTTCTAGAGACCAATAAGGTCTCCCCTGAGCCTCCTTTTCTCCAGGCTAAACACCCCCAGCCCCCTCATAAGACTTTTGCTCCAGACCCTTCACCAGCTTCATTGTTCTCTGGACTCACTCCAGCCCTTCAATGTCTTTCTCGTAGTGAGGGGCCCAAAAGTGAACACAGGATAATGGTGGGTTAGCTGCATTTTATAGCATGTTTCTGCCCTCTATTTTAAACTGAGCCCTGGTGATACAGTTCATCTCAGCCATATAGCAACACAAAGGATAGTACTAATTTAATGCTTGGCTTTTCTCCCGAAGTCCATCGTTCAAAGGTTTATAGAACAAATCAGCCAAAGTTTTGTTATGATAGATTTTCTTCCTTCTTTGCTTTCTTCACCTTTCTATTTCTTGTCCCTCTTTTGAACTTGTCCATATTGCCTCTTCCTGCTCTCCCTTTGGTTCTCCCCACAGTGCACAAGGGTCACATAGGTGTCAGCTGTCCTCTCCTTGTTCCGCAGGGTTAGCTGCTACACAGGTGTTTGCAGCACCAGTCCAGGGGCTCCCACCTTCAGTGACTGACAAATCAGTAGTAAATGGCAGCTGAAGAGAGTCTGCAGCCTGAAAAGAATCAGGTGGCTGGGAACTGGTACCCTGGGCACACTGCTACCACACAGGAAGCAGCAGCCAGAGAAATGGCAATTACCATCTGCCTGGCTGCTTTTAAAGGGTATTCATCAACAGGAGTTATGGCTAATGCTAAAAAAAGCCCTGACGTTGGGCAGTTGTAAGTGATCTCTTCATTCAAACCATGATTCTCTTGCTGGGGAACAAGCAAGCCAGAATACAAGGCATATGTCTAAGTTGGAATATCTTTTCTAGGCAAATTTTGCAGGTCAGAAGGGCATGTCCACAGTGAGAAAGTCAGAGACAGGATGAGATGCTGAGGGTACAAGTGCAGAGCTGTCAGAAGTATATGAAGGTGATGGCCCCCACAACATTTTGAGTGCAGTAGGAAATCACTGGGCAATAGAAGTGGAAGAGGAGCGGGTGTCAGGCAGAAAATGCATGATGTGGTCAGAGATTGAAGGATATATTTCAAAGTGTTGACAGCATATGGATTAATAGATCAGCAGGATCTACTGATCTAGATGCACATCTATGGATCTGCATTGATAGAGCTGAGACCAAACGCTGTCACTGAGAGAGCTGCACAGCTGAACAGGAATGTAAGAAGGAAGGCAGCAGTAGGAAGCACTGACAGGTAAAATGGCCCTGAGAGTTAGTTCCTCTGCCTTTACTACATTCTCTCTACACCTAGAAAAAAAATATTGAGGAATAAGGCAGGAACAAAAACAATTACCCTCATTTGCCATAAATCTTTTCCTTTTGGCCTAACTTTTTCTTCCCTGAGCCAGTTACATAATGGAAGTTCTGCTCCTTAGAGCATTCTCTTCACCAGCTTTTTAGAAGGTGCAGAACAACTCTGTTCACTGTGAAGTATGAAATGTGTCTGATGCCATTTGTAGAGGGAAATCATTAAGGGTAGATTTGAGCTTTTAGTTGTGCAAATACATAGTATGCAATGCTGTCCACATCTGGAGGATGCCTTTTTATTTATTCTTGATCTGGAAAAAGTATGAATGATAGTAAATACTGTCTGCTTCTGAAGAGATTTATGGCATGAGCTTGATGTGGGCTTCTCAAGAAGGTATGAGAGGAGAATATATAATGAAACATGGCTGTTTATAATTGAGGAACATTCTCCCCAGGGGATCATATCACAATTTTTTTTTTTAATGAAAATTCAGTCAACTACATATTTAGTTAGCCCAAGGAAATGTTTTCAGTTATCAATTAAAGGGAGTATGTGTGTTCTGTTGCTTGAAGATGCCATATCTTAAAATGAATCAGGATGCTGGATAATTATCACTTTACTCTTTATTAAATTGCTTCTTTTCCTCCAGCAGTGGCTGTAGCAGCTGTTCAGCCACATTCATTATACTTGTAGGATAAAAAGATTATTTTAACCACAAATACAAGGACTAAGGTTACTTTTTAAAAAATCAGGTTTTCAGCTGATAGTTGACTGCTAGAATCAGGGCTTTAATCCATTTACTGTTCAAGTGTGATTTCACATAAAGGCAAATTTCTAAATATGTGTTAAGTTTGGAATGGACATAATTATAAAGTTCCTTTCAGTGCTGTTGTAAAGATCTGCATTTTTGAGAGTTTACATTAAAAATGCAAAACAGGCTTGCTAGCTGTTTAAAGCAAGTGATTTAGAAAAAAGCATTTGTAAATGAAAAATGCTTTTTCCTGAATATTAATAAGGCAAGGCTTAAAAAAAAAATTCATTTATTGAGCATTCACTCAGAATTTAAGCCAAAGCACAGTTATGATGTAGATTAAAAGATGTTTAAATGCACTGGTCAAGGTGGGATTTCATTGATATTTACAATTGCAGAATGTTTTGAACCTCGGTGGTCATGGAGTAATGCACAGAAATAATGCTGCAGAAGAGTGAGGAGCTACATACACATACCCAAAAAAAGTATTTAACTGTGATATTTACCAGTATCTCTGTGCAGTAAGGGCTGAGGCAAATTTGTATGCATAGCTTTTACAGGGGCTGAGGCTGGGCTGTAGTTCTGGTCATTGTATTCCACATTCACATGCTGACTCATGGCCATCTTTTCTCTCAGGTCTCGTCCTAAGCCTCCTATGGGTCTCATAAAGTCTGTAAATTTTATTTCTGAAGTTTTTCTGAGGACACAGCTAAACAGTTTTAGATCTGTAGATTGAGGACAAGATGTTGAATGGGATGCCTGCACACCCTAGATGATCAAGTTGAAGGATGATACATAAAGGATAAGGATTGGAGGAAACTGTGCAACCATAAACGCACAGTAGGGTACCTTACGAGTTGAGTTAGCATTAAATTTACTTCTGTGTTATTCCTAAAGTGTTGCACTGTTTTACTTAGAAAATTAGAGGCTTTTAAGTAAAACACAGCTGCAAATCTTAAATTAATTTGCATTGTTGGAAAAACCAATTACAGAAGAGAATAGCTGAGGTGGGAAGGGATCTCTTGAGATTGTCTAGTCCAAGACCCCTGCATGAAACAGGATCCTCTAGAGCAGGGTGCTCAGGAGTGTGCCCAGTCGGGTTTTGAATATCTCCAAGCATACAAACTCCACAACCACTTCAGGCAACCTGTTGCAGTGTTCAACCACCAACACAGTAAAAAAATATCTTCTTAAGTTTAAATGGAATTTCTTTTATATCATATTCATGCCCACTGCCTCTTGACCTGTCACTGGGCACTGCCTGACAGAGCCTGGCTCCATCTTCTTTAGTTCTTCCATCACATGTGTACACACAGGCACAAGTTTCCCCCAAGCCTCCTCTTCACCAGAGCTGAACAGGCACACCTCTCACACTCTTCTTCTGTGATGGAAGCTCCAGTCCCTTAATCATCTTCATAGCCTTTTGCTGGACTTGCTCCAGTAAGTTCATACTTCTGTTGTACGAGGGAGCCCAGCACTGGACACAGCACCCCTGACCTTGATGTCCCACCAGTGCTGAGCAAAAGGAAGGATGACCTCCCTTGCCCTGTTTGCATTGCTGCTCAATGCAGACCAGGAAGCTGCTTTGGAAGCTGCTCAGAAAACCCTTTGCTGCAAGGGCCCCTTGCTGGCTCATGATCAGCCTCGTGTCCACCAAGAGCCCCAGAGCTGTTTCTGCAAAACTGTTTTGCTGATATTTGGCTGAGTTGTGTCCTGGTGCCTGGGGTTATGAGTTCACAGAATCACAGAAGCAGCGAGGTTGGAGAAGACCTCTGAGATAATCAAATCCAACCTATGACTGAACACCACCTTATCAACTAGATCATGGCAGTGAGTGGCACAGCCAGTCTTTTTTTAAACACCTCCAGGGACAGTGACTTCACCACCTCCCTGGGCAGCCCATTCCAATGCCCCATCACTCTTTCTGTGTACAACTTCTTCCTAATGTCCAACCTAAACCTTCCCTGGCACAGCTTAAGACTGTGTCCTCTAGTCCTGTTGCTGGTTGCCTGGGAGAAGAGACCAACCCCCACCTCACTACAACCTCCCTTCAGGTAGTTGTAGAGAATGATAATGTCTCCCCTGAGCCTTCTCCCCCCCAGGGTAAACACCCCCAGCTCCCTCAGCCACTTGTACTCAGACTTGTGCCCCAGACCCTTCACCAGCCTCACTGGCCCTCCTGTGGACACGCTCCAGCACCTCAACATCCTTCCTAAACTGAGGGGCCCACAACTGGACACAGCACTGGAGGTGTGGACTCACCAGTGCCGGGTACAGAGGAGAAATCACTTCCCTGGTCCTGCTGGCCACACTGTTTACTGATCCAGGCCAGGATGTCACTGACCTTCTTGGCTACCTGGGCACACTCTGGCTCATGTTCATCTGCTGTCAGTCAGAACCCCCAGGTCCCTTTCTGCCTGGCTACTGTCCAGACAGTGCAGGACCCGGCACTTGGTCTTGTTAAACTTCATTCCGTTGGGTTCAGCCGATTTGTCCAGCCTGTCCAGATCCCTCTGCTGAGCCCTCCAGCACATTGGCACTCCTCCTCAGCTTGGTGCCATCTGCAAATTTGCTAATCTTACACTTGATCCTCTCGTCCAGATCATCAAAAGAGATAATAAGCAGGGCTGGGCCCAACACTGATCCCTGGGGGACACCACTGCCAACTGGATGCAGCTCTGTTTGCCACCACTCTCTGGGCATGGCCATCAGTGAGCTCTTAACCCAGCAGAGAGTGCACCTGTCCATGCCATGGGCCAACAGCTTCTCCAGGAGTTCATGGGAATGATGTTAAAACAAGGGGTCATGAGACTCACTGGAGCGCAAGTTTGTTTCTTAAGGAGAGATGGACAGAGTATGCTGAATTTGGTAATATGAATGGATCTGCTTGTTTCCCATGGTACAGTTGAACCTTGTCATTCTCTAGACTGGCAGACTGGGAACTCATTTGTTGAACTGCCAGCTTTTGGCTCCCACAGTCAGATGAGAATTTCTGATTAAGAAGCCTAAGGCTAGAAGTGCTGCAAGTCTGTGGGTGTCATTCCATGAAGTGGAATGTGGGAGTGATCCATCCTTGTTAATGCTGGGTCATTTTTAGATGCAAAAACAGTGTGGTTGGGTACCTAATTTTTGCCTCCTCTTTCTGTAAGCTTTTTCTTTCAAAAAGCTTAAAGAACACTTTTTGGCTGATACATGCTCATACCCAGATAAGTCCAAATGTACTGCAGCTTTCCCAAAAACTGCAATCTCAATGTTCCAGCTTTCCTGGCATTCACAGACAGTGCTTGAAGGCAGTCTGACATGTTCAGTCCAAGTGAAGGTGTTGTGCATACAATGAAAGATCTCTCATTGTTTTTAACCTTAGCTGCAAAATAGTATCATGCAAGTGCAGACAGGTTTTCTTTTGTGTGTTTTCAGATTAACTGAAGTTTAAAAGCAGATTAACTTAATTGCAATGTAGAGGAGAAGACTAAAAAAAAAAGGAGAAAAGAATTCAAAAGGGTTATGAATAAGCATCTGCACAATATTTAAGATCATTATAGTCAAAGATATTAAGATACATAGACATTGAGTGATACTAAATATTTAAATATTGATGTTAATAATAGTAGGGCCAGATGTTTTTCTGAGAATATCTGCTCTTCAAGAAAACTGTTTGGCAGGGGAAAAAGAGGTCCCTTTTTCAAACTTGTCCAAATGCACTCAGTAGTTTGCCTTCTGTAAGTGTGATGAAGGAATGCCTGCTGCTTAAGGAAGCTCTCATGATGAAATAGCTCAAAATCACTCACAATCCCAGTATGCCTTCATCTTTGTTCAAACTTAGTCTAGGATGGTGGCATGATACATCAAGAGTTTATTTTTGCCTGTCCTGGATAATTTCAGTTAAAATCAGATTTCTGTCTTAAGTCATCTTCTGTTTATAGACACCCCCCGCCAAAATTACACACCAAGTCCATCAGTGTTAACAAGCTGGTTATGTTTTCTGTTGGGTCTCCTTGAAACAAAATCCATGATAAATCTTTATGTATCCATTCTACTGTAAATGAAAGAATGCATGCACTTCTGACTGTCCTATGACCAGTGTTGCTGTGTATTGTTTTGAAATGTAACACAAAGCCCAAAGAATCAAGATTTCTTGGCCTGATAATGTATATTCAAAAAAATGTTGGCTGGTGTCAGGACTTGTTTTTAACTGTTTGGAAGGGGCTCATGGAAGGAGACGGGGAGCATACGGGGGATGGCTATCTTTCCCAGACAGTTGACTGACGCTGTGAAAAACCTAGTTCATGCACAGGAGGCACAACTTCACAGCTCTGCTTTTCACATGTTGCTGTCAGCAAGGCTTTCAGAAAGAATCAGCACAGAAATAGTCAGGTTTGGTGCTCACCACTGATTCCACCCTAATGTCATCTGGTGAAAACAAGAAATCCTGGGAGCGGTTCTGCCAGCGGGTTTGGCAAATGGGTTATAACCTCACCTGCAGTACCTGTAAAATGCTACCTGGTGTCATTTTGCCAAAGGATTATGAGGAAAGGGAAAATATCTTAATATTACAAAAAGTATATTCTTGTGCAAATGTGCAACCTCATATTTAGATCAAGCTCTTCTTAGCCTGTGAGATTTGGATTAAGTGAGTTGCACAATCCCTAGGCAAAAGCAAATTAGTATTTAAGTTCTGAAATCGTATGTTGTTTAGCATACGTTTTGTTTAGCTTCTTTTCTGTTCTCTGGACAAATAAGGAATAATTTAGATTCCATTAGGAAGAAATTCTTTACTGTGAGAGTGGCAAGGCACTGGAACAGGTTACCCAGAGAAGCTGTGGATGCCCCACCCTTGGCAATGTTCAAGACCGGGCTGGATGGGGCCCTCAGCAGCCTGGTCTAGTGGAAGGTTCCCTGCCCATGTCAGAGGGTTCGGAATTAGATGATCTTTAAGGTCCTTCCAACCAAACCATCCTATGACTATATGATTCTCTTAGATTGAGATCAGGACAATTCAGACATCACAGGCCCTTTTTGGCCAAACCTGGCACAGGCTGTGGAGAACTGAATGGGTCTGAGCTTCTGTATTGAATTCTTTTCAGTCTTTTGCTGTCAGCAAAATTGCCGTCTGTAGAATAAGTGTTTGAATGTGTTGGTTTTTGTGTAAAATAATGTAAAGCAGCTGGTGCATTGCAGGAAACAGAGGGCCTTTGTATCATCATAAAATAGATTTTTTAGCAAAAATGTTTTAATAATTAGATTTTTCATGTTTTCTAAAATTTCTTGTGGGATATATAGTGAAATCCTTTTGCTTTTTCTCTGAAATGAGAAGTTAATCTTTGGACAGTAGTTCTGGTTTTATTTTTCTGCTTTCAGATTCACTGCTAGCAATTTAATCCAAGCTTAGCTGTAAATGAACGTATGACTCCTTCTCTAGATAGCAGTTTGAGAGGGGAGTCTTTACATGTCTGACTTGTTATTATTTCCTTTTTAATTTTAAAAATTTGCTTTCAATATTAAAATAGTCTGTAAGACAAACATGGTACTTTTCCAGAACTGACCAGTCATTAGTATTGACCCTCAAAGTCATTTTTGTGAATAGAAGCATCTGCTGATCTTTCAGAAGTATTGACATTTTTAGTAAATTTTACATTGCATAGTCCTGGGAATGGCTCTTTCTTTTCTCATATAGCAAATCTTTTGTACAGATTGTCAGTTTAGGAGGGAAAGTTTTTAAAAGTTCAAGAAAACCAGTAGGCTGGAACACAGTAGGAAAAGCACAAGAGAGCAAATAGAGTCATAGGAGGGGTTTAATTTTTTTTAGTTCTAAATACCTGGTATTGCTGTGTTACTTCTCTGAAACAGTCACAGTGGAAGGAGAATTAGGTGCTTTTTAAAGTAACCCCACTACTCTCCACATATTTTAAGGTCTATAATCAGAACAGCAGTTTAAATATTGTTGAGTTTACTGACTTAATCATAAAATGTTGCAATACAGTAGCAAATGCAATCAAGAATGAGGAACTACATCTGATTCCATGAAAGAGCATGGGATATCAGATGCGTTACTTCCTCTAGGAGAAATCTTCTACCTGAAAATATTGCTACATGTACTGGATTAAAGCAGGTGAATTTAAAAATAAATTGTGGTTGCTGCAGTCCCTGCAGAAAAGTTTGTAAAATATCCATGCTGTATTGGAGTTCATTATAGAATAGCAATATTCTGTCTTTTCTCTTATGAAAAAATTATTTTCCAGATTTTTTTTACATGTCATGCCTTGCTTGAAAGTCTGTCTGCATGACTTGCTGCTGAAGGTACCATTTCAACCCTCAAAATTTTAAAACTGTGACCAATCATATGGTTTATCATGACTGTGACAATATTTGTTATTTCTCTATGAGCTACTGCTTCTGAAGTCATGTGAAATTATGAGTTTTCAACTTTCATTAAGCAATAAAAAAGAAGGTTTTGGCCCTTCATGGTCTGTAGAGAACAGCTTGGAAATATGACTCTAACAACTGAAAAATCAGAAAGCAGGTCAGTCTCTCAGATTGATTTTTCACCCAGCCTTATGGTTTTGTGGAGGGGAGTCTGACTCTCATCTTCTGCTGATACTGACAATATTGTCGATATTTTGTGATCTCAGGCAGCATATTTTATGGTTTCTGTCATCAAGATCAGAGTCTCAATTTTATACAAAAATAAAACCAATAATAGGCAAAGTAATGGTAGAAATACAGAAAAAAGTGAATAGTTTTAAAAGTAATTGTGTGTATGTGCAAGAGCTTCTATTTTTAAATGTGCCTGGAAAGTTCCTTTTCTGCAGTGTAATTTATCTGTATGTAATTGTAGGTGTACATATAAGAGTGAATACATATATATGTGTACATACCTCTGTGTGTGTTTGTACACACTTATAAGTCGTCTTGCAGAAGAAGAGACAAACCTGCACTGCCTTGGACAAGGCTGTATGGAGTTTATCTCAAGACTTTGGTAGCTCAGACACTTCTAAGGCTCTTGTCCTTTTGATATTCACTGCTCCGTTTCACATCATACATCCAAACTTGCCTCCTCCAGCCAGGAGAGAAAAGTACAGGGCAAAGTTTTGCTGTAATTATAGATGTAATAAACCACTTTTATATTTCTTCAGGAGCAGTTAACTGAGAACACCCAAAAGCTTAGATCCAGCAATCTACTATTTTAAGATTGCCCAGAACAAGTTAATTTTAGGTTTAGTGCTTTGTAATTTAACTGGGGAACTGCGAGTTTTGCAGACCTTAAGAAGATTTGCTTCTTTGAGTTTATTCATATTTATAGTTGAAATGTGTTTAATAATTTGCTGTTATGTGCACAAAACTACTGCTACAATCCCAGGTTACTAATGGTAGTTGATTGGGTTTTTGTTTTTCATCTGGGCTGTTCTAGAGACTCTGTACTGAGATGTTACCCTGGTCTTAATGAGATCCAGCCAGGAGCTAAAAGACTAACACCCCCTCCATGCAGACACTCACACTCACTCCAGAAATGTTGATATGGTTGTTTTATTGTTCAAAGCAGGGATTTGGAAAGTGGCTGCAGCCTCTGGGAGCCCCAGAGGGGCTGTTGTGAGGGGCTGGTGACTGACTGTGGTCAGCAGGCTTCCAGGCATCATACAGGACCCATGGCTCTAGAGGATGGCTGTTTCTGAGAGGGCTACAAACCTGAGTTTCTAGCTAAATCTGGAGGAAACATCAGTCCAGGGCCCAAGACTAATCTGATAGTCGCCACCAGTAACAGCCCTGCCTTCAGCCCTGTTTTGGAAGGACTCAGTCTCTGTATAGGTCCTCCTGCTCCTGCAGTAGGGGTGCCACCCGGGGAAGCAAACAACTCTGAGAAATCCACAGTTGTCTCACCCCTTCCAACAGAAGTGTAAGTTATCTAAAAGCTAGTCACTGAATTCCATTTATTTGCACATCTGAAGAGAGCAGAGGAAGGGACAGGGGAACATTAACTGTCGTGGTTTTTGTTGTAAATGGCACAGAAATGTGATTCACACCTGAGCAGCACATTCATGAGGCTGCTCTCAGTTTGATGTGGAAATCCACTTAGTTCGTACCACGGGCTTTCCCGCAGCCATCAGCCGGCTGTTAAATTTAACTCTCCTGCTTGGAAAACTGTTTATCTGAAAGTGGCTTTCCACACAAAAAATCAGGCTGGATGGAGTGCATGGCACAGACTTGCCTCATCTGCCTGTGAGTGCCCTTCAGACAGGCTACATCCAAGAGGAAACTCTGGTTAAGTTCCATAGATCCAGGGAGGCAATAAAATATGGAAGGAAAAAATGAACAGGATGAGGCCTGAGTGTCTTTGACTGCATCCTACCATACTGAATAGAGAAAAGTTTATACCACTAAAAAACCCAACCCAAAATCAAAAGTAAAAAAAAAGAAAGAAACAAGGGAAAACTCAAAGGAAACACGTTTAAACAGCTAAGCGTGAGTCAGCATATAGGAAACCAATGCACATGTGCACATGACTGGGATGATTATCCATAAATCTTTTTTCCCCACTTTTTCTCTCCCCCTCTTCCCCTAAATTACAATTTAATGAC
This sequence comes from Acropternis orthonyx, assembly GCA_035583155.1. Taxonomy (NCBI): domain Eukaryota; kingdom Metazoa; phylum Chordata; class Aves; order Passeriformes; family Rhinocryptidae; genus Acropternis; species Acropternis orthonyx. The sequence continues at coordinate 139,477,845 of JAWWEU010000081.1, read as the reverse complement.
TCTGCTTTTTAAAACTTGTTGCTTTCCTGAAGCCTAAAATTTTCCCCTCTCCTACGGCGAGGTCAGCTTTCCTCCCCTGCAGCCACTGAGACACAGAGCGACATGCCCATGGGCTGGAGGTAGATTTTAAAGACCCAAGCACATGTTAAAGCTCATTTGCTAATTCTTAAGTTCAGGAGAGCATAACTTTGATTTCACAATAAGCATTTTCAAGGCCATTTTTTAATCTTTCACATAAAGAATATTCAGTACCTTAGGTCATGAGTGTGTGTAAGTGAGAAGATAATACTGTAGGGCCCGGATTTGTAACATCTGCTGAGGCACCAAATGCCAAGGATAACCACACTTCTAGTTGAGAAGCACCATCATTCATTCGGGTATCTCATCTAACTAATGGGAATTAATAACCATTATTATTTAAGGTATAAATTAGGTGGGGTGATTGTAGTTGTAAGGTTGATCTGATTTCTGTACGCAATAGAGGAAAGGGATCTCAAGAAGTTCTCCCGCTCCCTTCCGAAGATCTCCTGTAATGTATCTTCCTTAGTTACTGATGCCAAAACCCCTCACAAACCCTTCACCCTAATTCAGGCTGTCAGCCCAGCATCTTTCACAATAGTTAATCTTTTACTGGGGAGGTGGGGAGCTGGGGTTTTTTGGGTTTTTTTCTTCCTTCTTTGGAGTTGCAATACTTGCTAGAATGGATGGAAGAACATGCACTGACAAGCCTGCTGTGCTAATCCTCATGGGATGCCCAACTGCCTCGTTTCCTGAGTACATGGTGTTCATAAGCGTAGGTTGACTGTGATGCAACTCCAGCCAACACCCTGAGTGTTTCATAGTCTTGACACAACTTGATTCCAGGAATGGCTAGAGCCAAATCTGCTTTAACTTTTCTTCTTCCTCATTTGCGCTTACTCACCTCGATTTTGTGCTCATGAACCACAGCTCGAGAGGGGAAGGTGTGGCTTCCTCTTTTGTTCCTTCAGATAAACTTGAAATAGGAACAGGGAGAAGGAAGAATTTCTCTTCCTTTAAAGAAATGTATCAATTCAAAGCAATACGTACTCAGTAATGTTCATCAGCCTGTTCAAGCAAATCTCCTACTGACTGAGTTCAGGTTTAGAATCTCGTTCCTGGGAACTGACAGAGATTTTCAGTGCGGGAATCCTAGTACCACATTATTAAGCCTTTAAACGAGGTGCTTAAATAAGTGGCCTCACTTCTATCAACAGTCATGTTTCAATACAAATGTTTGAAACAGTGGTAGCTGCTGTAGGTTTAGTGTTGTTTTAGATGAAAAAACAAAACCCAAGACCCACCACCGCCACCCTTTTCTGAAACGCTGTTTGTGCCTGCAAGTCACAAAGTGCTGGTTCCTACTCACCTCCAAGCAAAGGGTAATAGCGGATGTTGTGTTACTCTCATCTCACAGATGACTATTTTTACAAAACAGGCTACAGTACATTTACTAGTACACGATGGAAAGGCATAAATAATTTAAATAACAGTTGTCAAAATAAATGAGCAAAGTGCATTTTGTCATAAATTGCACTTGCTTTTTTAATGTGTTTCTCACTTAGCTGCAAAATTCAGAAATTTGCAGTGGATCTCCCAGTCCTTGAAGTGAATTAGCAAGCCTCTACTCTCTTGGCCATAAATTTAATCTTAACTAGAAAGGAATTATTTAGTATTACTTTGGCAAGGGTTCCTCCTTAATGCTCCTTTACAGCCACTGTCTTACAGTGTAATGTACGTTATGTATGTATCCTGGTGACTTGGATTTTAGAGCTGAAAGCTGATTATGGACAATAAAGAATTTCAACTAGTATAAATACATAATTGTTTTAAATAGAGTTTTAAGAACAATTCATATCACTAGCTGCTTAATTCCTTCCACTGGCATGCAGATGGCAGCCAAATTTATAGTTGCTTAAGGAGTGCAGAATGGGAAGTTATTTTGTAGAGGTGTAATACCAACATTATGTATACACAGAGCATACATCTGCTTAAGTTGTCTACTTGCTTGTTTTTAGGTATAACTTAAGTGATGGAACTCTATTGTCACTAGTCCAGTTTTTTAACATATATAAACAGCTACGCTTGTTCTCCTTTATAGTTGGGATTGGTTTTTTCACTTCCTTTCTCCGGAGGCTAAAAGAGGCTGCCACAATTGAGTGTCTATGCAACTCAGAAATTAAGTCCTTTTTCACTACCCTTCTGTGGGTGCCTGCACTGGGGTTTTTTTGTTTTGTTTTGAGCCTGGCTTATTTAAAGAGAAAAAACACGGCAGAAAACCTACAAAAATTGGCAATAGGTTTCAGGTGCACTAGTAATAACCAAAGTATATTTTTAAAACATTTAGCTTGCATGGGCTAGTTACGGAGATGACAGTATGTTTTTAAATAAATCATCCCAGGATAAATATCACTGTGAGTCCATTTTAGTCTGACTTTGAAATCAAAGCACAAATTTCCTGCGTGTTAGTCAGAATAGCAAAACAGAGAGACAAAACAGAAACACTTAAAATACAGACTTCTAGAGGTAAATCTGGCATGCATGGTGACACACCAAGGATGAACCAGAATAGTGAAAAATAGTTTTGTTTGGAGCTGCTGACAGTGTGGGTGTATTCAGTAATCAATGCCAACACAGAGAGGCAAGATAAAAATCTTATATCCAGATAGATAGATGTCAATAAGAGGCAGATTTGATTGTCTATACAAGTTCAATATTCCTTCCATAGGGCGCAGATGTCAGTTTCAGAGGTATTTTTGTCCTGGTTCTGGCCCTTTCATCTTGGCCATCCCTGGCTCAAAGAAGTGCTGGAGAAGTTGCTAATTCCTCATTCATAGTGTATGTTTATGCACAAAGAAAGTTCTGTGTATTAGTTTTGTCCCTTCCTTACATTGAGCAAGTGCTATGGCATGGGGAAGTGAGATTATAAAGTCAAAAAAACTAAGAGGATTGGGAACTGCTGTTCATTTAGGATGGATGTGCTTCTGGGTGAAGGGAGCTCCATCAGCACCAGTCAGAATAGAAGGAGGTGGTTTGTTGTGCAGTCACAGCAGGACGTTCAACTTCTGGCAGATAGCTGGTATCAGACCTTCACAGAGTTTCATTTAGAGAAAGCAGAGGTCTGACAATCGAGGCATCTATATGGAATTAACAAGAAAATTGGTCAACAGAACACAACTTCCATTCCTGTCTTCCAAATCCCTTGTCTGGTCCTTGAAATCTAGAGTAAAATTTTAACACAATTTGTAGCTAGCACTAAAGTTAACAGTGATTTATTATAACTTGGTATTTAAGCAAGGAGTCTTGGCTGTTCTCAGCAAAGTCAATAAATCTGCTGCCATCCAAAGAAATGAGCACCAGCCAAGCTACTATAAGAAACCATCACAGAAATGATCCAGGGAGACTGGTTTTCACCTTTTTAGTGGTTGTCATGGTCTTCAAAAGGCAAAGTTTCCAAACTAATTGTGTCTCTCACAATAACTCCTATAAAACATTTTTAGAATGTGTTATTACACATCAGTATGTAAAAACAGCAGTGCCTTACTCAAAAAAATCTGTTCCCTGTGTATATTCAGATTCATGCATTCAGCCTTGGTTAACTAAAACAGTTTCGTTTCTTGTTTTTCCCCTCAGCTCTGCAGATGAAGCACAGCTCACAGTTAATTTTCTCACGTTAACTGAGGTTGGACAGATCAGGCACTTGGACTAGATAATCACTGTAGGTCCCTTCCAACTGAACTATGCTTTCAGAGAAAACCTTGCTCTTCTGCATTCCTAAATCAAATTTTGAGGTCCCGTATACCTGGAAGTACCTCCCAGGTTTCCTGGTGTTCCCACTGTACCCAGCACTAAGGATCTCCTGAGAGCAATCAGGTTTGGGGCTGGGACTCAGAGGCAGGGGCCTGGCTCTGCACTGCATAGACAGTCTGCAGACATAATATAGGTAACAGCAGTAAGTGTCTAAAAATAGTTGAATGAGTCTGGGCCACATTTTCATTTGCAAGACCTTTGCTGGTACAGCAGCCCAAAAATACTAAGCGTGGTAGGTAGACTTCATGGTGAATGTGTTATATAATGTAAGTAGCTAATGTTGTGTGATGGGGAACAGATATCTCAAACCATTAGCTGCTGTCACCTTCATTGGTACTTCTGTCCTGGTCTTTGGTAGATGACTCAGTGTGGTTTCAGAATGGATCCAGATCTTTACTGCAGATTTTAAAGACCTTTTGGAGAGATCCAATTGTACTTTCAGCTGTGAGAAGCATGTCAGGCTGTGCCTTCACCTTGGTTTTAGTGGAGAAGGTTATAAAGCTTTCCAAAAACCTCTTACAGGCTGCTGGAAAGGTTTTGGAGTCAGAATCCTGGAACAGGGGGCAAAAACATGGTCTCAAAACTGTTTTTCATGTTAGATCAGGTGAATTGGAGCTGTGTAAAGATATTAGCCACTCAATCATGAGCTAATATCCTAGACACTTGTCCTGCAGGCAGTCCTGCTCTCTGGGAATAGAGGTCATCTTCTTTAAAGGTCGTTGCAAATGATATCTCAGCATGGTGGTATGGATGAGTTGCTCGATTTGCAGAATGTAGGTATTTAGTCATAATCACTTGTGGTTATTTTATATATATGGTCATGATTGGTAGATTTTGGGTGAAATATATATACACACACACATGTATATATATGTTTCTCATGGCATTTTAGCTAGAGTTATTGTAGACACGTAGCCTGTCTGGATTCTAGACACAGATTCTGTCTATATTTTGCATTTATTGTGCAAGAGTGTTTTTAAGGTGTTGTGCATGCTTATGAGCACCTCATGTTGTCACAGCAGAGATGATGGCTGTCTGGTGACAGACATGGTGAGCTCCTTTGTTCATGGGCAGATGCGTGTGCGATTGTGCAGTTGGGCTGTGGAGCATGCCTGGATGAACAGCACTCAACAGAAGCAAGATAATCACCACGTATTAAAATTTGTTTTAAGATCATGTGCACATATAGACTTTAATTTCTGTATGTTCTACTTTAACTCCAAATCAGTATCATTAATGAAACTGAGTAATTTGCTGTTAGCTGACAATGTGTTTTTCGAGTATCTAAATTTAAATATCAGGGCTAGAACTGCAGTGCATATTTTTCCCATGTAGTTTCTTTACAAATGGCATATGCCCCATTTGTCTAATCCCTACTTCTGTGATTACAAAATAGCCAGGTTACATAAAAACAACTAAATTATATATTTGCATACAATGCTGCTGTGTCTCTGCAGAAGCCATTTTGGGCTGTTCAATGCAAACAATTTCTTTCATTAAAAGGACTTGTTATTTCACCAGCAGTACTGGAGAGTTTTTCCAGTCTTTTGCCTGGAAACACTTTTTTCATCATTCTACTCCAATTCCTGCAAATGAAGTAAATAATATTTAGTAAAATAAGTTATAAAAGACACTAAACCAAAGTACTGCTACTGTCGTTCTTTCTGCCATTTAAACCTATGGCATTTTTGCAAGTTGGATTTCAGAGTCTTTGGGCAGAAACCAGCCTTTATTTAAGTGTTTGAATAGCACAGTGGGACCCCAGTTCATGGCTGGGCATTGACAAAGTAACGGTACTAAAAATAGTTTGCGGAGTTGGGCCCTCCAGTAGCAAAAGAAAAGTCAGAGAATGCATAATTTCAAGAAATGCTCTGGCTGTTGCCAGTGGGTCTGCTATCCCTATTGTTATTTAAAACCAGAATTAGCTGTGCCTGTTATCTACAGCACAGTCTATCCATTCGCAGCCTGCTGGCTTCGTTCTTTATTACCTTTCTAAATCAAGTTAAACATCGATGTTCTTTGAGAGTCCATAGTCAGCATTTGGGGAGACACAGGCTAGGACTCCACGTTATGAATAGTTCTGTTGCAGAGCTGGCTGAAGAGTCTCCTGCTGCTGCCCATGGCCATTCCTCCTCCTCCCTACCTGGACCTCTCTAGCTGTGTTGGAGCTCTGAAGCAGATCTGGGAAAGGAATTGCTTTAAAACCTTGGTCTGGCTTTTCTCATGGGCTTGTTTCACAGGTCCATTGTACTGTGCAGCAGAGTTGACCCACAGCAGGTCAGTGGAGGTAGGGAAGGAAAGATTGGAGAACCATCTCCATCACATGGAATTGTGTTCCCAGTATTGTGTGCATGCTGGAACCAGAGCCATGTTCTTCAGCTCACAGGCAGAAGGGGAATCTCTCCATTGCTGAAGAATGTAAAGAGAAAGCTGGCTTGGTAGGGAACAGAGCAACTCCCTTCGGCATCCTGAAGGGACACTGAATGTGCATACTCCGACAGCAGATATCCCAAAATGCCATGTGGAGTTTGCATAGGTAGGGATGTTCCCAATCCCAGCATTGCATAAGCCATGCACTTTGGGATAAGAAGCCAGAGCACAAATGAAAACTTGCTTTCCAGGGCAGAAGAGGATCACTTTTTTTATATACCAGATTCACATCTTACCTTTTTACCAGCAACGTCAAAGGTGAAATGGTGATATTCTTGAGACCAAATCAGAAGCAAAAAGGTTTTTTAAAAAGCTTTTTTTTTTCCCTTTCTACATAAAGCTATTAGTATCTGCAAGATGAAAATCTGAGGTGGATTTGTAGCCATGGTTTAAGAAGTGCTCACTGGTGTAGTCTGGTCTGTAGCAATGAACAATATTCTTATGCAATGAAGAAACACCTTTCAACTATATCAGAAGATGTAATTTCCTAAGATATTAGAATGAATTTCTCATCTGGAGTCTGGGCCAAGAGGTTAGAGACAAAGTTCTTGTTCCCCGGCAGTGCCCAGTCATCACAGAGACAACTCCAGGATGCTCCAGCAGAGCCACAGATACAGTAATCTTATGGGATTCTCTAAGCAAAGAAGGATGGAAAAAAAAGGGGTGCCTGAGCTGCAGCAGCATGTTGTAGTTACGCCCTAGTGAGGTGAGATCATTTCTCTTTGTAATCTCAGAATGGAAAGTAGAAGTTGAATGATAGTGTCATTAAGAAGTTGCTATTTAACACATTTACAGCTCTGCTGGTTCCCATACCCTTCGGGGCCAAACTTCAAAATCCTGAAATCTGTGACTTTTTCAAGGAAAACCCCTTCATTAGTGGGACAAACCAAGTGGCTGTTCCTGAGCATCTCACCCTGCTTTTCTTCAAGGTTGCTGTTCAGTTTTGCAGTCATAGCTTCTTTTTTTTTTTTTTTCCCCATTTAGGCATTTTATGAATACACAGCGTTTAAAAACTGCCTTTCCAGGAACACAGGGCATGGATCCTCCTAGCCAACATTTTAGCCAACCAGTGCCAGCATCCATTTCTTCATGATGCAGCATAAGTGGGGATGATCACCAAATACAAAATCCTGGAAGGGTGGATTGGAAGTGACAGTGAACAGGTTAAACATGGCTTAGTGAAAGATGTTCTGTCTGTGTTTATTCTTGGGCAGTGTGTGATGGTGGCTGGGCTCATGAAACAAATCTGATGGTGTGGCTACCTGGGCCAGGTGACAGTGAGGCAGCTGGAAGATGGAATGTGAATGCTGGACATGTGTTGCCTGCCCATGCACCGAGCTGCCCTGCGTTTACCACGGGGTGAGGGCAGACACGGGGACAGCTGTGGCAGAGCATCTGTTCTGCTGTAGATCCAGACGCCCTCTCCCTTGCAGTAATGTGTTCACAGAGGCATGCCCTTAATTACCCTAAATAGACAAATGCGTGATGCAGACTGAAGATTCCAGACATACGGACTTGCCAGAAGTTTTGTGTCTCTTGTGGGTGGGGCTTTAGAAATGTCTTGAGGGGTTACCAAAACTTCTTGCTACTCCAGATCTGCTTTTGAATGATGTGTCAGCACTTGTTTAAGATAAATATTGAAAGACTTGTAGGAATCATCAGAGAAAATCTTCACAAGTAACTCAGGAATCAAAGTCTTTTTAACTTCTCATGAGACTCTGGTGTGCAAATAACTTGGGGATTTTTGAAAATCTTATCCATCTTTCTAGCCAAAATCTGTTTCATGCCTTGGTGGCAGAAATCCTTCCCTTCCCTTCCCTTCCCTTCCCTTCCCTTCCCTTCCCTTCCCTTCC
>JAWWEU010000081.1:139423629-139465459 GCA_035583155.1 Acropternis orthonyx | reverse complement strand
GAGACAGAAGGTGATCCCTCTGAGGTGCAGGGTTGGTAGATGAAAGAAAAATTCCAAGATTTTAAACCCATAACAAATGCACAGAACTAATTCCCAAATGCTGGCACATGCTTATGAACAGGGCAGACTCGGAAGCATCCTGCAGAATCTGCAAAAGAAATGCAAACATAAGTTCAGGTGATGATCAGAGCAGCCACTAAAGCGCTGCGAGCCACTGGGGACTGTGTGGTTAAGCACCTTGTGTGCACGCTGAAGATACCACTGAAGGCTATGTCTTTTTAAAGTTCAGTCAGTTTGTGCAGTTCCTGGTACTTCATATTAAAACCCGTTCTCTGGAGATGAAAGCAATAGATATGCAAAGGCTCACAATGCCGTGTGAATGGCTATACAGAGCCACAGCATGTGGAATGCCATTCATCTGTGGCAACCTTTTTCATTTCCTGCAGAGCACCCCACAAGGACTTGTGAGGCCAAGAATTGAATACAAGCAGGTAGTGAGAGACATGCATGATAAGCTATAAAGTCAGCAATTTCATCTTCATCTTCAGTTTCAGACAGCACCAGCTGAAACTATCATACTCCTTAGCTTTGCATTCCTTTAAATCTTTCTGTTTGCTGCAATTTGAGTCTCTAGAGCAGCATGCTGCTGGACAGCCAGTTCACTGATCACAGGGTTGGGTAAATGTGCAGTAGATCAAGAGAATTCTCTGAAAGAACCTATAAACACTAAGGAAGCAGTTACATTCACTTTTTCAAAATATTTTAACTGCTTGTTAGTTCAAGGAAATCATCACGATCTGTTGAATGCAAAAGCATTTTTCTATTTCCTTTGAATGTTTGCAGCAGCAGCTGGGTGGTGGGATGTATGAAGCATCTTGGGTTGAGATGAATTAACCCAAGAAGAAAGAGTGTCTTCCAGGATTTTTCCTGATTTTTGAATCAAACTTCTAAGCTCAGGAAATTTTCACATGCTGATTAGGCACAGGTATAAAAAGGACATAGTTTCTTGGGACAGACTTTTATTCTGAGGTTTCCAGATTACACTGTCAAGTCAAGTTCAGAAATATAAAAGACTTTTAAGATACTTTTTGGAACAAGGCTAGAGTGTGAGCTCAAACCTTTTGGAGAGTTGTCTACCAAGAACTCTGATTTTTGAAGGAAGGGGCAAGGAACTGAAGTTCCTGCATAAATCATCTGTACATGGAATAAATATGTGTCTTCATTTTGTTTAACCTAGTAAAGTTGCTGAGAGATTTGCTTTGGGAGGGAAGCTGGGGTTGTGTGTGACTTCTGAAGAGACTCTTGGCTAATCTGACTATTTGAGGGCATTGAACAGCTTAGAGAAATACATTTTGGACAACTGTATTTTCAACCCATCCTGTGTGAACCAACTGTGTTCCACAGAGCAGCTGCGATAACCTCTGACTAACTGGCTTTTCAGAAGGTTACCTGCTGAGAGCATCTGCCATGACATCCATTCTCCCAGAAATGTTTCATCTCAGAACTGCCTGATGCAGGCTGTAGAGCCCAGCATCCCAGGCAGGAAGTGAGTTATCTCTTGAGTCAGAATATAGAGGAAAGGGTTTGCCTGACCTTGCTGAATGTTCGTCATCTGTCTTGAAGCTAAGCATCCCATCTAAACTTCCTTTTGAAGGCCACCCTGAAGCCTGCCCTGAGATGTGCTATTCATCCAGACAGCAAGTCTGTGAGCGAGCCAGGATCCCGCATTCCCACATCCTCAATGGCTTATTATGGCTTTCCCACAGCGCCAGGCCCAGCGCCGTGCCTGAGCAGGCTGTGCACAAGCTGTATGCCAGCTGCCACCTCAAAGCCCTCGTGTGGACCTGGGACCACGCGGAGTGAGCAGTGCAGCAATACATAAATAACACTGAGGAGTTTATTTCATGCAAAGTCATTCTCTCCCCTAGATCTCATATGGGAATATTTATTCAGAAGCGTATTTATGGTGATGCTACCAACAGATAGTAAAACTATCTCCAAGAGGATTAGGAGTACCTGCTTGTTGGGAGCAGGTTGTCCAGAAGAAGAAAAAGAAATCCTGAATTCATCCTTGCAGAAATAGCAATTCATATGTCAGCTGCTGTTTGTTTTAAAGACTCTGCATTCAGAGTCTTGTGAAGGTACATCAATGTCCCTGATCATTTCAACAAAATATGCCTTGTTTCATCGTTGGGTTTCATAATTCATGACAAATATGTCTTACCTGTATCATAAAAATGTAGAGGTGAAGGGAAAGCAGCATTTATTTTTAATTTTATGTCTTTTTAGTTTTTATAATTATTTTGCATGTCCTCATTAATGCATATGGAATGCTTGGGATTAGGATTACTGTGTTTGCTGCTCTAGGTGCTGTGCTTATGGATCCACTTTTTCTGTCAAGCTATTCCAAAACCAAAATCTTAGTTTCCTGCTTGGCAAGCAAATTAAAAAATCAAAGTAAGAAGAGACTTCCTTCCTTTCCCCCTTTGGTATTTTTCCACCATTTTGACAACTGCGTTTGACAAACAACATTAAATAACCTTCAAGACTGTATCAGCTACCAGTTCTTAGTAATGAGGGGAGAATCAGGCAAGTGAGACCAAGACACAATCGAAACAAAATTGACAGTCTTATCAGAAACCATCCACATCTCTGTATTGTCTCTTGGCTGCTGGGTGTTGCATTCAGTCCATTGATTAATGTGTCACTGTTTAGCACGGGCTGCTGGGCTGTGACACGTGCAGTGAGGCAGTTTGCTGTCCCTGCGCAGCCCCGAGGCCTGACTTGGTGCCTGTGCAAGCCAGAGCTGCTCAGCAGGGAGGAGGTGGCTGGGGGTGGATGGAGAGGCTGGCGGGTGGTGCTTCACCACCTCCTCCAGCTACACGCCTGCAATCGTTTGAGGCAACCTTGGATCTCTGGCGTTGTTGACTCTTGTTATCAGCAATCTGTTTAGGTAATAAGGATGTGCAGCAATAGCTCATTTGCCAACAGGTTAAAAGAACTGGTGCTATTCTCCACCTGGAGCAGTAATGGAATGGTTTTGTGATAGAGTGAAACCAAATGCTGGTACAATTTCAGTCTCATCAGACCTGGGGTAAATGGTTCCTGTTGCTTCCAAGGCTGACCCATGGCAGCACTTCCCAGCCACTCCTAATCCTTCTTCCACCATGACGACTGTTCAGGGTCAGTTCCCTAAGCAGGTATTTTGCTTTTACAGTAATTACAATGAACCTAACAGAGACACCTCGTGCTCTCACACCTCAGTGATAGTAATTCAGTGCACAATAAAGAAAAGGGTAAATCTATCAATGGGCTGCCAGGCATTTTCTTTTACCAGTGTACAAAATTCTTCAAAGGTAGTGGTATCTGTTGAGGGCCCCAGAGCTGGACACAGGCACCACCTGGAGTATTGTGTCCAGCTCTGGAGTCCCCAGTAGAAGAAAGACATGGACCTGTTGGAAAGAGTCCAGAGGAGGACCATTAAGTTGATGATGGGGCTGAAACACCTCTCCTATGAAGACAGGTTGAGCTGGGGCTGGCTGTTCAGCCTGGAAAAGAGGAGGCTCCAGGGAGACCTTATAGCATCTTCCAGTGCCATAAAGGGGACCCGCAGTGACATTAGGGAGGGACTTTTCACAAGGGCATGTAGTGACAGGAAAAGGGGGAATGGCCTTAAGCTGTAAAGGGCAGGTTTAGATCAGATATTCGAAGATGTTCTATACTGGAGGGGTGGTGAGGCACTGGAACATGTTGCCCAGAAGAAGTTGTAGATGTCCCATCCTGAAAGTGTTCAAGGCCAGGCTGGGTGGGTCTCTGAGTAACCTGGTCTAGTGGATGATTCTGATTCCCTGCCCATGGCAGGGGGGTTGGAACTAGGTGATCTTCAAGGTCCCTTCCAACCTCAACCCCTCGATGAAAAGATGCAACAAGTCTGTGATAATGTACAGCATATTATAATATCTTAAGACGTATGAAGTGAGATACATGTTGCCTTTCTAACACAGGAAAAATACTACTAAATGTAACTGAATGCCATTTTTCACAGACTCCAAAGAATAGTTGGTAGATTGATGTTTGGAAATAGGCATTTTTCTTTATAATCCCGTGTTTGAAATGTGCTGACTTTAGAAACACAGTATAAAATTAGTTTAAGGAGAGTAAACCTAGCAAAGATAATAGCTTGTTTTCCTTATCAGAATCCCCCAGTTATGAAAATGTGACAAAGAGGCAATACCTCTACATGGACTTGAATTAACATGTGTTTAAAATTAATGTAAAATATGTCCCTTTCTCAGTTAGACAAAAATCACATAGTACAGGTATTCAAAAACTGAAATATATCTCTGTCTTTGAAATTATTGTTGTCTTTCTTCAGCAGCTTCTTGAAAATGTCATATAAGATTAGATCTGTACATTGTTGTGTTGGTAAGCGTATGAACCCCCTGCAAAGGGCGGTCTTTGTTCCCAGAGCTCACAGTCTCAGGCAGGGTTTTCAAAGACAACTGCTCATTTGTGATACCTTTTATAAAGATCTTACTTTCAGAAAGCACTGTTAGAAAACCAGAGTCCTTAGAGGAGTCTCCAGCTGGGCACCAAAAATTGTATAGGTAATGAGGATGAATAAAAACCCTGTCCTCAAAAGACAAAGTGAGAAGAGTAGAAATAGGCTGGATGACCACTGAGTCCTCAGTTTGCTTGCTCTAAATACAAGAGCTTGACAGAATTACTACTATTGCCTTGCTCAATGTTGCCAGTTGTATGCAGACACCTCTGCTAGGTGTCCTGCACAGCTCAAAGTGGTTGTGCTCCCTCTGTGGCGTGGACAGAGCTTGGGTTGGGATCAGTTCATTTCTCCTCATTCATGAGTTTCTGTCTGAAGGGCCAGCTGGCTCATTTCAGACTGAAGTACAAGGACAAGCTGATGGCTGAGACAATGTGGATGATGGGGGAATTTCAGCATGAGTGCAGTCCTGAAGCCTGACCTAATATAGTTAGCCAGTTTACCCATTTTATTTTAGTCCTGCAACTGTGTGACTAGGCAAGGTATTTTCCATTGCTTGGGAGAGCTTTTCAAATCTTCCCTGCTTTGCAGCAGATGAGCTCAAAAAAAGTCCTTTTCTCCTTTGTGAGGCACGCCTATCTCTGTCGATGCTACAGATGGGAGACATCCTCTAGTTCACCTGAAAACAAACAATTTCTGAGATGAGGTACCAGTTTGGTTCTCTCCAAGTTTAAAACCTCCCCACAGATTTTTCCCTTTAATTTCAAACCTGCGTAATGTCACCACTGCTTTATTTTCTGTCCTGAGAAATGCAGTCAGTTACTTGTCTAGACCAGCTGAAGGCTCAAAACTTTCCCTTTATTCCATGGAATAAAACAGTTACTTGGTCCCAGTTGTGACTCTTTTTCAGGCCACTACTGACATGGGTATCTCTTGTAGAAGGTGACAGTAAGTGCTGATGGGAACATTGCCCTAGAGAACCTGGACAGTAAAAGCCAGGTAACTGTAAAAACAGAAATCAAGAGTAGCACTGTACTCAGGCCCACATAAGGAGGGGAATAACTAAGGAGACTTGTTGTTATTGTTCCTCTGTTTCATAGGGCATATTTACACTGAGGGGTCAAGTGTTCATGGCAGGATGGGGGTGGTTTTTTTAGTCTTATGCAACACCTGCTGATTTATCATCAACACCTTGCCTGCTTGATCAGACTTTCATGTCCATTGCTACAAGACTTTAGGGCTGAGAGAGGCAAATATGGGCAAAGTAACAGTTTGGCAGAGCCAGTCAGCCCACACCCTATAGAGAAGAGCCCACAAGGCATGATTTTGAAGGAGTGAGAAGCAGAAATCCACTGGCAGCCTGAGTTTCAGCTGATGTGAATGCTGCCTTGGCAGCATCAATATCCCATTAGCTTCACAATTTGGAATCTGTCCCAAAAACCCAAACAATCCAGGTCTTCCCACACATACAGACACAGACATTCATGAAAGAAGCAAGACATCAGCTGGAAAGGGTGCAAAGCCCACCCTGATGAGTCCCATCTCAGCACTACCCTGGTCAGAGATCTGGTCGCTGAAACTGGCGATGGGTGGGGGCTGTGTAATAAACAAAGCTGCATCCCGGAACATTTTAGTGGTGGCCTTGGCAGTGCTGGGTTAATGGTTGCACTCAATGATCATAAAGGTCTTTTCCAACCTAAATGATTTTATGATTCTATGAAATAACACGGTGAACTTGCCTCTGCATGGCTCCTTGGCCCCAGAGGCCTGAGCCTGTGAAGGGTTTGCATGCATTTACATGCTACACACTGAATAAACAGCTGAATGTGCTTCAGCGTGAGCAGTCCTGCATGGGCACTCATCCTCTGTTCAGAAAGGCAGAACAGGGGGCACAAACCCCCAGCAGAAAATGGACACCTGTGAAAATATTTAGGTCAGGAGAGGCTTCAGGAGATGATTCCAGTCAACTGTGCCCAAAGCAGGGCCACGTTAGGTTATGTGGGGCCTCATCTGGTTGCGTTGCAAGTATCTCTATGGGTGAAGGTCCCACAGACTGGTCAGGTAACTTGTTCCAAAATTTAACCACCCTCACTAGGAAGATTTTTCTTTGCATCTAACTGGAATCTCTCTGGTTGCATCTTGTGTCCATTGCCTCTTGTCCTTTTGCTGTGCTTCTCAAGGAAAAGTTTGTGTGAAGGGGAAAAGTTACCAGTAACCTCCACTTTCTCTTCCTTTGTCGTGTGATAATGTTATGCCTTTGCAAGGGCTTTCAGGCATGGAACAGCAGATACCAACATTGAGGTGCTGAACTGCTTCTAGCAGGGGAAAAAAAGAAGCTCTGCCACCCCCTTCATTATCTTATGGGTTCTGAAGGGGGGAAGGATGTGTGTGGGCTGTTTTCCCATCTCCCACACACCAATGGCCAGTTCTCACCATCCTGGCCAGCAGAAATGGTGAGGGAATATCAAATCCTACTTGGGCATTTGGCAGAGCCTTTCCAGCATTGGGCTATCAAGCCTTCAGTAGTTAATGCAAATCCAACCAAACAGAAGAGCCTGCTCTTTGGGACTCAGACTACAGAAACAGTAAGCAGTGCTTTCACATGAGGCAATAAAATTCAACTAGGATTTGTTAAATCATGCAAATGATTGCGGGTCTGCACTTTATATTTATCTAAGGAATTGATTAAGTATGGAGTTTTTTGACTGGTGAGTAAAGTTGATTAAAAGAAGTACTAGGGTCACAATATATATTCTAGGAGTACATTTACTGAGCTCAAACCTGACTTTTTTAGTTTTAGTTGAAACACATGATAATTCCTTTGCTCTGTTCTATACTCACTGTCTGGTTTTGAATTCCTGTTTTGTTTCTTACAGCCCCAGCAGAGAGCTCTCCATAAACATTTCCAGCCTCTAAAGCTGCTGTCCTGCCACTTGATATGAAAGTGAACTTTCCTTCATGAAAAAACCACAATAAATGGCGCTGCCAGAAAATGACCATGGAGGATTGAAGACAAACTTGAAGTAAAATCAGCTGACTCAGATGATGCATTCTGGGAAGACCTGGTTTGCTGTGGAGGAAAAACGTGGTGCAAAATATCCAGTGCTAATTTGTTGAAAATGGTCATTTACAGACCTTTAGCTGGAAAATTTCTTCCAGTTCTCATCACTGTGCATAACTTTTGAGTTCCCTATAGGGGACTGTCTATGCCCTTCACTAGAAGTCCTGTTTTAGCATGGCAACTACTGGATTCTTTTATTATGTATGCAGATGGCATGATGTTTTAGGAAAAACTTACAGCAATTCTCCAATCTCAGTGGATATGTTCACAATATTACACCCTGATAGGAATGTAAACGTCTTGTATGTGTTAGTTTTGCAGTCTAATGGTATTCTGTTAAACAGTATCAGCACTTCATATGTGCTTTCCTCACAGAAATAGCACAGTCCATATATATATAATGGTTTTTTTTTTAAAAAACTGAGGAATATGTTTCAGTATTTGTGCTGAGACTGCATCCAAACTGAAGCCCACTACTATCATCCCTTCACCAATTCACAGTAGATTGTGTAGGTAGATTTGCACGTGGCAGAGATGTGACTTCTTTTATCAAGACTTAGAGAACAGCTGTCACAGAGGTAGTCAAGAACAGGGTAGTTTGAATGAGCTGTAGGACACTGTGTGCTCTCCCTCTCATCCACCAAATATCAAAGGTTCTCATTCCTAGTGTGCCAATGTGTTTTCTTACTCAGAGAGGGAGAGGCAAGGGAGAGAGCCTTTCTCAGAGATGTGCATGACCCAGGGCTCTGGGCTACTTTTTCCAGTAAAACCAGAATAAACTGGAAGAATTCAGGTTCTTTATGCTGGCCACCGTTTATGTTTTGGGCAGGGCTGGAGAATCATAGTCCAAACCAAACTCTCTGAAAAAGGTGAAGTGTAAGACTATACTTCTGAGGAGCAAGACACTCCCTTTGGAGAGGGCAGACTTCTTCATTAACTTGTTCCACTTTCTATCCAAAACAGTATTTTGGTAGGAACTGGGAATAAGCAAATGGTTCCAATAAGCCTTTCAATATACTGTAGCAGGCTCAAGACTGTTGCATTCAATCTGAACATTGTTTTTTGTTCAGTCTCTGAATGGCTGGCCTCATCACTGGTTGTATCGCAGCTGGCTGTGGTACTGTTTCCTCCATGGGAACTCAGTGGAATTAATGGCTGTCCCTCACATTAGGACCTTCTTAACACACTCTTTATAATTAACTGATGTCATCAGCATATTGAGGGGGCTTACCTATTTGTTCCTTCTCTCTTTAAAATCAAAGGTAGCTTTTTTGCATATTTAAATAAAGATTGTCACTCTCTCCAGCCTGATAGATGGGTACTGTAGAGTTGCTGTTAGCATTTATTTCAGACCGTGGATGAGACACAATCCTGGTGTGAAGATGCAGTGATGGAGAGAATGTGCAGCCAGAGTAATTCAAAGGCACCTTTCTAGAGGAAGCTCCTGCGTTATAATTTTTAAAAACTGTTGTGCAGTTCATTGCTAGAGAATGGAAGGTCAACTGCTGAGGGTGTCCATACAACAAACAGATAATTACCTTCAGGGTTTAATTTTTTTCAGATGGTTATGGGCTTAGATTTCAGCTCTCCATCCATCTCAGATTCAGCATGTTGGATGCTTCTATAGTATTCAGTCCAAAAGCAAATTATTTTTACTGGTGACCAGGATTTTGAGAAGTTACTAGTGATTTCTAATGGTTTGGGTCTTTCCATGGGTTCTCCAATGGAGCTCCTAAGAATTACAAAGCAGTAAACTTCAGCAATCTCTTTCTGAAAATCCTGGTCCCTAATTTTAAATTAATTGGTGTAAAAGTTCTCCTTAAGACATAGGAATCTTTGCCAACAGCAACATTTGCACTTTTTAGAGCTTTTCATTGGGTTGCAGGTTGGAATCTGACACCAATAGAGCCAGCCATGCACTTGGCACAGGTCCACTGTAAGCTTCAGCAAATTCTACAGCTCTTTCTGCTACAGGTTTTAAAAATGCACTCTGGCAACTGATATCAATTTCATATTGGTACAGCAATTGAAAAACAAAATACTTTGACTGATATGTTATATTAAAAGGAGAATGCTATACTTCTACAGTAGAAATTCTCTTATTTTACTACCCAGTGAAAAAATCCTGAATAATTTGAATGATAAAAGAAGAGTTTATCAGAGAGTGTTACCTTAAAAGGGTGTATGAGAAGAAGCTGCGTTAGGCAGAGAGCCACTAGAAGCTTTTTTTGTATCAGTGTTAGTTTTGAACATCTTCCAGTATATGGGCATGAATTTAGATGTGTGCACTTCTCCTGTTAAAACAGTTTGTTTTAAAAGCTTCCCAGGATTTTAGGTATGGTGACCTAGAAAGGCAGTGTTATAGGCCCTGAGAAATGTGAAAATCAAGTCCAGACCCTTGAGTAGCCAGACTCGGTGAGAAGTCTGCTGTAGGTGCCTATCGGACAAATCTCCTTTAAAGCTGCTGTAGGTCTCCATCCTGCAGCCAGCCTATGCATGTGGACAACTGCAAGGATAGTTCCCCCGAGCCCTGTGACACTTCTCACGTGTGTAACTGTCTGCCAGAGCCATAAGGAAATAACTGTACTTTTTGGCTTGTATTTAAATATTCATTGTGTTTGGATTTTTTTAATCACTGTTATTCTCCCAAAGTAGGCCATGCTTCCTCAGGGATATTTATGAAATTGTTCTACATCTCCTGAACAACTATCTGGATCCCAGCGTATTCTTCTGAAAACTTTTTAATATAAATAAACACGTGGGAGAGATTTTTGTTGTTATGAATGGGGGCAGGTACCGTGTTCTCGGAAAGGCTATTGAGTGCAGACAATCAAGTCTATTGCATTTTTTATGCTGAACACCTTATTAATAGCAGACATATCCGCTTTTGCCTGGGTCGCAGGAACAGTTCAGGGGAAAGAATGCTTTATCTCTAGTCAATAAATCATTTATGTCGAGAGTGCCAAAGACCAAGTCAACATGAAAGGGAGCGAATAAGTTATTCCAGCAAAGGAAGTGAATTTAAATATGTTCAGAGCCATTAGTTTGGTGTGAAAGAGTGGGAGACTAATGCTATTTTCATAAAGCAGCCATTATCAGCCCTGTGGAGATAGATAAATTCGCAAAGGCCAGTGCTGCCGTTACACTGATCACTAGTTATTACCTCTGAGACAAGGCAGTCCTGCGACTGGGGCACTGTTTCCCTGTGCAGACCTGCAGCCTCCTCCTCTCTCTGCCACCACACTCACCTGGGTTTTTTTGTCCAGAAAGGTTGCAGCATCAGACCCCACTAAAAATGCCGGACAGAAACGCAGCCTTTCCAAGTGCTTCAAGCCGTGAGAAGTCCTCCATCAGAAACCTGAAGGAATTGCTCACTCTGGAAAGCACACTTCAGCTGAAAGCATCCTTTGCCCTGTTTGTTCCTTGTTTTCTTTCATCTGGGTGGCTTTCCATGCCTGAAAACCCACCATTTATTCTGTTAAGGAAAATGCAGCCTTTGTTCAAGGAGGGAAGTTTGAAAAAGCTCCACAAGCTCCTTGGTGTTGCTTGCCCAGATGCTCTACCAGTGAGTTCATCCCTCCCTGTCTGTTCCTTAGGGTAAGTGTTGTAACTCAACAGCAGATATAATGTTATTGAGGAAATGAAACCATTAAAAATTACAAAATTCTGGTTTGGTTTTCCCTTGAATTTTTGGAAGACCCCAGGCAAGGCCCTGGCTACTCCATCAGTGTCTTCAGAGATGTGTTGATTAGTGCCAGCCATAGTTCCAGGACTGGAGTGGGTTCATCACCAAAATGAATCTCCCTCCACCTGCCACAAAGCCACAAGATCTGCGTTATTCAAAATAAAGCAAAGTAAAAGCCTACATCATTCACATTGTCCCCTTTAACAGTTGCCATCTCTGCCATCAGAGTCTAGTTGAACAGCCCTGCTGCAGGACTGTGCTGCAATTGACCCTGGTATATATAGGCTGTGGTCAATAAAATTTTAATTTAAAAAGAGAAGGTCCTTTGGTATAATTAAAATTGATGGGTGAATGGAAAATATTACCAGCATTACCTGCAACCTGCTATAGTAAAATTCAGGAGAGTAATCTGGAGTGCAAAAAAAATCACCAACATAATGTATGGGTGATTAGGCAGGCTCATGAGAATAAATCAGCAAGTAAGAAAAGTAGATGTTTAATGAAGGAAGTCAAGAAAAGTATGGGAAGTCAGTGGCAAATATGTTAGGGCTGGTTAGACCAAAGGCTTTACATATATCCTAATAAATACTGCCATAGCAAAGCTAAATCTGATGTTAGACAGGCCCAGCACAGTGATTGTTCACAGTACACTGAAAACCCAACAAATAGTCTTGTTTTGTACTTGAAAACAGTAGAAGGAGGGAGTCAGATTACACATTAAAATGTAATTCCTCCTACTTAATCAGTACTTACGGGTAATATTAAGAAGTAACTATCCAAACATAATTTTAAATTTGTAGAACCATTAACTGAATCCAAAAGTGAAGGAAAACTTGCCTAGGACTCTCAGAACCAGAAAGCATAGAAGAAGCTTCAAATGACACCAAAACCACAATAATTCAAAAGAATGAGAGGTTTAATCCAGAAAACTATAGGCTCATTAGCTTCCTATCAGTCTTAGGCAAAATCATGAAAAAATTGATATGGTGTAATCATTAAAGCAATTAAAACTTGATAAAACCCTCCAAATTATTTTTACAGAACTGCATCATGCCAAATAAACTTGCTATCATTTTTTGTGTTATCAAAGGCTTGTTGAGAAAAGAAACTCTGCTGATATACTATACTTAGCCTCCTATAGAGTGTTTGATTCTGATAAAGAACGAAATAGCACAATGCAAAATCAATATCAACCATACTAAGTGGATTAAAACTGATTACAGGCTAGACCACAAAAAAATAACTGTAAATATGAAATTATCCTCAGCTAGACTATTTCTGATGAGGTACTCCCAAGGTATGCTCTATTTTCAATATACCTCCCAGGGAAAGAGAAAATTACTGTTGGCAACAGCCAGAGATGAGAAAAGCAGGAGTGTGGTAAATAATGATATGAAGCAGGTCAGTGGTGGGGAGTAACCCAGAGGACAGAAAGTCAGAAATCCAGAAGACGTGGCAGCAAGTCCCATTTAGAAGCATGGGGAGTATGTCTGGAATAATACCCTGGCTGCAAAGGTGTAATATGTAATCCATTCAACATCAGCCCCAAAGATGCTCTTGCTGGCTGGGATGTAGGACCTGGCAATAGTAATGCTAGTCCAGCTCATTTGGTTACTGTCAGTCTTTCAAAAAGGGTATTGACGACTTGGAAAGATTATTTTCAATAGCTCCCAGTGTCATTCAAGGGCAGGAAAACAGGTCTTATTATAGTGTCAGACTAATGAAGCTTAAGCTATTAATTTATCAGAGGCAATTTGAAGAGGTGACTTTATCTCAGCCTGCAATCACAATCTTCTACCTAGGCAGGGAAGTGCTGTCTGAGGGCAGGTAGCTCTTCTGTTTAGAAGAAAAGGGAATAATGTGCTCTACTGGTTGGAAACTGATTTCAGTCTAGAAATTAAGTGCAAATACTCAACAGGGAGGATAATTACCCATGGAGACAACTTACTTAGTTACCTGGCATGTTCTGCATCACATAAAGTCTTTAAATGTATGCAGAGTATTTTTCTAAGTCAATAAGCTCTACCTCAAACTGAAATCCAGGCTCGGTGCAGCAATTACTGGATGAAGGCATTAGGCATATGTTATGCAAGGATTAGACTAGATCATCAGATAAAAACTTCTGAATTAAAAATACGATGAAGTTTCCAATATTACTGGAAGGCAGGGAAATTTATATCCATTTTTTTCCCCACAAAATGGTCTTAATTTAAACAGTTTATATGAAAAGCTGTGCTAGCTAACATTTGGTGTGAGCATCAGTAGCTTTACTCACAGTTGTAAGGTTCTGTTGCACATGATTAAAGGAAGAGAACTGGGCAAGAAAGGACAACAAAAACCTTTGGACATACCGAGAAAGTCTGTTACCTTTCATTATTAGTATCCTGGCACAAAATGCTGCACTCAAATAACGGGGCCATGTGGATGTGTAGTCTGAGCAAGCAATAACACCTATGGGTTTGCCTCTTAAGGAGGTAGGATCTTGCTGGCAAAAAACAGATTTTCCTGCCTTCAACAACAGGCAGAGAAGCTGCAGTGCTGACTGAGAGGGTGATGGTGTCCCAGTGCAGCTGAGCATGGTACAGAAGTTCCTTGCTTCAAACGCAGCAAACTGCTCTGCTCTCATGATGAGCCCCATTGCAGCTGGTTAATAAAGCCCTGGAAGTAAAATGACATCAGTGGAATTAGCCAGAGTAATGACAGCTGCTTCCAGCAGTGGGGTTTTGCAAGACTGGGCCCTGTTACCATTGGCTGGTTCAAAGGTACTCTAGAAATAAGCAGTGGACTACTTGCTGTCTGATTCAGGTTTCACAAAACTGCTGTTGATATGTGTGAAGCAAGTGTGAACCTCTGGAGCATCTTCCATGTGCTTCACCAGGTGTGGGGAATGGCACAAACAGAAGAGTAAACAGTTCACACAAAGAGAAACTATAAAAGTAGTGCTTACTGCAGATTGGTATTGAATCAACATCAAGAAGCAAGGAACTAGCTATGGCCATAGCTAAGAAGATAAAGATCTTTGGGAATTCTTGTTCTAATCCAGTGTAAAGTCCTAAGAAAATGAGTTTGGGCTTGATTTATTGTTTAAAGAACATTGGTATGTGCTTGTTGCCTGTCAAATAAATTTTGAGGAGTCACTGGCTTTGGTGTGTGATGGCTTCTGAGTGTCCTCACACTACTGAGACACTGCAGCTCTGGAGGAGAGCATTCCATAACAGGCATGGCTGGGGTCCAGCTGGACGGGGAAGAAGCTGGACTGCACGAGTGGGATTGCCAGCATTATTATAACACAACCAGGCTTAGTCTGAGAATGAGATGAAAATCTCCTTTCTGACACTAATTCCAAATATATCTAAATAGTTTTTCAGAAGAAAAAAATCCTCTGCAGCTTCTGTTACATCTCTAATCACATTCCTTCTATTAAGTAACTTGCCTTGAATTTATCTATTTAATATCGTAAGTCACCAAATTAAATAGTGAAACACAGAGGGTTTTTTTTAAAGCAGGGAAATTGGTATTGCAGCAAAATGGCACATAAGTAACAAGAAGCTGTGCAGGGAAGAAAAGAAACCAACAATTTGTCCCATCAGATGCTTAGAGGACTTAACTGGTTGGTTGACTTTGTTTCAATATTGAGAGTGAGGTTTTACATCTAGACAGAGGTTTTCCTTACCTAACCAGGCTCTGGTAAAAAAATGTTTGGAGTCCTTTTAGCACTTTTTCTGCATCCCTTGTATTCAAGAGGCTCCTTCTCTGTGCTTCTTCTGAGAAAGGTAGAAAAGAGATTAAGTGACAGTAGAGAAAGCACAGAGGGACAGGAGCTTCCAGCCTATGCAAAGCACCTCAGCATGAGACCCACATCTCAGCCTTGTCCCCTGAACCCGACCCTGCCGAGGCAGGGGAGGAACAGGGCCATGCTCGGCCAATCTGTGAGCTCAGCCTGGTGTCCTGCGCCATGCTGAGCTCTCGTGCAGCCATTGCAGGAGATGTTACCTGGCAGAAGTGGACAATGCTCCGCCAATGGGAATAACCAGCATTGCCCCAAAGAGGCTGTGTGCTCAAAGGAGAAGACTCTTTCGCTTTGCACTGAGCTGCTGGGCTACTAGGAAAGGCTAAAGAGGCTTAAATTTCTCACAGTTATTGCAGAATCTGAAAGTGTCAGGGCCATGCTTTGGGATGTGCCTGCCTGGATTTGCTTTTGACTTTGCAGCTATCTGCACCTGCCCCACATTTACTGTTTCTTTTTCACAAGTGGGAGTAAGGTGAGAGGAATGCCTACCTGGCTCTGCACATCATAACCCAGCAAAGGGGGCTCTAAATTTGGACTACTCTGTTTTGGAGAGTTGAATTTAGGGTTGGTTGAACACAACTGACTGCTGGAATTGCAGCCAGATGTGAGTTGTCTCCAAAGGTTGCCCTCAAATGAGTAGCCTATGGACAGAATCAGATGCCAGGCTGTGCTGGTGCGTCAGCTTCGGCCACTGATGGTGGATGTGAGCTGCAGGGAGCAAGAGAGAGGCTGGGGTCAGGGTCCTGGGAGACCTGGTCACCTGAGGCAGGACAGCTGGATGCAGAAGGCTGACTGCAAGCCTATGGCCATACTGCCTGGTCAAAACAGTCTCCTGAAGCCAGCAAGTTGTGTCTGACCCTGTTGCCTTTGGAATCAGGTCCAGTTTACATTCACTAAGGAAATATTCTAAGCCAGTGATCTCCTTTTAATGTTAACTTGGTTGATAATCTAGGAAGATGCCAGCACTCTTAACAAGTGTCACACTGTTGTTCCCAGTACATCTATTGCTGAACTTTTTAATGATGGAGCCAAATGAGGTGGCATGAGACAAAAGTGTGCCTTTTTGTTTGATGTACACTGCGTTTCCCAAGGCATCCAAGGTGTTCACCTGCACAGCAGTGCTTTTTTCCCAAAACAGAAATTATCATGCAATCTAATTTTTAGTATACAAAGTGGCCATCACTGTTAATTCCACCTTACAGTTTTTGTAGTTAGTCTTTAATTCCTTCTGTTTTCAAAAATCAACAAAAAAATAAAACCCAGGTGGGAGGGAGGAATTCTTTTAAACAATGAAATTGAAATCTATATCAAGTTTTTGGTATCTTTGGGCAGGATCTCTGGAAGCTTTGGGTATCTGCTTTATCATTTTGTATATTTGACAATTTTGTACTCTGCATTGTTTGACTTCATTTGTGCATGGCGATGTATTAAAACATGGAATTTTTATTATACAGTAAAAGTACTTTGTCTGATTTAAACAAGGTCAGGGCTTGATCCAGTTCATGAAGAGGAGGGGTGAAAAAACCAGAGGTTTTTGCCAGCAACAACTCTCACCTGACAGTGTGACCAGTCTCATTTGGGCCGTTTCAGCATCCAAAGGTGGGCAGAGCTTTGTGCCCACCCAAAGTCTCCTTCCCCAGCTGTGGTCCTTGGGTCTGAGCAGTGGTTGGCTGTACAGGGTGCAGGTGCTACCCAAATGCAGCGCATTGCAGATATTACAAAAGGTGTTAACTGAGCAAAGGTTTCACTCTCATTCCACCCACCCTCATTTAGTCTTCGCATTTAGGGCATGTGAGTAATTTAAAAGTCAGTGGACTAAGTAGTTTTCAGAAAAACGCTGAAATTCCAGCATGATATTATGCTCTCCATATATGTGGATTTTTTAATTTTCAGACATAATTATGAATGTTCTCGCATTTGTAAGGCAGAGACTGATGACACGTTTTGGTCAAACACAAAATACTGGGCTTAATACAAAGTAATAAAACAAAATTATATAGTATGCACTATAACTGACAAAATCAAGATAAATTGTCATTTAAAAAATCATAAATCATGTTTTTTTAGTGTGATGGGACTGCAATTTACTAAATTCTGTTTATATCTTTTAAAAGCTTTCTACTCCATAAACTTTGTCAGCCAAAAGAATATGTTAGCAGGAAAAGATCTGGTTTTGATCAGATCTACGCGCTTTACTTCTCAGGCTGAGGGAAATTAGAACAATCATACAAGTAAAGAAAAAGTTGCTATGTAATATACCCTTTTCAACATTGGGGTCTCCATGTCTCCATGGGAGTTACAGTAGCACCATGTTACTATTACACCTCTTCGTGCTGCACACTAAAATAATTTCTAGTATAAACAATATGCCACCTAAATCAGATTGGCTTTATAATGAAACAGCAGCTGCCACGATCATGCAATATTCCTCCCTGGAGACAGAGAAGATAGTTACTGAAGCTGTGGACAAGGAGTTTCCATGTGTGCCTGTATGGGTTTTGCATTACTCAGAAATCATCAGTGGAGCAACCAGTTGTGCAGTTTGTTTTTCTGGTTGTTTTCCTTGCAGTGACAATTAGTCCTTGATGCAGCTTGTATGATCTTGTGTTATACCCACGTGCATCCCATGGCTCCATCAAAGCTTACCTTACCCTGAGCAGCTGTCACATGGGTTACAGGCTCAGGTTGTGCTGCTTGGACCCTTGGGCTCCAGTGTCAGGTCCATGTCCAAAAACTGGATTCCTCAACTAAGATCATGTTAGCTGAGCAGATCTGAGCTCATTTGAGCAAGGTTTTCTGATGTGAACATATGTCCTTGGTCCATAGTGAAGTCCAGTGAATGAAGTGCATCCCTAGAAACACAAGTGATGTTTGCAATCCCAAAGTTGACCTGTTGTTGTGAAAAAACAAGTTCCCTGAAGTTGTCTCTTTATGTCTTCATGTCCCACCTCCTTATCTGTAAAACTGGAACTACATTTGCCTGTCACTCTTAAACCTTGAAATTCAACAGAGGAACTGTAAGTCTTCCAAGAAGATTGTGTTGCAAGTCGGATTGATTTGAACAGACCAGACACCTGGTACAAAAGAGACACTTTATTTGGGAGACAAGAAGATGCCATCCACAGCTCATGCTTATCTGACATTTCCCTCTCACTGCACCCAGGCACAGATCTGTCAGAGTCTCAGTGCATAGCATGACACTTTCATGGGTGAGGTATCACATCACCCCTGTCTCAGTTTGTCTGAGGTCTCTTCCTCTTTTGTGCACTCCTTCGTCTCATTCATGTCACTGCCTTGTCATTGCCTTCTTGCTTTTCTGCACCTGACATGATTTCTTGCCTTCTACTGTTATTAGCATCACATGGGAAATACACTGAATTACTGCATGTGAAAAACACACTGCCAAATAAAAGTGTTTTCTTTTAAATAAATGGCACCAGGGCACTGGCCTTAGGAGATAAAGCAGAGGACAGATTGCTACAGGTTTGTTTTAGGGCAACATGGGGATTAACCTCATCTCCACGTCAGTGTTGGCATGAGAGGCTTCAATGGCAGTAAGAAGGATGCACACTGGACACTAGGAAAAGCTTTCTAGGAACAGCAATGCTGCAGCAGTAGCAACTGCTTAGAGAGATTGAGAACGGCTTCAACAAGCATCGCTCAGCAATCCTGAGCCTGTGGTAGGGCAGGAGGATGGACCTGTTGTCTACTAAAATCTCTTTCTCAGTTCTGGTTTCCTGCAGGTAAGACTTGAATGGGAAGCAAAGAGTTACGTCTGCTAATTTTCATCGCTTTGCATTTCAAGTTCAACAAGGGAAGTTCTGGATTCTGTACCTGGAATGGACCAACCCTGGATGTTTGTTGTCTCAGTTTGAGACACTTTGTCAGGGCGGAGACCTTAAACAGAAGTTTCTTCCTTGGAGTCAATCTCCGTGGTTTCTCTGATACAGAGGGGGAGACCAAATATGCCCAGATGTAAGTGAAAACAGTAACTCTTTACCAAGAAGAATGCTAATAAAAATACTGAAAAAAATGGTTTAAACCAACCAATGAGGAGAAGGTGTCCAAGCCCACCTGATCAAATGGAGAAAATACACATGGCCACAGGACAGAGACAAGATAGTCACTCTTCCAGGTGGTTCATCTCCCCCATGCCCAGAAGACCTGACGGGAATGGTTGGAGAGTCAGCACTGGAGGAAATGGTGGATAGCCAGGATTCAATACTGGCAGATGCTTGCGTGGCACAGGAGTGAGGGTGCAGTGCTGGTACAGATGGTCGGAGCAGGGCCATGGACTCCCCAGGCAACTGGAAGGACCTGAAAAACACCCATTGGATCCAGTGATGAGACTTGGTTCAATGTTCATTGGTCGATGTAGTGGTTGCGGTCTGGATCCATTGAGGCAATGGTGGAAGCTCCATGTGGTAAGAAAAGTTCCGTGTGGTGACAGGGGAGGCACAACAAGTGTTCATTAAAGTCCAAGTGTGGCTTAGGCTTGGTGGGAACACCCCTGGTACCTCCCCTGGGGCAAGGAGTTCTACACTGGATGATGTGATACTGAATTGTGACTTTTCAGGAATCTTTCCCACCTTCTAGGATGTTACAGCTGCCTGTTATATCTGCACAGGTGGATCCATTATGGCCCATCAGCAGAGATGAATATATTCAGATCATGTGTGATTTGTCCTGGTGTTTCCTGTGGAGAAGTTATCACAGCTGAGTCATTTACGTAGGGACAAAGAAACAGGATTTGCCTCTCTCCCTATCTTGCTCAACACCCAGCCTGTAGCTGAGGTGGCAGGTGTCCATGCCCTCAGCACCTGGGTCGCCACTCTTCACACTGTTAGCAAAGCAGACTGCTGCTGATTGAACCATTAGCACCAATAGTCCAGTCTCTTACAGCAGGTGATCAAATGTTTGAGTCCTTAATCACTAGCAGTTCAGCCTCCTTAAAGAAGGCAAAACACCAACAAGGCATATTTAGATAAAGAGGAAAATGTGGATACCAGAATTTTTGTGTAACCCAGGACATTTGTACAGACTGGGGAGTGAGATGCTGGAAAGTGGTGATATGGAAAGGGACCTGGGGGTCCAGATTGATGGCCAGTTGAACATGAGTCAGCAGTGCCCTGGCAGCCAGGAGGGCCAAATGTGTCCTGGGGGGCATCAGGTAAAGCATCACCAGCCAGTCAAGGAAGGGGATTGTCCCACTCTGCTCTGCACTGGGGCTGCCTCACCTTGAATATTGTGGCAGTTTTGGGCAATGTAATATAAGAAAGATATTAAGCTGTTAGAGAGTGTCCAAAAGAGGGCAGTGAAGATGGTCAAGGGCCTCGAGTAGAAACTGTGTGAGGAGTGGCTGAGGGTACTTGGTCTGTTCAGTCTGGAGAAGTGAAGACTGAGGGGAGACCTCATTGCAGTTACAACTTCCTTGTAAGGGGAAGAGGAGGGGCAGACACTGATCTCTTCTCTGTGGTGACCAGTGACTGAACCAAAGGGAATGGCCTGAAGTTGTGTCAGGGGAGGTTTATGTTGGATATTTGAAAGGGGTTCTTCCCCCAGTGGGTGGTTGGGCACTGGAACAGGCTCCCCAGGGGAGTGGTCACAGCACCAAGCCTGACAGAGTTCAAGAAGTGTTTGGACAATACTCTTGGGCACATGGTGTGAGTCTTCGGCATGATCCTGTGCAGGGTCAGGAGCTGGACTCAATGATCCTTGTGGGTCCCTTCCAACTTGGCATATTCTGCAAATTTAGCTCTTTCTATCCCTTTGAGGAAAAAACTTACTCTTCTGTAACTATGAGTAAATCCAGACTCATTTAAGTCAGTACGTCAGGCTGTCAGCTGAGAAATTGGGACACATCCCCTGCTGTGGCCAGTCCAGATGCAGAGCCAGAGCACAGGGTGACAGCCAGGACTGGGCCCCCTTCTCATCCAAAATCACCACGCTTAGCGAGAGCCCAATTCCTGCGCTCTATGATGACAAACTGCAGCAGTTTGAGTCTTAAGAACACAAAATGGATGGTGCCCTTCAGGGCCAGGGTCCGCCCCTCTCCAGTGTCCAGGCTTTCATCTGGTCTTTACTAGACACCATCGGGGTACTAGGGCTAGGTAGAGAAAAGCCTTGGAATGAGGGTTAAAACAACAAAAAAATTGTATTGAGCCCAATTATGAGCTGAAGAGAGGCAGTATTTTATAGCCAGCTGGCAGAAGCCTCGAGAGCTTCAGCCATCCATTACAGAGGGCAGGCTGAGAGGTGTGTGTGGCCACCTCTAGCCTCTACCAACAGCTCTAAGCAGATCAGGAAAAGTGTTTTTCCTTCACTGGAGAGTTTTACTGCAGAGAAGTGCAGCACTTTATGGCACACTGTAAGTCTCAGCCTGAACACTCTGCTCTGGCACTTTCCAGGCGAGATGGGAGAGCGTGGTTGGTGCTGAGTGCCGGATGCTCAGCCCGAGGGGCACTTTGACTCTCCTCCATGCTGTGAAGTGGGCCAGAGATGCAGACTATGTGGGAGGCAAATTGTTTTATGGAAAATACTGGGAGCCATTGTACTACGCTGATTAACTCATTTTAACAATTTTATTTAGCTGCAAGAGTTGCCCCACATGAAAATGCAGCTGCAAGCATTTGCACGAGAAAATGCTCCCATATGCAGGAAAGCCAGATAAGCCCCTGCTTGTTGTCATTACAGCAAGAAATTTTAGTACTTTGGGGACATTGCAGGGTTATTTCTGCCTCTTTAAGTTTTAAATCAGAGCATGAACAGTACTGTTATACTAACTGGTTTGGTAGATGTCCCTCACATCCAAGACTCAGCCTGGTTGAGGCAATTCTTGGCAGGTAAAGCTTTGTCAGAAACATGAGAAATTGCAGGAACCAAGGCTCCCACTGCCTAATTCCACCTGGAGACAACAGCTGCTTGTTTTATCCCAAGGCAGTATCTCTTCTGCCCTCCTCCACTTCCCTGAGTTGCACAGTATTAGGCAGGGGAAATTAGGCTTTCTTCATACTTCCCCTCTTTCTGTGTATTATTAGTCCCATAACAAGCTGCTTCTTAATCCTTGGACAGTGTTCTGCTAATCCCATGAGGGACTTGGCAACCAACAGGAAAACCAAGATTGTCTGGAATATTATCCAAACACGTCGGGCCCAAGGACCACCCTCAGCCTTCAGCATTTCTCTTGGGTCACCAGTCACACCCCCCTCCACACTAAATTAAAACCACTCCAAAAGCAGTATGGTTTCAAGCACTAGCAGCAGGGCATTTATATGGGATTTTCAGACTGATACTCCTCCATGGGCCAGTTTGGGACCCCCTGAGTGTAGGACATTGTCTCAAAATATTCCCTGAAACCCACTAAGATGCATTGGTGTCTAAACACATAAGTAACAGTTCTGCCGTCTCTGAAAGCACGAGCTGCAAATCAGTTTTACCCTCTCTAGATGTTTTGAAGCTCATGGTTGGTGCTTTAGCTCAAATTTCCTATGCTTCCCGTTACAGACTGGAAGCAGCAGCAGACCTCCATCAGCAACAGGAGCTGGGGTGGCCACATGCTCACCCACTGCCAGCCAAAGCACAGAGCTGCCTGGGCTACAATGAGCCAGAAACTGTGGGCATGCATCTCCATGGAAATAGGCACTTGGGAAGATCCGAGTGTTGCTGGGGGTTACCTTCTGCCATTTGTTTTGTTCTGAGTTGTAGCACTGTAAAAATCAATATGGCACTTTTAAAATGGATTATGAGGGAGTTAAATGACAGGTCTCTGAAGAGGAGTTGCAAGTGAAGAGTGATCCCATGGGAGTTTTTATAGAGGGAATATTCAGGAAGCTGTTCTTGGCTGTTTACCTAAGAGGTCACAATAGATAAACAATTGAATATGAGTTCCACGTGTGATGCTCTTGTTAAAGGGGCTAATATGACCCTAGGATGTATAAATGGGAATATTGAGTGGTAGGGGAAATGTATTAACTCTATCCATGACATTAATGAGACAAAGCCAGTCCAGTTCTACTGTCAACGCTTAAAAATTGTGTTGTAAAACTGAGGATGGTTGGGAAAAGAGCTATAAGGCTGATTGAAAGCATATCTTACAATGACCCAAAGGAGCACAATCCATTTATATTATCAAAGGGGAGTATAAGAGATGAATTGATCTGTAAGTATCTATACGTGGAGAAGGAATACGTATAAGAGATTACCAAACCTAGCAGACAAAGGCACATAAACCAGGAAGACTGGAGCTAAGAAAAAAATCAAGTTGAAAGTGAGGCACACTTTTCTCCTTAATGGCCTTGTAACTAACCACTGGAGGAGCCGACATGGGATATGGTAGGTTCTCCATCACCCCAAAAGATATTTAAATTAGGTGTGGATGTCTTTCTACATGATGTAGCTCATGTGTCGGTGTGGGAATTGCTGGGCGGAACTCCATGGACCACATTATGAAAGAGGGCAGAGAAAACCACTGTGGTGGTACTTCTGGCTGTGAAATCTATGAAACTATCCAAGCGAGGACATCTGTATATCAGATCCCAGCAGCATCCTGTCTTTTTATACAACATATGTTATGAAAAGACTATTTTGAGGATATTTAGAGGGCTTTAAATATTTTATTAGAGGTATTTTAATATACTCTGCCTGTAAAACCAGGTAGATGAAATAAACCTTTAAAAAATAATTTTAAAAGAAAATCCTGAAATAGATTTTCTATACCCCCAAATCCTAAAGTCAATATCTCAGGATACCCTGGGCTTTCAATGTGATGCTCCAAGGATTCAGCCTCTGTTTCACAGATTTATAGATGCTAAACTCAGGAAGAACTACCGTGAACATCTAATCTGACCTTGTGCATAACAGAGGCCACAGGGCATCCCTCAATTACTTCCAGGCCACACTGAAGCCTTCCAGACTCTTACTTCATATCATAGCGGAGTCAGCCTTCCCCTCCATCCACATGGCTAAACTTCACATCATCTCACGTCTCACTGCAACATCCTTCCTGCCATTCCTGACAAATTAAATCTTTCCTGGCACATGTCCATTCAAATTTCTGCTACAAAGATCATTTGCCATTCCTATGCCTCCTTGATGGCTCTCCCTTTTGCCTTTCTACCAACACATTTCCTATTCCTCACAGCATTGTCCCCTACCTCTCCCTCAATTACGTTTGGTATCAGTTCATTCCTACCTCTTATGGCACACTTTGCTACCATTTTTTTTATCCCCTTCTTTTTTCCTGAACAAACCTCATCTGGTGTAGCACCAGTACATGGAGAGGGACCCTAAGCCACATCAGTGCTGCTAAATGAAAATATTCTGGGAGCATTTGCACCCGTCAGGGGGATGGGCAATAGGGGCTGTGGTCATTTGATGACATATTGTCTCTGGCCTTCTTCCTCCTCAGGAGGGGGACTCATCTCTGCTCCAGTGTGGGGTCCCTCCTATGGGAGACAGGTCTCCATGAAATTCTCCAACATGAGTGCTTCCCACGGGCTGCAGTTGTTCATTGACTGCTCCAGTGTGGGCCCCTTTCATAGAGCACGGTCCTTCAGGGATGGAGTGCTCCAAGGTGGGTCCCTCACGAGGTCACAAGTCCTGCCATCAAACCTGCTCCAGTGCGGGCTCCTCTGTCCACTGATCTGCAGGTCCTGAGAGGAGTCTGCTCCAGCACAGGCTTCTCATGGGATCCCAGCCTCCTTGAGACATCCACCTGCTCCAGCAAGGACTCCTCCAGGTGCTGTAGGTGGATCTCCACCATGGACCTCCGTGGGCTGCAGGAGCACAGCTGCCTCACCATGGGCTGCTCTGGCACCTGGATCCCTTCCTCCCGCTCCTCCTTCACTGACCTTGGTGTCTGCAGAGGTGGCACATACTCTCAGTCCTCTTCCTCTGCTGTTACTCTGAACAGGTGTTTTTCCCTTTATTGAATATGTTATCCCACAGGTGCTACCACTGTGGATGTTGGGCTCCACCTTGGCCAGCATCAGGTCCATCTCAGTGCCAGCTGACGTTGGCTCTGTCAGATGTAGGGAAAGTTTCTGGCATCTTCTCACAAAAGTCACCCCTGTAGTGCCTCCGCTACCAAAGCCTTGCCACACAAACCCAATGTAGTGTATCAGTCACAGACCTGGATTCTTGTGCAGGGAGAAATCATTCATGAGAATTATTAAATGCCTGTGTATCATTCTAACACATACAAAATTGTGGTACAGTTTGTGTCTAGAAAAAGCCTGTATTTTAATGCTCTTCATCATTCTAAAAGAACCCAGCTTGATAAACTCGAGTGCATCAGACTGGCATCATGGAATTGTGAACAAGGGTGAGCTGAGACAAGGAACAGGAGGTGCCACAGCAAGAGAGCAGGCTGTGCAGGAGGAAAACTCAGACCATGGATAAACTCATCCTAGACTTTGCTTTTTAGAGAAGAGCTTCTTACTTTCTGTGTGTGAGTGGTGCTCTGTCTGGGGTGACACGTAAGTGAGGAGAAAGGATGCACAGAAGCAATCTACTGCCTTCACCATTTCTGCTCTGTGAAAACTGACAAACATCGGCTTTTACAAAGCCTCAGTGCACAAGGGGTTTTTAACCTAATATTGCTCCACACAACTGCACAAGGTTCCCTCACTTTGTGTTACAGCAGAGTTTAATCCTTCTGGAACCAAACTGCATAAAATTACCAAAAGCTGACACATGTCTCTGCTCAGCATTGCCTATTGACGAGCAGGCACCTCTGGCCAAACCGAGAGGAAAACATCTGTCAGTAGGTGTTAATGAGACCATCACACGTAGCAGGCAAGACCCAACCAGCTCAGCAAGATCTGACAAAATTCACATTCTCATCGGGTGATCACAGCTATCTATAGTTGCACTCAGCTGTCAGGGGCCCACTGGCACACATCCTTCCTCACACAGATATTTTATGAATTTTAGAGTTAGCAGGAAGCAAATCTGCCCTTTGAGGCTCATCTGTCAAAAGCAGAGCCTTGGCCAGTACCTTGCAGAGGCTTCTGCAGAAAAACAAATTGATATTAAAGACTGTTGCAATTGTACATCTCTCTGAGCCAGGACAGTTGAAGCCTGGGGTGGGAAGTACATTTTTTAGCAGAGATGTAAAATTAACTGCCCCATTGCTTGTAACTAGTCCTGATACCATGTTGTATTTGCAGGAAGTCATGGGCAGCTTCAATCTTCATATCTGGCAGTGGTCCTGGATGAAATGCTGCTGCTGGAGAAGGTGAGTGGCATGTTTTCAGATTGTCAGGCAATGACATCATGGCTTTGAACACTGGTGAGTTAAAGCAGAAGGAAGGGGGGGTATGGGGGGATGCAGAGAAAGGACGCAGTAATTCACAGAGAAAATTTCAATTTAATTCGCTGATTATTTACATCTCACTGTACAAATCAGAGCTAAGTATATCCACCCAAGCCAATGTATATGACTCACAGTTTGTCAAACAGATATTCTGGAAGTGAGAAGTTATAGAAATAAAAGTCATGAATTATCAGTTGTTCTTTTATGCTCATGGACAGCATCCTTTATTACATGTAAATTCCATTTATAACCATTGCAAACAGGAAAAAATAGCTAAAGCCAAGTTTGCATGAATAGAAAAATGACACAAGAAACTGAGTCTAAGGATGGATTCTACCCTGTTATTTTAATGGATCCACCTGACCAGCAGTAAACATCTGCAATGTCTGTTTATGGGCTCAACTTGGGGATTCTCCATTCCAGTCTAAAACAGGCAGCTGCAATGCCAGAGCACACCCTAGAAGCTGCTGTTTCCCTCTGTTGACCATCAGAGAAAGGTCAGATAGAGACTGTAGTTTACTAAAGTTAATAACCCACAGATGAAGCCTGCTCACTAATGCTTCTTGAAGCCAGTTCATAGACAATTTCCTAAAAATTTTGAGAATTTCCAATGAGATACCTGGTTTGATGCATGAGCCCTTCTCTGCAGTGTGATGAGCTCCTGCTATGCTATCAAAGAAGATAAAAGCAGCAAATGCCTCTCCACACACATGTTTAAAAGTCACACTGCAGAATTTGAGCTAAACAAAAAAAAAAAAAGGCTCATTTTTATGTGAGGTCCATGTAAGGTTCACTGTGGGCATAACTCGGCCCTGTCCTCCTCTTGAGAGCAAACATGGACTTTTGCCATGGCATGCTGGAAGGATACATGTGGTTCATCTGCAGAGGTAGTAAGCTCATTTCTCAGTGTTTCTTTAACGTGTCAAGGAATGTCAAGGGTGTGCACAGTGGGAAAAGGAGCCCCATCCCAAAACATCTCAGGTGAGGTACCCCTGTCAAGGCAGCTCCTGCCCCGTGTCACTCCTTTCTAAAGATGCACCAAACAGGAAGATTACACTGTGGACTTTTATTTTCCTCTACAGTGGATCTATCAAGTCAACAAGCAGGTGGATATAAGGTTAACTGTTTAACTGTTTAGAAATATAGCAAACAAATATACATACCACTAGGTATCTGGAAACTAGTGTTTTCTGTCTGAGACAGCAAAATGAACAGCGAGCAATATCCAAACACTGAAAGTTAGCAGACTAGGGACAAAAATATATCAGTTGCTAGGAGATGGCATTTAATCTGGAATTTTAGGCAATAAATAAAAATTAAGTTACAAGAAGAAATATTGTTTAGGGCAGAAATCAGCTTGAAACAAGCGGTTGTTTATGAGAGGGAGCAAAACAATGATGCTGCCCAACAACATACCGTGGGGACAGGTGAAAGGGGAGGTTATTGACTTGACTGTGGGAACAAAACCCCTACCAGTGAAAGACAGCAAGGACAAAGCTCTTTCCTAGCTGAAGTTGCTGGGAGATGTGGCACTAAAGTAAATAAAGGTTGTACTTCAACCTGCAAATATCACCTTTGTCTGTCATTTACCAACCCAACTAAAATGTTGTGAAACTCAGCTCATTTCCTCTGGTCATGAAAATTACAGGAAAAACAAAAGTTCCTTGCTGGTCAAATTGGATTCCCAAATCCACCACAATCTACTGGTTTCTTTCCCCACTAAAGAAAGCCCTACTTTCTTAGTAGTATTAGAATTGATAAACACTGGGCTTTAATACTAGAATGTCTTGTGAAACCATATGGGCTTCAACAGCAAGGACAGCAGGGAATGGGGCTGGCTGCTCCTTCCAGCAGCCCAGCCCTTGGTGGGAATTATCAAAGGGGGATTTTAGCCCTCTTGAAATCAAGGGCAAAATGGCAACAGATATTAAAAGGTAGTTTTCTCCCACACATGCACAAGTAAAGGTTTGCATGTAATGTAGTCTAGCACACAGCAATCACACCTTTTTCAGGTGATTACCTACACCTCTTCTGGTTCCTATAAGTATATGCAGGTATTAGAAGCAGTGCCCCTGGATAATTTCCATCTCAGAAATCCCTTTGACCTAAGATGGTAAGCATTTCTGCAATATTTGGTCACAGTGATTACATTCATTATACGGATCAAACCATTGGGGTCACAAGGCCAAGATGGAAATTCAGACCTTTCAAAGCTTTGATACTACCTGTAATACTGATGCTGGAGCACTACTGGTTTAGACTTGCTTAGGATAGTGCTTGTCAAAGTGATTAATAATTTTCTCTGGGCAGCAGCCAAAGATCAGAGTCCATGCTGATGTCTGCAATCTGTCAGAAGGCTTTAATATTGTCAACAGGGGTATGGTCAAGCCTAAATAACCACTGGTTGAGGGGATATGATCTCCTTGCTCAGAAATCCAAAAGACTGTCCTCTCTGCTGGCCCAGCTTGCCTTCCAGAGAATAACTGCTGATTGCAGGCACTGCTCTCTGCTTCACTGGCCTCTGCAGGACAAAGCTGCTGGGAGAAAGGCAGTGTATCAGTGCTGCTGGTGGCACTGGCATCTCCTCTTCATGCAACCTGGAGAGCAGAGATGATATCATCACATCTGGATCTGCACACTTGCCAGGGTCCTCTGCATTGAGGAAGGGCTGGACAAGGACTGGTTGTTTGTCATTCAATCCCTCTGACTGATCCCACTGGCTGGGTGAGAGAGTATCAGCCAGTGAGGGCTGCATGGATTTTTGTCATTAACTGTCATGAAGAGTCCAACCACCACAGGCACTGACTGCATCTCTTATTTTATCATCTGTAGATGACCCTGCTTGAGTGGGAGGGTTGGACCAGATGCCTCCAGAGGTCCCTTTCAATCTCAATCATTCTGTGATTCTCTGATTTTTATGCCAGCAATGACTGCTGAATTTATGGAGCTCAATGTAAAGCCCAGTCAATGAGAGACCTCACATTTGGGAACCTGCTCTTTCCATGCCTGTGAAAGGCCCAGCCTGTGCTGTAAGGCTTTCCAGTTGCACTGGAGGGACCTCCAGGAGGTACCTGGAGGACGGTCTAAGGTAGAATGGTAATGGTGATGTACTCCTAATGTAGCAAAGCATGGGCCCTTGCAGCAGAGTGGTGATGCACTTGGTCACAACAACCCCATGCAATACTCCAGGTTTGGGGCAGAGTGACTGGAAAGCTGTCCATTGGGAAAGGACCTCGGGGTGCTGCTTGACATGAGCCAGCCTGGGTGAGCAAGAAGGGCAATGGCATCCTGGCTTGTGTCAGAAACAGTGTGACCAGCAGGATGAGGACAGTGAACATCTCCCTGTGCTTGGCATTGATGAGGCCACACTTCAAATCCTGGGTTCAGTTTTGGGCCTCTGACTAGAAGGACACTGAGGTGCCAGAAATGTCCACAGAAGGTCAAAGAAGCTGGTGAAGAGTCTGGAGCTCAAGTCTTATGAGGAGCAGCTGAGATCATTTAGTCTGTTCAGCCTGCAGAAGAGGAGGCTCAGGGGGCACCTGATCAGTCTCTACAACTGTCTGAAGGGAGGCTGTAGCCAGGGGGAAGTTGGTCTCTTTTCCCATGTGACAAAGTGGCAGGACAAGAGAAAATGGCCTCAAGTTGTGCCAGAAGAGGTTTAGACTGGATATTAGGAAAAATTTCCTCACTGAAAGGGCTGTCAAGCATTGGAACTGGCTGCCCAGGGCAGTGGTGGATTCACCATCCCTGGAGGTATTTAAAAGATCTGTGTATGTGGCACCTGGGACATGGTTTAGTGGTGAACTTGTCCATGCTCAGTTAACAGTTGGACTTGATGATCATAAAGGTCTTTTCCAACCTAAATGATTCTGCAGTTCCATAATGGCATGGCCATTCTGGGCTGCAGTGGGCTTTTCTCCCAGAATGACTGGAACTGCCTTTGCTTCTGCTGGCAGCAAGCACAGATCTATCAGCAGGTGACCGAGGCGGTAACCTCCATCCCTGCTGTGTCAGGTGGGAAGCGCCAGCTGCCCACACTGTCCATCTGTCCACACTGTGGCCAAGCCTGGGGCTCCCTTCAGCCCAATGTGGGGTTTGAATAAAGATGAGAAAGAAAGAGAAACATAAAATAGCCTTGTGGGAATTGCATGGTTTTTTTCAGTTTATTTTTAAAATAGTATGTTCCTCAGCTTCCAAGGCCCAGGAAGAGGGTCTTGTCCATATGAAGGTCAAAAAATGTGAGAGAGGGTCCTAGAGTATCCTTACTCTTCAAGTTGTAATTATTTGTAGTGATTACAAGCTGGCAGAGTGTGCCAAAGCAAATCGTATCCTGGGCTGCATAAGAAGTTGGCCAGCAAGTGACACAGGAAGTGGTGCTGCCCTTCTATTCTGCTCTTGTAAAACCTCACCTGGAGTACTGTGTCCAGCTCTGAGACCTCAAGTAATGGAAAGGTATGGACCTGTTGGAGAAAGTCCAGAGGAGGGCCATGAATTTGAACAGAGGGATGGAGCACCTCTCCTATGAAGACAAGCTGACAGAGTTGGGCTGTTCATCCTGGAGAAGAGAAGGCTTCAGGGAGACCTTTCAGTAGCCTTCCAGTACCTAAAGGAGTTTCATAAGAAAGAGAGAGAGAGACTTTTTAGCAGGGCTTGTAGTGACAGAACAAGGGGTAACGGTTTTAAACTGAAATTTGGTAGATTTAGATTAGATATGTGGTGATTTGACCTGGGCTGGATGCCAGGTGCCCACCAAATTGCTCTCCTCCTCCCCTGGACAGGGGACAGAAAATATAATAAACAGCTCATGGGTTGCATCTGACAAAGCACCGCCAGCCGGTTGAGGGAGGGGTCTGTCCCACTCTGCTCTGTACTGCTGTGGCCTCACCTTGAATATTGTGACAGTTTTGGACAATGCAATATAAGAAAGACATTAAGCTCTTAGAGAGTGTCCAAAGGAGGGCAACGAAGATGTGGAAGGGCCTTGAGGGGAAGCCGTGTGAGGACTGGCTGAGGGTACTTGGTCAGCCTGGAGAAGAAGAGACTGAGGGGAGACCTCATTGCAGTTACAACTTCCGCATAAGGGGAAGAGGATAGACAGACACTGATCTCTTCTCTGTGGTGACCAGTGACAGGACCCATTTAGGGAATGGCCTAAAATTGTGGCAGGGGAGGTTTAGATTCGATATTAGAAAGAGATTCTTCACCCAGTGGGTGTTTGGACACTGAACAGGCTCCCCAGGGAAGTGGTCATGTCACCAAACCTGACAGAATTCAAGAAGCATTTGGGCAATACTCTGGGGCACATGGTGTGAGTCTTGGGCATGGTCCTGTGCAGGGCCAGGAGCTGGACTCAATGATCCTTGTCGGTCCTTTCCAACTTGGCATATTCTCTGAATCCATGATTATGTGAAATAAAAACAGGGAGAGATCATTCAGCAATTACCATCATGGGCAAAACAGACTCAACTTGGGGTAATTAGTTGAATTTATTACCAATCAAAATCAGAGCAGGATAAGGAGAAGTAAACCAGTTCTTAAAAAACCTTCTCCCACCTCTCCCTCCTTTCCAGGCTTAACTTTATTCCTGATTCTCTACCTCCTCCCCCGCTGCAGAAATGGGAGTTATGGTCAGTTCATCACATGTTGTTTCTGCTGCTCCTTCCTCCTCAGGGAGAGGAATCTATCCCCTGCTCCAGCATGGGGTTTCTCCCATGGGAGACCTCCTCCATGAACTTCACCATGAGTCTTTCCCACAGACTGCAGCTCTCCACCAACTGCTCCAGCACGGGTTCCTTCCATGGGAGTCAGTCCTTCAGGAACAGGCTGCTCCAGTGTAAGTCTCCCACAGGGTCACAAGTCCTACCCGCAAACCTGCTCCAGCGTGGACTCCTCTCTTCACAGGGCCTGACAAGACCCTGCTCTAGCACAGGCTTTCCACGGAATCACAGCCTTCTTTGGACGTCCACCTGCTTTGGCAGAGGTTATCCATGAAATACAGGGGGACCTCTGCACACCCATGGACCTCCATGGGCTGCAGGGGCACAACCTGCCTGAATATGGTCTGCACCACGGGCTGCAGGGGAATCTCTTCTCCAGCACTTTGAGCACCTCCTCCCCTCCTTCCTTACTGACCTTGGTGTCTGCAGGGCTGTTTCTCTCACAAATTCTTACTCCTCTCTTCTCTGGCTGTAGTTACTTCTGTGCAATAACTTTTTTGTTTCCCTTGTGAAATATGTTATCACAAAGGTGTTACTAACACCGCTTATGGGCTCAGCCTTGGCCAGTCAGTGGCGGGTCCATCCTGGAGCTGTCTGGCATTGGCTCTGCCGGACACGGGAGAGGTTCCTGCAGCTTCTCAGAGAAGCCATCTCTATAACTGCTCTGCTACCTGAGTCTTGCCATGCAAACCCAATGGAGATATTAGGAGAAAATTTTTTACTGTAAGGGTGGTGAGACACTGGAAGTGGTTTCCCAGAGAAGTTGTGGATGCCCTCTCTCTGGAAATGCTTAAGGTCAGTTTGGATGGAGCTTTGAGCTTTTGAGCAACCTGATCCAGTGGAAGATGACCCTGCCCATGGCACGGGGTTGGACCAGATATTTGTTGAAGGTCCTTTCCAATCCAAACCATGCAGTGGTTGCATGATTTGACTTTTAAGCCCTGTATATTGTGAGCTTTTCAAACCTTGACGTCAGCAGTACAACTCCTAAGAGGTCTGGGAAGAGACCTCTGTTTCTTTTCCAGTATCTAGAGCTGAAAATAAAGAACCACTTGGTAAGTGCTCTCCAAATCCAGGAACTGGTACACAGACCAGTCAGTGAAACCAGCAGCCACAGAACTTCTCAGTTGCAGCTCACCTCTGGGCTCACTGCTGAGCAGCAGCTTCCAAACATTAACAGTGATGTCTATCTGCCTTCAGGGAAGCTCAATCTCCCCATGCATGGACTGTGGGCCAGTCAGGCCTGCTTAACTCTAATAGCACTGTTATGCAAAGGCTGATACAGTCTGGTGCCCTGTGTGAGCTTAGCAAGGCCAGAGTAAGTGCTGTTGTTCCAATATCAGCTGAAGAAGGAAGCACAGGGCACTGCCGAGTTTCGATGCCAGCACCACGTAAATTGAAAGAAGTAGGAAAAGGGAGATGGAGTCTGTTACCACTTTCCCTCGTTTCCAATTTCTCTTCTTTTAAGACTGAATATTGATGAGATGTGTCCTGCTGTAACCCCAACTGTAACTTAATGTGCAGGTCTAGGGGAGCAAGGGGAAAGAGGGAGAGACTGATGTGTGTTTCAAGTGTGGAAAAGTAGACAAGGAACCCCGGGCAAAACATTTCTGCAGTCCACTGAAGGCTCAGTGGGGATCCCAAACACGATCAACACCTCGCTGGTTTAACGCCACAGAAGCCAGCTGTGCACACCCTGAAGGGACTGAGGTCATTCCAGTGAACAGGACTGACTGCTAAAGGCTCCCTCTCCACAGCAGCGTGGCTCACAGAACCCAGGGAACCTGAAGAGCTGAGCTCATGCAAGCCCAGCACAGGCAAGGCCAGCCCAAGGATGCTCCACTTCTCTGGCTGAGTTTAAGGAGTCTTCTTACTTCCTCAGCAGATGCTTTGGGTTTACACTCACCACCTACATATGAAAATGGGAAGGGGGACTCACACCCACTTCCTTCATGCAGCAGAGAAGGCTTCATGGGGAAGATGGATTACTTTCATCTTTGTGATTGCGTTTTACCTTTTGATGCCCTGGATGTTTATTCCTTTATCTTGTATTAATTATTGGCATTCTCTAGGCTTCCTTCTTTCTTAATCTGATTTAAAACAGACATTTGCATTTGAAAAGTAGCTAGCATGTATAGCAAATCCTTTCTCTTGGTTTGCTATTAATGCAGCCAGCTTTGATGTATTATATTAATGCTGTTTGCCAGGGGTGAAATCAGCACACCACCTATGGAGAGGCACTTCATGGTGAACCTACTGCTTTTACCCACAGGCAAACTATCTACCTCCCCTGGTGCAAAATCTGGATGCTGACTGCAGCAGCATGGTCACACAACTGCTCCTCACCCTGCTGCCTTCAACTTGGTTTTGGGAGGCCCAGAGGCTCTGCACTGTGCCCGTGGTGAGAGTGCTGCATGCAAACCCTGATGACCTGCCACCAGACAAGGGTGAATTTACAGGAGAGGGATTAGACATCCATTGCAATGGAGGAAGTGAGAGCTAAACACACAACAGTGCACCAAACCAGCAGCTGAGGGTTGTGCAGGGAATGAGGCAGGTGAACTGCAGAGGAACTGCTGGCCAGAAGTGGACTGGATGAGGTCAGGATTTGCCTAATGGTCTTCGCAAGGGTTATAAGCATGGAGGCTGAAATACATGTGTGCTTCAAAACCTTTTTCGGGGAATAGAATAAATCAATCCTCTAGTACTGGTATTTCCCTTTTTTTTTTTTTTTTTTTTTTTTGATTGCTTTGTATCGTTTACCCAGTTTAGGGCTTTTGGGAAGTTGCTCTGAGCTTGATTGATCTGTTTGAACTGGTGCAAAGGGCATATGGAGCCACTGTTGTAACCCAGTCGGGCTGGGTTAACTGCGGTGGTGAGTGGTGGCCCCAGGAGCAGGTGACCAAAGGTGCAGTGCCCAGCTTGCTGACTTGATGGTAGCAGAGCTGGCTCAACTCACCAGCCTTAACCCACCATGGCTGCTTGTGCAGGCTTTCCCTCTGCTCTGCTGAGGTCTGGCAGTCAAACTGCATTGAGCAGCCTTTCCTCACTCTGCTGTGGCACAATATTCCAGATCAGCTGTGACTCCTTGAATGGGGGAGTTTGCTTACCTGTCTCCTGCTGTCAGGACTGGGTGAAAAGCAATATTTCTGTGTGGCAGAGCTGGGGAGAGGATGGCCTTTGGCAAGAGGCAGTGCTGAGCAGCAGGGGCTGGAAACCAGGCTCTCCCAGAACAGCATGTCTGATCACGGTGCTAGTTGATGAGGAACAGCTCAAAGTGAACTTGTTTCTTCCTAAATGCTCACACAGAGTTTTCCACCAGGCTGACTTGGTTTTAGAAGCATTTAAGTTAAATTATTACAACTTCTGCTCCTGGACGAGATTTAAAGCAGCTTCCAGAGCTCATTTACCAAAGGGGTTGGAAAAGTTATTTCAAGTTAACAGCCTACATTACAGTAGTAGTTATTTGAACAGGTGGGGACTGGGGGAAGTAGGGACATTAGCCAAATCATGAATCATAAGCTAATCAGATTGCCACCCATGTTTGCACCAAAAGGAAAAAAAGCCATGCACGAAAATACACATATTGCCAGCTACAGAACTGACTTAGCAAGCACCCAAACTTTT
Source organism: Acropternis orthonyx (assembly GCA_035583155.1). Lineage (NCBI taxonomy): Eukaryota > Metazoa > Chordata > Aves > Passeriformes > Rhinocryptidae > Acropternis > Acropternis orthonyx. Next base: position 139,429,764 of record JAWWEU010000081.1, on the reverse strand, counting down.
ATTGGGGTTTGTTGAGGTGAGTGGCTACACTTCTTGGTAGGGCAGGAGGTCTCTCTGGAAGCCACCAGGGAGGCTGGTTCTTCTCTGCCTCTACCAGCTCAGAAGGCCTGGGACTTCTTTGTACCCTTTGCTGCCCACTGCTTTCCTGTTCCTTCCAGGCAGGGATTTTGGGGCTTTGCACTTTGAGCTTTACCCTTCACTGGGTCTATTCTGCCAGCTCCTTGGATTTGAGGCTCTTTCCACAGGTGAGCAGGCAAGTCAAAGGGTCCAACTTCAGATGTCCCAAGAGGGCACTCCAGGAACATTCATAGCCTTCACCTCCTCCAGGAAAGCTCTTCTCTCTCATGCAGCAGGATGTGTTTGGCTGCCTGGGAAGAAGCAGGTCACAGAGCTGTTCCTTGACCCATCCAAAATCCAGGTGAAGGGCTGTGCAGAACTGTGCCATGGCCCAGCTATGCTTTGCAGCAAGGGCTGCAGCAGGTCTGCACTGCACATGCACTGGGGTAGGGGTTCATCTCCTGGAGTGCAGTCACTGAGAAGTCCCTGGGGTAAAAAAATAAATGGAGATTTAACTGGATTTAAAATAAAATAAAACTACACTATTGAAATCCTGTTGATGTTAGTGGAATTCCTTGTGTCTTACACCAGCAGACAGAAAATCAGATCTAAAGTGCTGAGGCTGCTGGCACATACTTGCCTGTTTGTGTGTGCAGTGGAGAAAAGTGCTTGTTTGGAGCTGATTACAGACTATGGAATAAGAGCAATTTCTCATCCCACCTCCACAGAAGCTATTTAAATAGTTGTACACCCACTTTGAAAGATGCTCAGTTAGAAAGGGAGTAAATCTGGAAGTTATTACTCTTCAAAGAAAGAAGCACCAATAAACAGGCTTTGCTAAGACTGCCGGTGCTCTCAGGGATAGCACCCACCTAAGAGCTTTCCCTCTGCCAGCCTGCCTTTGCTGTGAAACAGTTTTTATTAGGCGGCCTGCAGAGAAAACACACGCTGCAGGAAAGAGCCCTGTGGCTTGTGTCTGAGGAGCCTTTGGAGCTGCCCCTTTGTCCCAGTGAGGCTAAGGGCCAAAACCCAGCTGGCTACATGCAGAGCCCTTGCAGGCTGTGCAAGCCCCCATGTGCTCCCCATCCAGCACAGGAGAGGAAGGAACAATGAGCAAAATGCAAGGACGTGCCAGGCAAAGCAATAGGCAGAGCACTAATTAAAAAAGCCCTTAGGAAATACTGGGGATAGAGTGGCATCACGTGCAGTCATTCAATGCCTCCCTTTCCCCTCCATGGGGATTCCCAGCCACAGACTCACTCACAAAGTAAAAGGATTTACCAGCTCTTTCCCAAAACTGGTGGTGCAGATTTAACCCATGGCACAGCACCTCTGCAGGGCTTGTGGCAGGATGCTGCCTACCATCTGGCCGCTCCCCTAGTGCCCATGTCCCCTGTCTCACTCCCTCTTTGCTAGCCTTCCTGCCCCGCAGGACACCATTCCCCAGAGCAGTTGCTGGCCAAGTGTCGTCCCAGGGGCTATGAAGGGAAAAGCTAAACTCAGGTGGGGAACTAGGCCACCAGCTCTCTGCAGGGAAAGCCAGGTGGGACCCGGGGACCTTGCTGCTGGTAACCCCCAGGCCACCTGCAGTGCTGATCTTACCTGAGAGCAGGCATTAAGGCAGCCCAGGAGCTTTCCTAACCCCACCACATTAGATGTTCATGGATTTAAGGTGTTTCCAAATTAGGCTGCATGCAAAGAGAGTTTTATGAATTGATTCACTCAAAATAGCCATAGAGTGCTAAATCCGCTGATGAATCTCATACAAAGCTACTTGTATTCAGACCCACTCAGCACAGTCATCCTGCTTCTGTAACACAGCATACCGGGCCCTAACCCTACAGCAAGTTTCAGGCAAAGCCTTGTTTGTCTCAGTCTTTCCCCAGCAGAGCTCTGCTGTGAGATTAAGATCTTAAAATTTATAAGCCTCTGGTTTTACTATCTGGTTAATGTCATGGTAAATCAGGTGCCTACACTGCTATCCCTCCATTCCACCTGAAACTCTCACCTTCTCAGCAAAGGGCAGTTATGTTTTTATTTAAAAATAATTATAAAACCACTGTGATTTTCTTACATTTAAACAGCCTCTGTAGCAGCCAATTATTTCCGAGGACATGAGAAACAGCTGTTGCAATGTCAAAGCTTGAACAGTTACATCTCTGCTATTTCAATGGATAAGAGTTGATATTTTTATTCCCATGTGATATTACCAAGACATGATAAACAACCATAGCGTTAGTATTAATTTGTAGAGTAAAGACGAGGAATAATTTTAACAGAGTATTACCATTCCACAAACAAGTCTTTGAAAGCATGCTCTGTCTTTCCCTACTTCCCCGCTCCCCTTCGTTTTACGATAAAGCAGCACAACCCTGGACAAGGGCTATTTGAAGGCAGAGACAGTTTGTAAGATAACCTTAAACCTTTAAAGACTGATAAGTGGGCTTCAAAAACTGCTTTCCAAAATTTAACCTGGTCTTGTTGACTACTGAATAAAAGGAGAACACTGACTTTGCCTTCCAGGGACCTTTTTGGCTCCCAGCAGAAGGTGAGCAAACATCACACAGGAGTCAGATCCTCTCCCCTAGCCTTCAGGTGAGGACTTCTGTTAAAAGCTTTGCTCTTCAATCTGCGTACAATCACCCAAGCCAAAGTGGCATCTGTAGGTCCTCAGCATCTGTGGAAACCACACTCATAAATACAGAGCCAAGGTTGAAGCTCCAGGCTGCCAGTTCTGCAAGGTTTTGCTTAATTCTTTGGAAAACTGCCTTGCACTTCCCCAAAGAAAAGCACACTGCAGCACAAAGAATGGTGGTTTGCGCTAATTAAGCAACAGAGTAACAATTTTTAACTGCACATGTGCCTGTCAATAAGTCCTTTCAAACATCTTAACTGCACTGTGTTTTTATGCTTCTTTTTTCCCCTAGGATCATGACGTACTTGACAATGGTGATAAGTCAGCTCTGGTGAAGTCCTAGTAGCCAGGAAAGCATTATCATGCCCATTTAGCTGGAAAAGTGAGGTGCACAGGTAATATAATAGGGTGATTGCCCCAGATAGTTACCTACAAGCCAGTCTCAGGAGGGGAGTTCCACTCCACCCATTCTGGGAGGATGCTCTCCTGGAAAGCACAAGCGTGATTGCAGGTCTCCTACTCCAGCAAACACTTCAAGCACAGTTACCAGCATAAAAAAAAAAGGGGGGGGGTGGTGAGGGAGGGTGGTATTCAGGAGAGGTGGGCATTTCAGAGTTTTCCTCTTATTTTTGAGTGGATTTCAATCCAAGAAGCAAGTTTTTACATTCAGGTTTGAACCTGATGGAGGAACATCTAATGCCTAGCGCATCAGTCATGGGTGTTACTCAACAGCATCAAAATTAACATGCATTCAAAGGGGCCAAGCAGCAGGAAATTTTTCACATTAATAAAGAGGAAAGTACCACCAGATTTAGGTGGCAGCTGAGCCAGGAACTCTGAGCAATTAAATTTGAAAGCATCTAAAACTACAGCTAGACACCAAGAGGAAGACCCAAAATGAAGAGTACACACTAATCCACCTCTCTAAGAATTTGGCCCCAAGTGACTTGCCACAGATTGGGCAGGTGTTAAGTTGCAAAGCCAGAAAGAGAAAACCAATTCCCTCTCCCGGCCTTTCATTTGAAGGCTTGGACAGATTCCCAGACAACTGCCAGACATATGAAGATATAAATTATTTGGAAGAGTGCAAAGGGTAACGAACCAGGGTCAAAAGGCACCTGCAACCTTACAGACCCTTAGCAGACAGCAGTGACCAGGCCAAACCTGCAGGTTGTGACTCATGTACATGCCACGTGGATACATTGAAATATCTTTTCACGACCAAATCTTCCTTTTCTCCAGGCAGGATATCTGTCATACACTGGTTTGTGCTCCACCATCCACCTGCCTGGTAGCAGATGCAGGCAGATTTATTACCACAGAGAAAGGTAGGCTTCCATTTCTGGAGCGCTCTGCCTCCAGCGCCTGCTTGGGCTGCAGATAGCTCTCCAGCTAAAGAGCCAAAGGCTGTGTGATTCCTGCTGCCTGTCACATTGCCCACAGGGCCCAAGCAGCAGCAAAGAAGTGGGCTGGAGATGGGCTAATTTCAGTCTGTTACGTAGGAAAATTGCAAACAGTGGGTGATGGCTTAGAACTGTCTTCAAAAGGGCAACTGATCCGCATAGCTGCTCTCTACCGACTTACAGGCACACACACACCTCCCTAAGTAGGTCTTGCCCACCACAACAGGATCCAGATCTCTCTGGAGCAATCAAACGGATAAAGCCTGGTAGCAGTGATCTGCAGTTGTTTATTTCTTTGTGGTGTAAAATGACAACTTCACAGCCTTTTTCTAGATCCATATATTTTAAAGCTGAAGTATTCCCTGGTGAGGTGACGTGGGCAACAGCCTGGGTACCTCAAGTACAGGGCAATTCATCTGGAAACCCAACACCATTCACTTCCCTCCTACACTTCCCTGTTGTGGGGAGCACCACTGTGGTATCACAGGCTCACCAGCACCCCATCCTCAAAATCTATTTGTGACAGCTACCATCCCCGGCACAGGCAGCAAAGCTCACAGCCTTCCTTTTCTGTTTGAAACTGGTCCCCAGAGACCTAATTTGCAGACAGTAATGGGATTCCACCTTCCTGCGCCTGACAGAAGGTGCCTCTGTGAGCAGCCTTGGTTCACCTTTCAAGAGGCTGACCTCTTTTGTCCTGAACAGCATCCTAGCTCTGGTATGTGGGCTGTAACAAACATCTCAGAGAAGGATTACAGGGTTAACAAACAGATGAATATTTAAACCACTTCCCTGTTTAGGCCATTTTCCAAATCTACACTGGCCACAGACATGACTCTCTTACCAGAATCTGACTTTTTTATTATTCTTATTATTCTCAACTTCTTCCTTCAACAGTCCTCCCTATGAGCGAATTATTTTGGAAGGGAATTGTCTTTTCTTGACTCCAGCTACAGGAGTGACCCTCATTTTCTATCAGTAATGCACCCTTTCATAGCAGGCTCTCACCTCTTTTACTGAAGAAGCACACTCTTCACACACACATGTCCTTGCACTTCTCCTCAATTCAGCTTAAGTGCAGGGAGAAAAGGACACAATAGGAGCCTCAGCTAGTTCACAGGACACGCGTGGAAGACCACAGGGATGGGGAAGCTTTTGGCCAATACAGGATTTCTGTCCCTCAGGTGGTGTAAAGACCCCTCTTTATCTGCCATGAGGAGAGGAGATTGCAACCCAGGGAAGGCAAATCCCTTAGTTTTAATGCTGGATATAAGCGACAAGGAAAGGATGTTGGGACAGGCTTTAGCCTGATATCCAGGGTCTCTTGCAAGTTAGCCTCAGTTAACTTCCCCGCTATTATTTGATGAGCTGGCAGGACGGAAACACACACGCTCATCCGCGGGGCCATCAGCCCTTCCATCGCCGTGGGTGCTGGAGAGAGCTGGGGCTCCGAGCTGCGCTCCTGCGGCCCCCTCCAGCCTGGGTGCCCGGGCTCCCGCAGGAGCACGGCCCGGGTGCTGGCTGCGGCAATGAACGCCGAGGGGCGGGTGAGGTTGAGCACACACACGGAGCTGAAGGGATGGCCAGGGGCTTGGGCAGCTCCCGACCGACCCCGCGTTAATCGGCACCGATCAACCAGCCCCGAGGAGGGGCACACCGACCCTGCCGCGCCCGGCGATGGCGGCAGCACCGGGAGCAGCAACTGAGCCGAGCCCGCGTCTTCCCCGCTCGCTCCCAGGCCCCCCGTAACCGGGATTCTGTGTCCCAGGCAGGGTTTGTGCCCGCTCCCCCGGTGCGTGGCCGAGCCCCGGGGCGGCTCCAGCGGGGATGCGGAGCGGGCCGTGAGCGAGGCGGTTGCCGGGCGGCCCGCGGGGACAGCGACCACCACTCCAGGGACAACATCACCGCACCTCAGTGCCAGCGCCCCCGCCCGCCGGTTATGAAGGGGCGCGGCGGAAGCCCCGCCCCTCCGGACGTGACGCCCGCCAATGGGGGCGCGGGGGGCGCGGCGCGGTGAGGTCAGCGCGGGCCGGGCCGGGC
>JAWWEU010000081.1:139339746-139422879 GCA_035583155.1 Acropternis orthonyx | reverse complement strand
GGCGGGGCGGGCCGGGCCGCCGCCCGCCGCCCCTGAGACACCGGCGGCGAGAAAGTTGCGGCGGTCGCCCACATGCGCGGCCGCGGCCGGCGGCCTGGGGATCGGCGCCGAGCGGAGCAGGGCGAACAGAGTTTGAAGCGCTCGCCGGCGGGAAGATGGCGGAGCGGAGCTGAGAGCGGCGCCCGGCGAGCTCGGGCCGCCCCCGCCTTCCTCCGCAGCCCCCCGGACCCCCCGCCGGACACATGCAGGCCCAAAAACGCTACCTGACGCTGCTCTCCGCCGGCACCTGTCTCGCCCTGCTGCTCTACCTGGGAGGCGTGCGGCTGCGGGCGGCCCGGCACCCGCCGCCCGGCAGCCGGCATGGCCCGCGCCCCGGCGGCGCCGAGCGGCCCTGGCCCCGCTTTCCCGATGCCCTGCGGCCCTTCGCGCCCGCCGAGCGCCCGGGCCCCGAGGGCGGCGGCCGCGTCTCGCCCCGGCAGCGGCGGGACGCCAGCGCTGGCCTCTACCGCGGGCGCCGCTGCCGCATGGAGTCCTGCTTCGACTTCGCCCAGTGCCGGAAAAGCGGCTTCAAGGTCTACGTGTACCCGCAGCAGAAGGGGGAGAAGATCGCCGAGAGCTACCAGAACGTCCTGGCCGCTATCGAGGGCTCCCGCTTCTACACCTCGGACCCCGGGCAGGCCTGCCTCTTCGTTCTCAGCCTGGACACGCTGGACCGGGACCAGCTCTCCCCCCAGTACGTGCACAACCTCCGCTCCAAGGTGCAGAGCCTCCACCTGTGGAACAACGGCAGAAACCACCTAATTTTTAATTTATACTCTGGCACCTGGCCCGACTACACCGAGGATGTGGGATTCGACATTGGCCAGGCCATGCTGGCCAAAGCCAGCATCAGTACTGAAAACTTCAGACCCAACTTTGACGTTTCTATCCCGCTCTTTTCTAAGGATCATCCTAGGACAGGAGGGGAGAAGGGATTTTTGAGGTTTAACACCATCCCTCCTCTCAGGAAGTACATGTTAGTATTCAAGGGGAAGAGGTACCTGACGGGGATAGGGTCAGACACCAGGAATGCCTTATATCACGTCCATAACGGAGAGGATGTTGTCCTCCTGACCACCTGCAAGCATGGCAAAGACTGGCAAAAGCACAAGGATTCGCGCTGCGATCGAGACAACGCCGAATACGAAAAGTAAGTGAGCGGTGCCCCTTCCCGGTGCTTGTGTCCCCAGGGACGTGCCGGCGGCCCCGGCCACCGGGCAGATGTGAGCAGATGCGTGCTGATGCGCATTCAGTGGCCAGAGGAAAAGCTTCCACCTCTCCCTTGGGCATGTCGGTGGCTTCCCTTGTCCCCCGTGGGGCTGCCGGCTGGCTCGGTGCTGCCTCGGTCGGGGGAGCTGGCAGGGAGGCGTTGAAGGGCGATGCGGTGTCCTGCAGCCGTGGCGTTGCTTGCCCAGGGACTGATGACCTGCATCCGCAGCCCGCTGGCTTTCCAAACGTGGCCAGCGGCGGAGGTGCTGCTGGAGGATGCATTGGCATTTGGCGCTGCCCTTTGTCTCCCCAGCGCTTCTTAGATGCCCTGTGCCCTCCTCCTTGCCCTGAGACAAAGTTTGTACGAGCCCTCAGCCCTCTCCAGGTCGCGTGTGACCCTGGCTCCCACAGTGGGTTGGTTGCTGAGGGCGGTGGCTGGGATGCTCTCTCCAAAAAGCACTGCCCGGCATCTGGCCGGTGTTTGTGTATCTCCACGGACGAGCCGGTAACTTGCCTAGCCGTATTTTTCCTCTCAGTTCAAACCAGCGCAGCATCAGTAAAGAAAGGAGGAAAAAGGAATGCTGACTGTACTGTGTCCTGTGTCCGAGTTTCTGTTTTTCACATGTGAGAGGATACACCGGTGATGTGAGCACATCGTGTGCTTTCTGTGAACGCTCGGTTCCTTGACTTTCCCCGGCTTTTGTTTCTATTCGTTGGTAATATCACAGTGTAGCCAGATTTTGTCTCGCTGTGCTGCTGCCCTTGTCTTCAGTCTGCTTTTCAGGTTTGTATATATAGCTGCCGGGAAAATCGCTTCCTGGGAATTAACCTCCAGGACTGCGATGCTGACTAAGCCGTTTTCAACTGATTAGTTAATTTAAATGCCGACCACCACTATGTTTGCTGCAGAGTAGGTGCCTATATATGAAGTTTTTCACATGAGAATGTTTCCTGGGTAGCAGGAATTAAACGCTGAATTAAACCAGACCAGCTGCACAGCACTGAGTGGTGTGCAGTGGAGCTGCAACCGTTGCTGCCAGCGGCTGGAGGGTTTTGTACACAGGGGAACGTGGGTGGAAAAATACTTCTGGAAAGCAGTTGGGAAGAAACTACGCTGGCATTAATACCGATGAAAATTTCCGACTGGCTGCCTGTTTCTGCACCGAAACTATCCCCAGTGGTTTGGGAGAGACGGGGAAGGTCAGCACCGCAAAGCCGGGAAGCCTGTGTGTGCCTGGGTGAACTCTGCTCACCTTTCGGTTACTGTAACTCTGCTTCAGGGATAGGTGGAAACAGCAGTGCAAACACTCAGTGGACTTTTAATCCCATTCACTTCCAGAAAACTGATGGGCGAATGGTGAAACGTGCACACGTGGAAGCGATACATGTAGCACCAGTGCCGGGTGCTCACTACAGATAGTTACTAAGCTCAGCTTATCACCCGGGAGTCCCTTTGGCTTGTGATCTCCTTCAGGGAATATTTTTTTGTGGGGAATGAGGGAGACCTGACAATTGCAGCCTTGCAGGCTATGCTGGTTTTTGGTTTTTAGATCTCGGCATTGGAGCTGATTTACAGTTGGGAAAAGTCCTGGTTATTTGCTGCATACTACAGCATGTGTGCTGTCAAGTTGTCGTAAAACCAAACATACCCGCCTGTGGTTTGACGTGAGTCAGTTTTTTTACAGCTATGCCATTTGATCTAATAAAAGGTAGACCTCTTCCCGTGAATTCTGCTCCTCCTAAAGTGTATTTGCCACTTATTTTGTAGTGAAAGGTGTACATAACCCTCATGAGATACAATAGCATGAACCCAACTGGTATGCCGTGCTATTCATACAAAAAGTATACTTGCCGCTAACATACGGCCATATCTGGGATGGTATGTGGGGACTTCAACATTTGTTGCAATGCTGCTGTTAAAGACAGGAACTAAAAAAAGATGTTGACAAGAAATCAAGATTACTTCAAGAACTGAGGCAGGCTGAATCTGTGGTCGGGCTGCTGCGATGAACAGGCTTTGCTCTGGTGAACAACTGCAAATGCTAAAGCTCTTTGACCCAGCATCTTACCGGAGTGAGTGTACCTGCCAGAGCGTACTGCTGCCCCTTCACGCTCCTGCTCTGGTGCCGATGCACAGCAAAGTATGCCATCTGCTGATCTCCCAGCACCGCATGCAGCCGTGGCCTGTGTGCTCTGGCTCCTCTGTGCAAATAGGGACCGTGCCTGGTGCTCCACTCCCTCTATAAAATGCAACAGGGTCACATCCCCAAGGCAACATAATACAGCCAGGTGGTTGAAATGCTTCTGTGCTGATCTGTAACCTAGGTGTGAAAGCTGTAGGAGGGACTCTGTTCTTCATCCCACCTAAAGCAGCCTCTGATCATCAACAAGGCTGTAGTTGCTTGGGATAGAAATGTCTCTAAATACATCTGGGCCTTGAAAACTGCACACAGAGCAGCTCTTGTGAGGTGTTTTGGGCTTGGATTTAACAATACATCCTCAAGGTTTTAATCAAAAAGAAGGGAAAACCTACTCTCCAGGATACATTATTTGCATATTCATCAAGAGTTGGGAGTTGCATATTGTGCTTTTCTCTGTCGATTTTCCCATCCTCTTCTGTGATGCTTACACTGTTTCACTTCATGTGAAGGACAGGAGTGTAGGGGCCATGGAGAGGTGGCCCTAAGATACCAATCCTTGCCAGGATGAAATATGAGTGATTTGGTCTGGGTAGAGGCCTTGCAAAGTTGGGTAAATTAGGTGACCAGATTTTAAAACATGCTAAGCTCATGTCAGCAGGGTGGTGGTGTTATGTTGTGTTATGCTTGGGGCCAGCATATATTGCAAGTTACTTGTGATGAGGTTTCATCTGCCACATGATATTTGGTGTTGTGTTCACATCAGGTCCACCTGTTTGCAGGATGTGGTGTTTCCTCTCTAAGAGATTGAAGAAACCAACAAAGGTGACTTCTTGACTTGTGGAAAAACATGCAGAATGTCTTACTTCACTTGGGGGAAGGAGGGATGGGCATGTGTGTATTTGACTCTGTAAATTGTATTGAAAGAGCTATCTGTATGTCACAGCTAATTAATTTGCATCCTAGTTATGCATCTCAGCAGATAAAGTTAATGCAGACTAAAATGAATTACATTATCATGATTAGACTACTAGCAAACAGGATATAAAGGAAAACAAAGAAAACCTCTGGTTGCTTTATGATGTCCTTGGTTGTCAAAGTTGGGCTTTTTCACCCAGTACTAGGGTAGTTTGGCTTTCTGAATTCCTCCACAATAGGATTTTTGCCTCAAGCTTTCCGTTTCACAAAGGGTTAAGAGAATAAACACTGCTGCTGCTGAAGTTTGAAGACAGCCTCTTAAATATTTAATGACAGTCTAAATATATACATATGTACAATGTGTTTTAAACAAAGGCAGAATTCATATACAGGCTTAACTGGTTCCAAATAATTACTTTTTGGAAGGTAATATAAATGACTACAGATACCGAAAGAAATGGAGGAATGCAACGTTCTAGTAAAGCTAGACGCAGAGAAGAGATTTGCACCAAAATGAGGATCTTTCTAGGAAAGTAAATAATGTTGTCTGTGGTATATCCCCCGATCTGCAGCAACTCTGCCCTTGGAAGATGGAGAAGGTAGTGGTGATGCTATCCAAAAACAAAAGTTCTCATCAGAAGCTCATTCAATGAGCCTTTTTCCTCATCCATGCAGGATAGCTGAAGTCGATGATCATGCAACAAAGGGTAAAATACAAAAAAAATGAACAGAGTTGGAGAGAGTAGAATGGAGAAGGGGAAGTGAGGAAAAAAAGGTATTTTTGGAGAAATATGAACTGTGGTGGAAGGCAAATAGTATAGTGAAGTATTCTCTATAGATTTAAGTTTTTTGACTAGTCAGTGCTCAAAAACTCTGGGTGATCATGACTGAACTTAGAAAGGAAGGCAACACACACAGGACCTCATGAGGTGGGACTAGTTTTGCCAGAGGAGGTTGGAGGCATGTGGTGGAGGAGGAGCCTATGGAAGGAGCTGCTCCGAGGTCTACGTGGGACTGCTGGGTGGTGGCAGAAGAGGGAGAGAACAGCAGCACAGTGTGTGCTTATACCTGTGAGACATCTCTGCAGGGCACATGATTGCACTAGGCAGGATTGTATGTGTACTTTTGCAGGTGAATATATCCAGCTGAACATTTTCACTGATGCCTGATGCCCGGTAGGTTTACCTGGTGTGCACTCTACTGGTGGAACATGTGTCAATTGCCACTGAACCTCCCACCCTTGAAAATCCTGAGTAAAGGTCACAGTCATGCAATAGGCACAGAATGGGAAGAAAAGCAAGTTTTAGTTTCGTTACCTTTCCACCAGAAATAAAATACACATATTGAAAAAAAAGAAGTGGTAGAAGTAGACACTAGGGATGAGTTTGCCACTCACGAGACCAGCACAAGAATGTGAGGTAAGGCTTAGGCTTGCCTGCCCAACATGTGATGATAATCTGGGCGCTGCACATGCAGGTATGTGCATGTTTCAAACAAAGGTGAAATTCTTGTATCTTCAACATACTGAGCTTTCATGTATTGTATTAAAATACAAATGTAAATGCCACATTTAATCAGTCACCGGATTATTTTTTGAATTATCTAAAAGCCTTCACAAGTCACATCACTCGCAGCTATTTAGGACAGGTCTGAGAAATACCCAAGTTCTGGGTGGCTGTTGCTCGGGACATGTGAACTGAGATGGGAACCAGTCTGTGCATCTTGTATATCACCAGGCTGCTTTGGGAGCTTGGATAAAATTCAAAAACTACTCAGAGAGCTTGGGCATTTTCCCGGAGTATCTTGGCTCCTGCAGAGACCTATCACCACGAGTCTACTTTTTTGATACCGATTTTCAAGAAACTGGAAATCTGCCTGGTTTACAATACATTTATTCCAAAATTCAGTAAGCAGGTAAATAACAAAGTTTTAATGTATGTCTAAGAAATATAGGATTTTTTTCTAGTGTGTTTCTCCTCTTGCTCTCTGTATGTATTGCAGAGTGTCCGTGTGTGCCTGTTGATGCCCTGGCGAGTAGGAGCTTCCACCTGGGAGGCTCTGGGCTGATGCCCTGGCAGGAAATGGGAGCAGGGGTGTCAGGAGCATCCCTGAGCTCACAGCCAGCCGTGCAGTCCTCAGTGTGAATATTTGCACCTCTCAGCAGAGACATGGGAGCAGGTGGATGCGTGTGCATGAGCTTTTCCCCTATGTGAGCGTTGCCAGGCGCTGCTGCATGTGTGGCTGGGTGAGTAGGGCTAGGCATCAGTAGAGGAGCCCAGCCTGCCTGTGGGCATTAAACTGGGTGCCCTCCTCACCTCAAGTAATTAAGTTTTCTTGTGGGGCGAGTTATTATTATAATTGCTTGCCCCAGGCCTTTCTGCATCTTTCTATGAAGCATCTCATATGAGACTCTGTGGTGACAAAGCATTACAGTAGGTGGGTGATCTGGTCCACAGCAGGTGTGTTCTGCATACTGAATGTGGGTGAACACTGCTTTCATGGCCAGAGGGGTCTGCTTTAATTTTTCCCACCTAGGAAATTTGTTCTAGGATAGCTTATTGATAAATACTCATCACTGAAGAGACACCTGATGATAGAACAAAACTCAAATAAAAAGTTTATCTGAGTCATCATTTTAAGTAGAATTAATCTTGAAACAAGTAGTTTGAAGGGCTTGTTGAACCCAGATCAGAACAGAGTTAAAACTCTTCCAGAGTTTCCAGCTACTCTGGAAGGCAAAGTCCTCCTTTGCCCTCAGCAAGAAGGTGCTGCAGAACATCCTGCAGTGCTCCTGCCTTCTTGCCCTCCATGGCTGGGTGTTTCACAGGGAAAACTCTGACTTCTGCAGGATGTTTTGTAGTGGCATAAGGTAAGCTTCACTGAAACTGCTCCTAAGGGAGAGGGGTGGCTGAGTTTGGGGTTCTCCTGGGGGACTGTGTGCAGCTGCCTGCTGCTCCGTGCTGCATTGAGTGTTTCCAGCTGTGGACCTCTTTGTGTCTATGCAGCTCTGAAGTAGTGCATCTTGCTGGGAGGATGGGATTAAATGAGAGGAGTTTCAGCTCAAGACAAACCCGAGCAAAAAAGACTACTGGTTTGACTGCTGGAAGTAATCCTTTTGCCCCACATACAGCTCCAGAACAGCCCACTGGAAAGTAAACCAGTGGCAGCTTGTGGGAGAGGGAAGTAAATGAAACTGGTTGGCACGAAGCACTTATTTGCTCAACAGATGTGAGTGAAGAGAATGTGCTGTAATCTGATGATTTCTGGAGTATTATCTGTGATTGTTTTCTTTTTCTCTCTGAAGGGTTTCTTTCAGAAAATCCACAGAGTTTTGTGGTCTTGGGTAAACAAACTGTTTTGCTAACCATAGAAAAATAAGCAGTAGGTATGTGGATAAATGTCTGGCCTGTGAATGGAGTTGAATGCCGTGTTCTGAGCTGCCGAGACTGACTTCTCCAGGACTTGGCTATATCTAGATGATGATGCAAGATTTATACTCCTGTCCCATGTTGTATGGAGATTAGTTTAGCCTGTGGGAATGTGTGAGTATAACTTGAGGTTATATTTAAGATTCTGCAGCTTTCCAGATTGTCAAGTATTTTGGGATGTATAGGTTTCAAAACCTTCTCATCTGATACAGAGCAGTAGATTTGTTCCTCTTCCTCTGTTCGTCCAGCTATGCTGTGCTTTTACATGAGGTTTTGTGTTGCTCTTTTTTCAATCCAAATTTTAGGAGGAAACAGAACAGGTATCATAACTGTTTTGCCCTTAATTTAGGAGCCTTGTCAGTCAAGTGTCAGGAACATCAATGCTGTGTAATGCTCACACAACTCATCTCCACATCTCTGGAGCAGGCAGGGAGGGGGGAGCTGTGTCGGGAGGTGGCACCGACACCTGGTGTGCACAGGGGTGGTTAAAGATCTAAGCCAGAGGACGGTGGGAGTCCTTTCTTTCACTTACAGAGCAAATTACAATTTATAAGAGTTGACAGCCATGCATTGGAAGAAACTGTCCTAGTATTATGGCATGGGTACCACAGAGCCTGGAAAGGTGTTCAGAGGCTGAGAGGTGGGAGATCAGCACACTGCAGTGGTGCAGGAGAAACAAGTTAAGGAAATAAATTCCAAATTGCAACAAAAGAGAGGAGATTTGTTTCACATGAGAAGAGGGAAGTAATGTTTTAAGAAATACAGGGCCTAGCTCAGCAAAATGTTGTGCCTAACTGCTTTGCTGGGAAAGAACTGGCATGAGTGTGGCCAGTCTGATGGCTTTCCAAATGCAATCTAACTTCCTAAAATGCTATCATTTCTTAGAACAAGAAAAGAGAACTGTAAGCCAGTCAGGATAGTTGAGCCTCCTCAATAACAGGAGAAAGAAGATGCCATTTTCTTTAAACATCTTGTGTTCTCCCCATATCTTTTCCACCACCTCTCGCTGAGATTTAACCTCTTTTTTTTGAGTGCTGTAGTGCTATCTCCTCAGCCAAGATGCAGACAGGAGACTAAGTGGGTGTTTGTCTTGGCTAAATCAGGCTCCCATTTTGTACTCCACTAAGACAGACTTCTCCATGCTCCTGCAGTCCCTGGGTGAAGTTTAGTGCTGGCAGGGCTGTTGCAGGAGCTCCTGCTTTCTCCTGCCTGAAGCACATGTGGTCTCGAGGCTGCAGTCTGACAGTCAGGATTGCCGCTGGCCACCATGGTCACATTTCCATATGCTTTTAAACTGGGAAGAACACTTTGCCTTCCCTAAGTATTTTCGGGTGCTACTTTAGTGCTTTGCAATGTTTAGAGAAAGCACTATGTACAACTGAAATACTACTCATTCATGTTTTCTGTATGCCCTTCTCAGGTAGCCTCAGTGAGTGTAAGTCTAAATTGTGATTTTCCAATAAAAGGTGACAGTTGTCAGAAGCAGTGTAAAGCAGCTCTTCTCTGTGTGTTTGGCTGGGGGAAATTCCCACAAAAGCTCTTTTGGGGTTTGACACTTGTCCTGGGTGAGGATATGTGGTCATGTTTAGTATATGAGCCTTTTAACTCTCCTTGCTTCACTCAGCTGCTACCAAAGGCCACTGCTTTTCCAGGCACTAAAGCGCTGTCATTCCTGATCACTCTTCCAAGGGCTGTACTGGTGCAGTTAGCAAATTCAGTAAAGCTCTTTTGCTGTAAGTTGACTTTTTTCTCCATGATGGTTTCCAGTCCAGAAATACATGAAAACAAAGTAATTCCTGGGTTCCTAAGTGAATTTCCCATTTGTTCACTTTTTCCCCCTCTAATATCCTCTTTGAGTTTGTGAATGAAACGGAATTAGGGATAATTTAGTTGATTGGCTGCAAGACAAAAGTATTCAATGCTAAGAATGGGAAATGAGAAGGCCTTTCTGAAATGTTACTTCTTTGCATAATTATAATAGATTATAATTATACAGTTGGGTGTTTAGCAGTAGATTTGCTGTAAACACGGTCATGGGAAATGTCTCATCGCTCACTTGTGTCGGTTCGAGTCCCAGTGCGGTCCCGTTGATGGTTGTACCAGCATCTCTAACAACATTTTCTCTTTGGGCAGGATGGCGTGCTGCAGAGAATGCTGTCTCCAGTTCCCTTCCCAACTCCTCCTACAAAATTACCTCTGGTCGATATGGCCATGTCAGACTGTTGACACAAGTCAATAAGATCAATCATTCTTCAGCTCCTAAACAAAATCGAGAGTGTGGTGCTGATGGCCTGTGCATAGCAGTAGATTCCTAAAGGAAAAATGCATACCATAGTGTTTGCAAAATGTACTTGTGGGACCCTGTCCTGTTAATAATTAGTTCTCCAAAGCTGTAAAAAGGAGCATGGTATAAATAGTTTCCAGAGCTGCAGTGTGCATTATGACCCCTGCAGCCTTCAGTCTGATGGAGAACATCACCTGATCAACAGCACTGCCCGAGACAGGGGAGTGTGGCGATGTTTGGTTAGGAATCCTGTTTTTCTTCATTCTCCTAGAAGATCTTGACTTCTGATGCTGGTTTTTGCCTCGTTAATAATTGCAGACATTTTATCACAATACTGGAATTCCTGGTGCAGTCAGGTAGTTCAGTGTGTTACTACCAGAAAGCCCATCAAAATTGTAGTTGTAGTCTGCAAGAATAAAATCAGAGGCTGCTTCTAAAAATCAGAATCTTTGTCTGAAGGGTGAGACAAATTTTTGTTTATAATGTCTGAGTTTATATCTCTGAAGGCTTGTTTGGGTATGTCTGCTCATAGACTCAATCAGCTGTTTCAGGAAGATAAACACATGAATGTTTCATCTTCTGAATTTGCCACCAACCATTGTGCTGGATGCTAGCAGATTTTTCTTTTAATTAAATGTAATTCATCTAATCCTAATGGGAAACATAATTATAGGATTTACTTTTTAATACTGTGATTTCAGAATTACTTTATAAAGAAGAGTAACATTTCCTCCTTAAGGGCTGTTTAAAAAAGAGCAAACAAAATAAAAAAACCAAAGTACGCTTTGCTAAAAGTAATAAATCTCAGACAAGATTAAAAAAAAGCATCTGATATGTTGGAGCTGCAATAAAGCTGAAAATTAATGATCAGTAAGTTGCTGCTGCAAGAGACTGAATGCATTATGGATATGAGGAGATGTCTATAGCTTATTAAATGTCAGCGAATTTCTGCATAAGGAATAGAAAACCCTGAACAGAAATTGTAAAAGGATGCAACCTGCAGCTGGAAGATCCAGTACCACAAAGGATGTGTGCACCATGTGTATGGCTGAAACATAAGAAAGCGCTTTGCAAAATCAGGGTCTGAAGTTGCATGCTAAACTCTCTTAGTTCCCGATCAGAGAGATTTAAATGTTTCAGTAAGGCATGACTGTAGTCTTAGGGAGGGATTTATCATACTTTTCATAAGAAGGTATATATGACTGTTTAAAATAATTGAAAACAAATAACATCCCTTCACCCTCCTACACTCCCTCGTGCTTTTTTTTCCCCTAAAACCACAAGCTAAGGCTACTACTTGGATTGTAATGGAATAATATATCAAGTGAGTGATCACATCAGGCATGGACACTTACCAAATCACAGTGAGATAACTGTGAATAACTCTCTAGTTTCAACAATTTGCATGGCCATTAACAATTGATGGGTTTCCCTTAGAACTGCATTATCTATGGCAGCAGGATCTATTCCTGTGCACTGCTCCTGCATACTAAGTGCCAGACAAATCCTCAAAAGTGAGGGTAATAAAAAATCTGATAGCAGCAAGGTGAATGAAGCAGGTAGGAATTTCAAGGCGACACTTTTTGAAGATGGGGAAATATTTCAGGCAGTCATGCATTTTCATAACTGCTCTCCATCCCCCTTGCCTGCCTACTTCTTTTACTACAGTTCTGCAAGTTTTAATTCAGGCTGGTTTTAGGTTTTTCTTCACTCCTTGGCATCACTTCAGGCTTGATGGTCAGTCTGACCTGTGGATCAGTTTAAGCAAGATTTGAAAACAGTTCTTATTATAATTTTGTATTAAACATGTGTCTTAAGAAGCTTTTGTGCATATTTGACAAAAGATAAAAATAGTGCTAAATTTAGCCGTCCTAGATTGTTGGGTGGCTCTTTCATGGGAGTGATTTCAAGCAGGTGCCAAAGATGTGCTTTCCTTATGAGAATCATGCCACTGTTTTAATAAGCGCGCAACACATCCCTTATTTCTAGCGCTTTCATCTCTGCCTGACAGCAAGTCAGTTCATTCCAGATTCCTCCATCAAACTGATTTTTCCAGCCCCAAATCTCTTTTCTCTCTCTCTCTTTATTTGTCTTTCTCACCCTCTTCCCTCTCCCCCTCTCTTTTCATGGCACTGTTGTGGCAAGATTAAAGCGGCTGAGGGAAGCAGTGGCAGGGAAGGCTCTGCTAATCAAAGCATGAGGCGGCTAGGGCTGTGTGAAGGCAGGTGGGTGACACATCAGAGCAGCCGGGGGCTACGGGTGCTCGCTGCTCCCATCTCTCCTTGTAAATGACCCCCCCCCCCCACCATAAAGAGGGTTCCTGTGCTTCATTTGTGAGCTCACATGCACACAAATGCGATTGCTTTTCTATGGCCTTCCCAAAATTTACTTGCGGAGAGTGGTAATAGAGTCTTAGCTTTGCTCCTTGGAAGATGGCTTCTGCAGATGGGGCACGTAAGGAGACAAGTACCTGAGTGGCTGATTAGCAGGAGGTGGGCGTTAACCTTCAGCTGAGAACAACCCACCATCTTATTGTCCACTTGGCCTGTAAGGGTTGTTTCTGGGTTGCTGGGGGCAGGGTGAGGAGAACTGGAAGGTCTGAGCAGCACCTGGTTGTTGTCCCTGGGCAGGGCCTCCCATGGTCAGAGACTCACCATGTCCTGTCTTGGCAAGAGCTCCTGTGGCCAGGGAGGCAGCACCCTTCACTTGGCCACACACAAGTGCTGCTCCCCAACCTCTACACCCAATGTGAGGACCACTCAGCTCAGTGGAAGCCCCAAATTCCTACTCATCTCTAAGTTCTATGGGCATGTCTCTTGACGTGGAGCTAACCATAGGGCTGGCTATTTTCTCAGCTGCTGCCACTCCTCAGACCCTGCTCTGTCTTTGCTGTGGAGCTTGGGGGTTGAGCACCCCACAGTCTGGATCAACTCTTGCTCTGTGTTTGTGCAAGGGTACCTGGCCCTTGTCTTAACCATTTGCCCTGAAGGTGTCAAAAAATCATTACACTGTGCACCTTCCACCTTTCACAGGATTCTTTTCAGTTACAGAAACTTTTTTCAGTTACTATTGCCTAGAACCAAGATAACTAGTGGAGCCATTAGGACACTTGTCTCTTAGCTTTCTGCATCACAACATTAGGGAATTGCAGTGAAAATAGGTTTTCAGTTTTTGTTTTATTAGCTATTTCTGGCAGCCTGTAATAATAGTCCTTACTAGCAGAAAGCTTTTTTATTCCTTCATTTTTCTTGAAAATTCTTTCTGACACAGGTCATAGTAAAATAATGCACAGTGAAGTTGTCTGTGTTGTTTGGGTATAAAACTGGAGATCAAAGAATCCCAGGTTGCCCTGCTGGTGTAGTTACTGGTTATAGCAATAGTTTGTATTTACTTTAACTTGAGTCTCAGGGTAATTGTGTTTCACAATAATCAATGCACTGATTACTGTAATTGCAGCTTGTGGTACCACGGTCTTACAATTAAATGACTGGGCCAATAAAGCATGGAATTTAATGAATATTTGTAAACAAATCTGATTAGGAAGTAGGTTGAGGTTGTGCACTGGTGGAGAATAATAGAAGAGACCCATCCTCAGCTTTGATAATTAGAAGAGATGGAAACCTGAAAACGAGCAGCAAAGCATGGAAACCATCCCACTGCTATTTACCTTGCATTTCTTGCTGCACCATGTCTTAAAAATGTCTTTTAAAAGAAAATAGAAGTTGACTTCCCCCTGCAATGAGATCCTGCGTACACAATTTCAGTCTCTTTTGCAGAACTTTAAAGCACTATCAGACACGATGTTGAAAACTGGATTTACAATGTAGGGCTGGTATCAGTCTTAAGTAAGAAATCTTTATTGTCACCCCATGATTGAATCTTAATGCAATTAAAAGGAAAAAGGAAACCACCATTGAAAATGGGAAATAGATTTCCTAGTGCTGCCTCTGGGGGAGTGGATGGCTGACATCTGGCAGTTGCTGGAAAGTTGGCTACATTTTACTGTCCTTGAGGAACTATGTCCCGTTTTTGCTTGTTACTGGGCATACTTTCTGTGCCTCCCTCTGCTTGTGTCCCCATGTTTCAGATGTGTGTCCCTCGTCTCAGGCATGGGGTCCTGTCCTGCACACTCTGTCAGGCTGTTTGGGAGTGTGTTGTGTGAATCTGGCAAGTTAACAGTTAAAGGATTCATTCAGTTTTGGATGGTTGCTTTATTTTAAGGTTGCCAGAAATCTCTTTACACCTCCTTGCCTTCTCTCTCCTCTTCCCCCATCTTTAAGCTACTTGACTTGTACTTTCCTGGCTAAGTACATGTGTGCCTCTTCAACAGAAGCAATGCTCAATCTTTCTGCCTCCCCTCCCTTCCTTTTTTCTTGAGGCTTTTGGTTATCTGCAAAGTTTGGTATTAATTTTGCAGGGAAATGCATGTGTAAGGAGCCTTGCTCAGAGTGCCAACTCTGAGCAGTAGGCTGGCAAGTGGCTGCTATTGCCACAGGATCTTGGAGGGGAGAGGGTCTTTCATTGGTTACAGTTCATTCATTTACTTCCTACCTGCTGGTTTCCAACAGTATTAATTTTTATACCTATATTGTGTTTAATTAAAAGCAGGCCTGCTTACAGCAGTGCTTGCGGAGATTCCTTCTTCCCCCCCAAATGCAACAAATAGGCATCTGGTATTTGTTTTGTGTAACACAATCCTCATAAAATGAAGAGTAATAAAACATAATTATCTGTAAAAGCTGGTTTTATAAGCCTAGGAATGAGCTTGTTCCTGGCTTGTTTTGGTGTAGTTGTAAGATGAAAATGCCTTTGTATGTCTTTAGCTCCTCTCTAGATTAGTAGAGAATAAGTTATTACAGTGTTTTAAACTGTGGTATGTAAAGGTGTAAGGTGGTGTGAGTGCATACGCAGGGTGGCACCAATGGATCTCTATGGGTGAGAAGTCTTTTTCTGTTCCTTTTGGAAATTGTTCCCTTACAGGCAATGGGTTTTATTTGAAACCTTTGGTAACATAAGAGGGAGGAAAGTCTGTGGGCTACATGAACAATTCAGCATTTCTGAGCTGTGAACCTTGAAGTTGGGTTTGAGCCCTTTCTGCACACTGCTTGTCCTTGGCAGCATGAGGGACAGAGGTGCATGTTCGTGCTTTGATGTATGTGAGGACTCCTTGATTTGGCCCTTATTGCATTTCTGTCAGATGTACTGCTGTGTATCTTCATCTCTGAAGCGTTGCTGGCTTGATCCACCTCCAGTTTGGTCATCAGGACTCCCAGCACAGGATTCAGCAGTTTTGAAGAGCTAATTACGCTCATTTCACCTTAGATTTGCTGCTTGCTTTGTGTTTGTAGGGCAGTATGCCATTTTGCTTCCCTTTGGCTTGCTGTTACTTTGCAAAAGCCCTTCCTGTCACTACATGCTACAGGATATTATTCTGTGAAAAACTGAAACTAGATCATTTTAACCAATTAGACAGTAAAGCAAGACAACCAAGTGGCTTATGGCTGTCTAAAGATAAAGTGTGAAAACCAAATCCTTTTAGAAAACTCAGTCCAAACTTACTGCCTTTTTATTTTCTTTAAAATAGTAATAAGCAATAATGCACTTTTTTCGTAATGAAAACTGAAAGGTGTGGGACCGCAATGCACCTTCAACTTCACCATGCTTTGCAATATGTTTGCTTCAACACTGGTCTTTGCACAATGAATTAAAGTGATAGAGGAGAAAATGTACCTTTGCTCAGATTTTATGTGAATTGTAGCCTTCTTAAAAGCAGATATGTCTTAGGTATTGTTTTCTCTCTGCAAGACAAGCCTTATAATTTTGAATCGTGATGAGCAGCTGCTTTTGTTCTGTGAGTCTCAGAAACAATGGGGTTGGGAGCATGTAACAAATTGACAAATGTTAGCATTGCAGAGAAAACTCCTTCTTGAAGTGCCTCATTCCCTGTATCTTTCATTCTTCAAAGCGAATGATGCAGTCACAGTGATGCAGTCCTGGGCTCAGGGACTCACTGCTGGGGGAAGGAGATCCTCCCCCAGCAAATTCTGCTTCATGGGCAGCAGCAGTGCCTGCACCGTGTGCCGGGCTGCTGCTGTCCTGTGTTGGAGTAATTTCCTTGAAATGCATTTTCCTTGAAATACACTTTTCTTTCATCTTATCTGGGGATACTGTTGTAATCTGCACATTGCTGACTTTAGTTGTTTAAGAGCGCTGTGGTGGCTGCTCTGGGTCCTCAGCCAGCGGATGGCCAACAGCAGCAGGGAAGGTGTTAGGAGCCACCTGGCTGCCTTATGTGATCTTACATTGTTTTCCAGGGCCAGAAGTCCTTGATCTATTCAAATAGAAGCCTGAGAAGCGGAGCCACATTGCAGGCTGATGTGTAAATGCATCCTTTTGCACCGAAGTCTTATGTCACATGTGAGCTAAATGTGCCGAGTATGTCAGAGGCCGCAGAGTCTGGCTACAAGTCAAATGGTCTGAGATTTTTGTCATCACAGTAGATAATGTTCCACTTACTTTTTCATCCAAGGTCTAGAATGCATCTGTCTAATTTTTTTGTCTGGGGTATTGCTTCACTTATATGTAGAGTTGGGAGATACCTCCCTGGAAAGTTTACTGGTCCTTAATTCATTAATGTTTCCAGAACATTAGTGTCTCCAGAACATTGCTTTGCATTCACAGCAACAGAATTATATTTAAAAGTTTGGGTGGTTCTGATTCAGACTTCTGATTTCTCCAGAATAATTGTGTTTCACTTTACCAGTGTAAATGAAGTGAAGCCTTTAGCTTCAGTCCTGATATGTGTGGTATGGACTTGTTACTTGTTCTCTTTCCCATTGTGTGTAGAGTGATGGCTTCACGTGCATTTTCTTTCAAATGCCATGTAAAGTGAAATCCTGTTATTTGCACACATTGTGTGGCACTCATCTTCAAAACATCTAGGCAGCCTTTATGTAGATGACACTTTTGATTCAAACTTTTCCATCATGGCTATGTCCTGTGAAAAGAAGCAGGATAAAAAGGGAGGGAAGAAAGAGCTGGCTTGAACTCAATTTGGGTGGCTTGAGTCACTTGTAAGAAGCCTCTTTGTAGGAAGTACAACACACTGAAGATCTCTGCTCCCTTAAACCATCTACTTCTAACTATTCCATGTTTTTCCTTTGAGCTTGTGCAGACAGGGCATCTCCTGGCCCCACCGGAGCTTACAGTAGGTCTGCCAGGAAAGGGGAATTTCAGGACTTCTCCAGACCAGTGCTAAGCAGTGGCCTCGCTTGTGTGGTTCTCTGCTCCCAGGTCAGAAGGATGAGTGGTCCAAAATGTCTGCAGCTGCAGCCCTGGGAGGTATGTGTGCTCAAACAGCTTTTCAGTTCAGCTGTGCTTCTCAGGAAAGAAGAGCTGAATGGGAGGCTTGAAAGACTTGAAGGAGAAGCCACTCAGTTAGTTTGCTTTTAGCCCCTGCAAGGAAGAAGTAAAGCTTTCTCAGAGGAGATTCTTTGAATAAAAGTATGTCTGTGGGCTTGGTTGAGACCGTGATCCATCAACAGTTCAGATGGAGCAGCCATCACTACCACACCCGGGTAGTTTCCAGTTGGGAATTGGTCGCCAAAGCCAAAGTCACCTCAGATATGCTGCACAGGGGGTGTTGTGGCCCCAGACTTTGTGACCAGGTGGATGTCATCTCTTAGAGCAGTTCTGGTTTTGTGAGATCCAACCAGTATCCTAGGTGGGCGGCAGGGCCATTGTAAACCTCACACCATACACTGTGGCTGCTTTGGCAGAAATGTGATTGGTGTGCTTGATACTGATTGAATCAGGGCTGCCAGGTGATCGTCAGGGTGCGTGTTGGTATTAAGGAGCACACTGCTGGTGTAGGTCTGTGTACACAACGAAACAATCACCCCAGCTCCTCAACAGTCAGCATACACAAATCTCACTATCCCCGCCTTGCCCTGGCCTAGTGCATGTTCCTCATCCACCTGTAAGAGGATGGAGTGTTCATAGGACTGATGCCAGAAGCCTGGGACTGTGGTTTGGGGAGATAAAATGTTGGGTGTCTGCAATCTACATTTGCTGGGAGGTGATTCCTTTGGGCTCTTACTGCATTCATGCTGTCAGTCCAAATACCAGTGACCATGATGGCATCTTCCCACATGCAGTTGGGTTGGCCCAAAGGAGGAGGCTGAACTGGTGATGGAAGGATGGGAGGCACTGTATGCCACTGTTGCCCCAGGTGCTGGGTTTTCGGAGGTGGCAGCCTCAGTCAGCTCACTGAGGTTTTCCTGGAAACCAATGCAGAACAGAAAATAAAGCTCAGGTTTCTCAAGACTCCTGTTGCCAAATCCACTTCCCCATCCTCATGTTGTCCCTCTGGTCTTTATCGATAGCTGAGTTGGAGTGTTTAGTAATAGCAGGACAGTAAGCGTAGGTCTTTCTTAGGGAATGCTGAAAGGGAAAAATTGGGAACGGCCTGGACAATTATTTAAAGCATGAGGAGAAAGAAACCAGATTTTCAAGTCTGAATGCTTAGGGCAGTAAATGAAAGCTTCCTGTTGCCAGGCAAGGCAACTATGTATGTAGCCAGAGGCTGATTTTGTTGGTTTCTTTTTATTTCGTATTAAAAAGCCAGCTGCATAGATAATCTTAATTCCTCCACTGCAAAAGGCTAAAGTCATTATCTTGGACCTTATGATTAATGTCCAGTTCACCTGTAATGAGGATGCTGCTGGTAAGTATCCCCATGCAGTGATATTTCTTTATTTGACCTTCTTTATTTGGGTTTGTCATGAAAACTGGGATGGATATTGACTATATGCTTAGTTACAGGGCAGTAAGAGTCAAGCGGGATAGCATTTTGGGTTGTTGGTTTGGGAATAAAGTGAGGTGGTAAACTGAGCCCTGGTTGTTCACTTGGGACAGTGTGGGGAGGTTGGTATTACATTATAGTGGGAGAGGCTGCCAAAGGAATGCTACAGTACAGTTAAGTGGGACTGTTAATGGCATGACTGAACCAATTCATTAACGGCAATTGTATATTCTTGTATCTACTTTCCCTTACAATTGCTGGATGAGGATACTCGAGTAAAACAAGACCAGTGGGAGTAAGAGAGGAGGAAAAGAGACTCTGAAGATCTAGTACAGATGCAGTGACTTTCTTTAAGCCTTGGTTCCCAGAGCAGCTGTTTCCTGGATGGGTTTTATGGAAACCTGGCAGTTTGCTGTCAGAGCAATATACTCCTGATGAAACATCTTCATGTAGATGCTGTTTCTGTGCATCTGCTTGTTGGGTGGGTTGGAAACAAGTGGAGGAAAGGACAGACTTAGTCCTGGCTGGTAGAGGGTTCTGTGCAAAAGGACCAAATCAAGGCAACTGCTGCCCTTTGGCAGAGGTTATTCTCAGTTACTGGTGTTTTCACAGGCAAATGGTAAACTTGCAGGGGTGTTTGAGATAGAAAAATATATAGACAAAGATGTCATCTTTGAGATTCCAAAGTAAAGCCAAACTGAAGAGCTGGAGGCTGCAGGCAGTGCAATATTTTCTTAAATATAGACAAAGCTTTTGTCTGACCCTTTTCTGTTTATCAGTGTCTCTTCTTAGGAATTAGTCTGCTGGACCTTGTAATTTTTGAAGTTAGGAGAAAATTATAAAGATGACCCTAAAGTGGGAATAGCATTGCAAAAAACAACACATTTTTTTAATTAAACAATAAAATACACCCCTGTAGTAGAGTAGAGCGTACACTCACAATCAAGGGCATGAAGGTCTGTGCTTCCTTCTATTAAACAAAAAACAGGGTCTCTTGTTGAGCTGTGCCGGGGTGTACGAGATGGCCTCTGCCCTGCTAAGGTGGCCCAGTGCTTGGGCTGATGTGTACTTGGTGGGATGTCCTGGCCATCAAGAGAAGCAGGGCGAGCTTCAAGGAGCTATCAAGGAGATAAATGTTGTGTACGAAAGCCTAAGGATGGAAGGAGGGGGAGAATTAATGATTTGAAAAGCAACACTACATGTTTTAGTACAACAGCTTTTTCTTCCCTCTCAGCTGTTTCTCTTGTATTTACTAGAAGTAGGATTACACTGTTTGGGTAGTGAGGAGGTGAGAAGGTTACTCTCTCAATTTTTAATGTGAGATATAAATTGTAAACCACATGGGCAACCACATAGTTGAAATGCACACACCTGCCGCAGAGATGCTCATCGTGACTTGAAACACCTCCACATTGACCTGGAGAGCTTCTGGTGTGAGGGCATTTGTGTCTGGCACCTTAAGTCACAAACAAACCAAAGCTGAGAGCTTTCAGTGCCGGATGGTGCACCACAAGCATGTGATTTCAAAGCACAAACCTCACGTGAACTCACTCCACTGCTCCCAATTTCCTTAGAAACCAAACCAGACACTGAAGTGTGATGATTTGAGGTAGATCTGGCAGGGTTTGTGCTGAGCCAGCTATACACCGAGGCATCCAACTCAGCTCAGGTGCCATCTCACCTGAAACTGGTGTGAAACCAGTATGGAGGCAGAGGGGACACAGCTTGTGGGGAGGTGTATTCTCCACCACAGGCTCCCTGGGTGTTGCAGCCAGGCCTTGGGCAAACCCAGGGCTGGCAGGGCCCGGGACTTAAGCAAATGACTCTGGTTTAAAGAGTGTGATTTTCTTTTAAACATGGTAAAAGTGACGTGTAAGATGTATTTTTAAACAGAGTATGTTTGTTTTGTGTCCCTTTGGCAGAGAGTTTATGTCTGTGTAATCACTTTAAATTGTCTTATTTTCTGTCTCCCATTATGCAAATTTTATATTACGTGCTTATGCATTTTAGTTTTGATTTTTATTTTGTACAAAGAATCAGGTACAGTTGCATTGGGAAGCAGATGTTGCAGTGGTATTTGGGACACTTTGCTGCTCCATAGGAAGGGGGATGCAGGCACCAGGCAGGGGAGTGGAGGTAGTGCTGCTATGGGGAGCTTTTGCCACCCATTTGGAGGAATTCCTCAGTGTGCCACTCAGAGTGGCTGCACCAAGAGCTTAATGGTGGTTGAAGCTTTGCCATAAGTGGCATCTTTGGAGGGAAGATGTAAAAGATAAGGCACTGCCTGCTTTCAGTCCCTGTGTGGGGCATCAGGTCAAGCAGCTGCCTAAGCCTCAGCTTCTGGAGATGGAAAAATCCAAAGGATGTCATCGTCTATGGTATTAAAATGCAGTGCTTGAAAGTGTCTCACAATACCAAGGGTTGTTGAACATCACATTTGGAGGACAGTGGGAAATGCTGAAGTGGGTCTGGCTGTGTGTTTGGATAACAGAGGACAAATAGGATACTTTCTACATGATTTTTCTCCCCCTGCTTTCCTTTATGAGGTCCACATGTGTGTCTAAGTCCTTGTTAATGAAATAAACTCTGAAGTGTGTTTGGATGCCACATCTAACAAAAGCTGATTTATTTTCTTCCTAATTACAAATGCTGCCTGTCTCTTTGCTCCAATTTTTTGTAATATCAGAAAAACTGATCCAACATGCCATGCACGTTTTCCCTGTTACATTATGCCCTGGAAGTTTTGACCTCTAACATTTCATAGTAGTTTGTAAATTGTGTATGGAAATGTTCTGTATTGTTATTGCATGAGCTCCATGGAGATGGGGTGTCTTGAGTTGCTTGGTTTGGTACCGAGCTTGGGAATGTCTCCATGTGCCTCCCCAAACTCACAGCAGCATGCTATTTTACACTCACTTATTGTACTGAAGATAACTTTTGTCTGTGCATGCAGGAAACCTGGCGTTGCTCTTAGCCAGTTTAAAATAATGAATCACTTGAAAGAATATTGCCTAGTATTTATTGCTGCTCACCAGAGGATAATTTCAATAAGAGTTTATCATATTTATTCAGCAGTAGAATAATAAATTCAAATTTGTTTAAACAAAGACTTGAGGAAGAACCTGCTAAATGCTTACGGTTATATTCATTGCAGGCATAAGCTACTCCATTTCACTCAATGTACTTGTACCTGCTTATGTCACCAATTAATTTGGCTCTTAATATCTTATTTTCAGCACTTTTTTTCCTCTGGGTACTGCAGTCATGTTTATCCCTGATGTAAGTCTATTGTGGATAATGGCATTTCTGATGCATTTTGTCTGTGGATGAGTTTGATTTGTTGTTGTGGCAAAGTCTAGATAAAGAAAAATGCTATTGCAAGAAGGAGTTATCTAATATGCTGAACTTGAATCCAGGAAGGTCTTGAATACGAATTCTCCTGTGCTGTGTTTGTGGCTTTGAATAGTTCTCTCAATCTGTCTTTCCCTCCCCATATTTAAATACAATAAAACATGGTGTTTGTCTGCAGAAAATATGTGCAAGTACATTTGTAGTTTGAGATTTTTGTTTGGAGTTAATATAAAAATGAAGAAACCAGGAAGGAAATGAGTAGTCAAATGATGACTGGGAGCACACATGGAATGGGTGCAGGATACATTTTGACATAGTACAAGCATAAAGCTAGGTGTTCCTCTGGTATGACTTACTCTACTTGTGTTGGGCATTGCTTCAGGAAGCCAAATGGATGTTACTAAAAATAAGAGTTTTCATCCAAACTGAAATTTCTTGCACCAAAGTTAAATTTGCAAAGCAGTGTTCTCTGTCGTAAGGGAAATACTCTGAGTTGGTAGAGTATTGTTAGGTCTGGTGGTGTCCAAATTTTTCTCTGTTATGGGGCTTGTGGGATTTAGGTGTCTCTTTGCTTGTTCAGAAGTGTAGAGGTTGTGGTTTTCATTTACACACCCACACATACACACACTTTTAAAACAGAATTGAATACACCACGACTCTCTCCATTTTGCTGGTTGTCATTCCACCAGCTTGTCCTTCTTTCTTTGTTTTTAATAATCTTTAATATTAGGCCTCTGCAAACTCTCCAAAATAACATGCACCACATGTTAGCTGTGAAAATCAAACAGACTCTCACAGGTTAAAGAGCTGGTCTTGCAGAGCACAGGCACCACAAACGGACAACTCAGCACATGAAACTTGGTGGGTTTTGCAGGCTTTCTTCCTAACTGCTTGATGTTTCCATTTGTCAGACCTAGCCAGAGCAGTGGGGAGAGCAGCACAACCTGACCCAGGAGTCCTGTGTCTCGTTCTGTCCAGGGCAGGGTTTAACCAGTGCTTGTGCTCCACAAGAGATTTTAGCATTCACAGAAGACCATGACATCTTGAAAAGCTCTGCCATAGTGAAAGTCTGGTGTTTGGACCTGCAGAATATAGAGGGTTAATAATGTTCAGGAGGAAAACGCGATGGATGGTGACCTTTTCTATGTAAAATTAAGCCAAGGAATATTATGGATATTAACCAAAAAAAGCCCACTAACAGTTGTTTGCTTTCTAGGAAATGTTTGCATGTGTTGGTGGTTTCTATTCCATCACAAATGGATTTTTCTGTCTTGAGAGTGAATCACAGTATTTTTTTCCACTCTGTTTTTAATTAAAACATAAAAGAGTGGAAACCTTTTCATACAAGTGGTTGGAAAGCTGAGCAAGACATAGGAGATAAAGAAACTGGTAAAGATTAATTGAGCCAAGCAATGGAAATTACAGACTCCTGTGCTTTCAAATCCTTGACAAAAAAATTATTGATATGACTAATATGTTGGTTCTTAATGTGACCTGCTCTTGCACTGCAAACAATTTTATGTGGGCACTATGCTTTCTGGAATCCAGAGTAAAACAAAGCAATGGGTGTCAACATCTTCACAATTAGGAGTAGCGTTAGAAGTCCAGTGCTGATCCAGTAGGAACTGTATTTGGATTAAAATTATTAGCCAACAGGGAGTAAGAGAAATCTGGACAACTTTTTATACTTTAAAGTCTTCCATTACACATTTAAAACACTTGGGCATGCTTGTCTCTGCTATCTCTGGGCTGCAAGAGGTTATGTGCCTGGTGACCTTCTGCAGGCAGCACTTCTCTGGCAGCTTCAAAGTTACCCTTGCAGTTAGTATTTATTGTGTAGATGTTACAGAATTTTAATTGCTTTTGTGTCTGGAATGGTGACAGAGCTCTGTGATTGTTATTTGCATGGAATTAATACTGGAAGGGGGATGTCAGAACTGAAGCACTGTCGTGCTGGAGCTTGTGGATGTGTAGATTGTACGAGATGGGGCTTTTAATAGAAAGCTGGAAACCTTCTGCTGGAAAGGAGAGGTGAGAGTCAGCGTGTGATGTTCAAAACTGGTGTGTTTTATTCCAGCTGATGTGATCCTGCAAGACCTCTCCATTAAAATAGCCAGAAGTGGTTTTAAATTGTGCTCTCCTGTGTTGTCAACAGAAAGTGAACCGCAACACCAAGTTGTCTGAAAATACCCATTCCTTCTGTCTGTGCTGCTGGGAAAGAGCTGGATGTGTGATGGGAGAAGCTGGAGTTTGGCTGGCACTGCTTTATCTCCTGCTCTGCCCAGAAAACCCCAGTGTTCCCCTGCATGGCCTGGAGCGGGGTGGGAAGTTGAACTTCATTGCTATTCAGAATAAAACAGTGATGGAAACTGTGAGTCAGAGTTTGCAACTGTCAGTTTGGGATAACTGATTTATTTTGAGAATAAGGGCAAGAAAGAGAACTGGGTGTTTTGGCAAATTGCAGTTGTGGTGGTCTGACCTTGGAGTATCAGATGTTTTGCTCTCCTAAAAGCATAGGAACACTGAGGTCTGTATACGGCTTTGTTATGAAATGGAGATAACAAAGACAAGTGGCCTGCATGGTGTTTCTGTAGCAATGTTTTGTGCAGTAACCAATCAGAGCCTCACTGCAGGGTGGAGATTACTGGACTATGTGGATTTTGGTCCTTACCTCTGAGCATGGGACAGGGCAAGGCAGCAATGGAGTTGTGGAACACTGTTCTTGGGCCTGGGAGCCTCCTGTCTGCCAACAACCGAACTCTGGTGTCAGGTAAGGGGAGGTTTTAATGGCTGTGCAGCTGGGCGGCAGCTACCAGGAACAGTGTTAATGAGTGTTTATGACACTTCCTGGTGCCTTCAGTGGTTTTGGTGCAATAAATGGATACCTTTTTAGTGCTGGTTTGAAAAGGGACAAACTATTTCTGTTCAAT
Source organism: Acropternis orthonyx (assembly GCA_035583155.1). Classification (NCBI taxonomy): domain Eukaryota; kingdom Metazoa; phylum Chordata; class Aves; order Passeriformes; family Rhinocryptidae; genus Acropternis; species Acropternis orthonyx. Next base: position 139,397,779 of record JAWWEU010000081.1, on the reverse strand, counting down.
TGCTCCTGATTTTGCACCAAGCGAGCTGTGACCTCTGCCAGTCTCCGTGCATTAAGAAACTTCTTAAAGGTTTTACGGACACTTTCCATTAGCCGCACTGTAGCTGGTGACATGAATATTTAATGTAAAGAGCAGCACTTTTTGCTGTTATTATTATTCTTTTTTTGGTTGCTTTGCTTTGACAAAAGTGGATATTTGCCTTCAGAGACCAGGCGGCAGCCAGCATGCCCTGCACACCCCACTTGTGCCTTCCTCTTCACTTTTTATCTGCAGTTAAGCTTCTCCTCCTCCCCCTGCCCTCCTCCATAGCCCTCAGGGAGCAGTGCCATTTCCGACAGGATTTGCAGTTGAACTTCACTTGAGCACAATGGCTGTCCCATGCCTTGCCTGGGTGCCTTCATGGGTCGCTGGCCCCTCTTTATCTGCAAAACAGATAAATGAAACAGAGGAATGCCTGCAAGGCAGAGCTACTTCTGAGGGTGCACACGGATACAGAGTGTCTGAGGCACCCCCTGAGCATTTTATTTCTTTGCTGAAGGAAATACATTCTTCTGATTTGCAGTCCAGTTCCTTTTTCTTTGTAATTTGTTTGATTAATACCTTTTCCCTTGTCATCTTTTGGTGTCTGTGTTGTCTCCTGTGCCCCACTTCTTGTGCACATCCACAGTCAGTGTTCCACCTTTTGCTTTCTTGGAAGGTTCTCTTACATTTTCCAGGAAGCATTCCGAAGATATCCAGCTGCATGGGGCAAAGCTGATGCTGTTCTGGCATTAGGATAAGTTTTGCTAAATGTGTGTGGTGTCTGCTTGGGTACCTTTGAACATTTCTTAGTCACCAATGCAGAACAGCCCTGCTGTTGCTATAGGGGAAGGGTTTGCATTCCCAGCTGGCCCAGTGGCGTTGCAGGATGGGTGATGGAATTTGTCCAAACTTCGCAGCATCTCTGTATCAGAGCCTTGAGCAGGACACGGGACTCCTTGGTGGCCATCTGTGTATCTACTTTAGTGCAGGTTTGGGGGTGAAGCTCTTGAGTTCATTTTATGGGAACTGTGGTCACCAATTAATTGATTTCCAGCTTGTGCTGGTTAATGTATAGGTGGCCAAATCTGTTGGAAAGCACCAGCAAGCCCTTTGTGCAGAAGGAGGTTCCCACCCCTGCTGTGCTATGGTGGTGTGCTTTAGCATCCTGTGTCACACATTTGGGTTTCTGAAGTTTAAAAGAAACTGAAGGGCACACTGTAACCAGGGAGTATGGATGTAGTAATCTCAACCATGGTCCACATTGGCAAGAGCAGGGGTAGGATGCTGCATGTATTGTCTCAGGAGGAGCCTCGTACTGGCTGCAGGGGATTGAATCAGTAGGTCTCTTTCTAATTTTTAATGTAGGTGTAACTTGGCCTCTGGTCAGCCAAATTATAACCACACGTCCTGGATTGGTTTGTATGCCAGCTCTTAGTGTTAGGGTGGGACTGAGGGATTAAAAAATATTTGTCTGATGGTACAAGGAACGCTTGGAGGCAAGAGGCTTTTCCTTCACCATCATCCCTGTGATTGGAGCAGCCACAATGCTTTGTTCTCTAAACCTTCCTGCAAATCCTCTTCCTTTGGTGCCTGTACTTCTGAAGCTTAACTCAACCTGATCCATGGAGAGTTTGAAAACTCCTGCTTTGCAAGTTAGTTCCTGAAGCCTGTGGTCACAGTTGTGACATTGCGGGTATCATAACTGCAGGGACCCCATCTGCCCAGCATCTCCTCTGGGTCCCTTTTCTGGGGTGTGAAGATTGAAATACTCCGTTTTGGACACAGGTGCCGAGGGGTGGTTGGGGATGGAGGGCTGGGGCTTGAGAGGCCAAAGCTCTTCTCTTCACAGCCTCCCTGGGGTGAAACTGGATTGTGATGACAGTGAGATTGGGCTCTGCAAAATGTTCTTAAAGTTTCACAATTTTCTTCACAGGTAAGTAATAGCTTTGAGGCAGCAAATGCATTTGTTCCATATTCCTGGGATCCAAATTAGCTCCTGTCCATACAGACCTACCAGTCTACCAGCCAGAAGCTATTCATTGCAGCAGCTGCAGGTGCATAGGGGTGAGGGAAGGGGGCTGCTGGTGTGCCGCTCTGCCCAGCCCCCTGCGCCTTTCGCTGGGGAGGGAGGAACGCGCGGTGTCCACAAGACCCTTTCAGGAGGGAAGGGAAATGCCACTGGTGTCCTGCACGCATGGAGAAGCGTGCAGAAGGCAGGAGGAGTATAGGCTGTATTGTTGGTGAATATTTAATCATGGCTTCAGGTTTTTCTTTCTAAGAATAAGTAAATGTTTCTTGGGTGGAGAATTGTTAAGAAGTGTAAAGCATTACTGGAAAGCAAGCAGCGACTGTACAGAGCTTGCTTTCTTTCCTATGCAAAAAGTCTGTGTCTCCTTGCAGGTACCCTCCATCACCTATGGTACACTTTCATGCCAGATTAAACTAATGTAAGTAATCTTATTTCCTTTGGATTTAGGAGGTGAGAACCTGTGCTTGATCTCTTTGCCTCCCGGTCTGTGCTGAGGAAGGGACTGGGGCTGGGGTGTGTTTTTTGGAGGTGAGCCCGGCTGCCACCTTGTCAGCAAAGGGCTGTTAACCTGAAGCCTCTAAATTGGACATGCATAACAAAAATGTACTAAAAAGCTCCTCTCTTTTTAATTATCTTGAGATGACATGCATTGGAAGCAGCCAGGCTTCCCCACTCTCCCTGTCCTGTCCCTGGGGAAAAATGTCTCCATTTGCTAAACTTGGATTTCCCTAAATGAGAGTTTACAAGCAATTGGGACACTTCCATCATTGCTCTAGCCTTTTATTCAAGATAATATTAAGAGACATCATAACATCACAGTGTCAGAGCAAACAAAGCACTATGTAATTTTATCCCATATTAATGCAGAGTGTCGCAGATGGTGCTATCATTAGACAGCAATCTATAAAAATGGCCCATGAGACAAAGCCCTGGCACAATTATTTATTCTTCAATTATTTATTCAGCCCTTTAGGATGTGTAATACTGACAGACAGCACAGAATGTAATGCCTACAAATTTGCAGATTTTGACTGAGTCCTCCGTCATTGATGGAATAAAACATGTAGAGAGAGAGGGTGATGTTGCATGGCTTTGGATTTTATTTTTTGCTTGTTTCCCTGTTTACTACATGGCTTGAAGGCTACCTCTTTTAAGCAATCTCATCCACCCTGTTGTTCATCTGTTTATTTCAGTTAATTGCAAGGAAGACTTAGTGATCTCAAACCGAGGTTTTTAATCCCTTGTGTGCTCAGAGCCAGGGGTTGGTTTCCTTGCGGGGCTAACATCAGCTGGCCAGCCTTGTGGGGCAGACTAATTGGGCGGGCGCCTGCTCTCCTGCCAGCCCCTCAATCCAGGGAGCTCTGCTCTCCTCAGCAGCTGATGGTGCTGGGGATTCTGCATGGATCCTGTGGGAAGCAGGATGGGACCCACTGGGTTCCAGTTGGATTAATAGCTGGAGATGTAGGCTTGTTTGGTTAAGATTCTCTGGCCCAAGATGTGGCCTGCTCCTGACAGCATTGTTGGAGAGGAATTTATTGCCTTACAAATTTTTATTATTGTTTTACTGTAAAAATGATGTCATTGCCATGGAGAGGAGCACATTTGCCCCTGACTATACCTTTGCCTCCCCTGTGATAAGACAAATGTTTCTGTGGTTGCCAAGTGAACCAGAACTAGGAACTGCTCTGGTTTAAAGCTAAAGACTGGTTTAGGTTTAGGCTTTGAGTGACTAACTAAATTGCATAAGTCTCATTGTCCCAAATGGTTTATATAAATCTGGAAAAATCCTCATAGGTGGCTATATTATATTAACAGTAACATTATTTCTGTAGGATTTTGTAGTCCCAATAAAATTCAAATTTACCTGTCACCAGTGTCTGCTTTCTCTTTCCAGTGTGTGTTGGTTAGTTTCATCTCTTTGACATCCATATTGTCAAAGCCCCTGCCTTTGTACTGAAGCACACCTGAAACTACTGCCCCAAAGGTATCCTTCTGTATTGTTGGATTTTTTTTTTTTTATAAAATAAATCTATAACATTCCATTGGAAAGCCTCCCCTGCCTTCCCCATAGCGCTTCTCTTCATATCCGTGATAAAAATGAACAATGGCCCTTTCACTCAGAAACACTATTTCAGTTATTTATAGATTATACTAACTACATGTCTTTAAAACTGTAAAATCCAACCCTGCCCTTTTATTTGATGTTGAGTCGTTCTGGCAAGCCCTTTGTATAAAGCTGGTAAATTTTGGGTGAGTGTAAGTAATGTCCTAATTTTTTAATTTAGTGGTAAATCTATAACAAATGCCTTGTAACTAATGAAATGAAGTCTCCAGTTAGATTAGTTTGCAATGTCTAAAGTGTCTGTTTAGAGAGCCAGGTTAGCTAGTTTTGTTCTTGATGAGATCTCTTGGCCATTCACTATCATTTCTTAAATTTGTCTTAAATCTTAGTCTGGATTTTAACAGTAGATGGAGAAAATGAGGGTGTGGGCTGTACTGTAGCCCTTCTGGATCTTAGCCCTACAGGCAGCCAGAGCTTCTCTTGCTTGGCAGAACATTTAAGTTGTGTGGAAAGGAGCAGGTTTTGGTTCAGAGTTGAGGGCTGCTGTGCTGTCACTTCCTTAACCTGGGCAACCTCCCCTGACTCCTCACTGCAATGCGGGTCCCCTTTCCTTTTCTTGCTGCCATGACTGGGACTTCACCTGCTTCACGATTCCTGAGGCAGCAGGTCCTGACCCAGGCTGTGGATGTGTGGGGCTGGTCTGGTGTCCTGTCTGTGGAATGTTTTGTGTGTGCTGAACCCTGGGGACCCACCGGGGCTGGGCTGCGCGCGTTTTTTCTGGTGATGGTTTGCGGTGGGAGACCAGCAAAGTCGGGGTGGGAAGCAGTCTGGCTTTCATCCATTGCTGCCAGCAGCCTGTGTCCAGGTGGGATGTTCTGCAGGATTGAGCTCACCCACTGGAGCAATTTCACAATTTAACCCATTTTCAGCCACCTCCCATTGTGTAGCTCCTAGTCACATAAGCAGAAATGGGAGAAACCTCACCTCCTTATTGCTCTGGGTTTCTTCCCCTCTGTCCTGGGGTATTTTAGATTAGAGAAGCTCCTGGAGGGGCTAAGGCAGCAGGGGAGAGGGACGAGTAGCAGCTGTGGCTGCGTCCACCTGCAGCCAGCCCAGGCCTCCTGCCACTGAGATGGAGAATTTCCCTTTCCTGGGAAGTCACTTCCAAGTAAAGTCCTACAAAGCTTCCTATCCTCACTGCCCTATTTAAAGAACAACTAAGTGAATTCAGCAAGGGTGACCAGAAGAGCCAAGGCTCAGTTCCCCCAGCATCATTTTTGGCCTTTCTGCCCCTGAGGAGAGCTATGCCATGGCTAATCCCCAGGGTCTTCCTCCCACCCACCTTCCCAGCTTTGAGAGGGAAGCCAAAGCCGGATCCTTGGGATGTGATGCTGCTCTGAAATACCAATAGCCACGGTTGCCCAGGTCTGTTTGTCAGCACTATTCAGCACTGCTTAATCCCCTTTTGTGTCCATTTTGGAAGGACGGCTGGGATTTTGCAAGTTGGTTCATGCCGTATGCACAGCCCTTGGGGAGAAGGAAGGTGAAACTACACATGGAAAGGTGTGGGTTGTGTGGGGGGGTGTGCATGTGTGCTTCGTCTTCATGAGGTGTTCATGTAATGTTAAGAGGAATGTATTTGAGTGATGCTAGCAACTTAAGCAAAGAAGTGGTGGTGAAGTCTGAAAAATCTCTGCTGACATTCAGGCTTTAACCCAGGCAGTTGTGCCAAAAGATCCAGAAAAGGCTTAATGGCAGGAGATAATGCTGCTGTGTCAGCACACATTTTCAGCCCTGGCTGTGAATTTCCTGGCTTTTGTGTACTTGAGTTAAACCCTGATGTTAGTAGCCCATCACCCCCTCCTAATAAGTACCCTCAAACAAAGGGAGAACATAGTTCCAGCAGTTTGCTGCTTAGTGGAGGAGACCGGTGGGTAATAACGTGTTCGGAGGCATGAACCTGATGAACACGGAGAGTTGATGTTACGGGCCCGCAGTAGTTTAGGTCAGTATGAACATTCCTGGCCAGAAATTCCCAGAAAAATGTGTTTAGTTCATGGATTAATAGCTAGAGCTAACGAGTCCTTGGGAGTCAGAAGTGCAGCCACCAGTAACCTCTGTGCTGATAGTGAAACATATGTACATGCTAAAAAAAAAAATCTTTCTTCAGCAATTGTTTGGTTGTAATGAATGCGGACTGCAACCAAACACTTTCATATTCATGATGACTCTATAATCTAATTCCTGCAGCAACTTATCTATGTTTTTTTGTATTTTGCTGTTTAGTCCTTGCACTCTGCAAGTTCCCAGGCAGGAGTGTGTGCTGCAATAACCCCTGTTATGTCCTAGGCACTGGAAATGCCACATGAGCTCTGGCAGCACAGTAGTGGTGACACCCAGGGCATTCACCGTCTGACGAAACACAATCATTCTGACAGCACCAAAACAAGAAGATAGATACTGGAAAGAATAACAAAGATACCTAGAAATATTTCAGCAACAGCAGGATTTGATTTTTGAGACTGAGATTCTGTGCTGGAATCCATTAGGTTTGATCCCCAGGTGTCCTACTCCCTCAATCTCCTCTAACAAGAAACATTCAAGAGAAAGGAAAGGGAAACCTCTCTCTTGAACTCGAAGCTGTAACTGGTGTGTGAGTGAATCTATCTAATCCAGCAAAGCAGGGACAGAGGGAAGTTTATCTTCTGCCTCAGCCAAGCCCTTCTCAGAGTCTGCAGTGAGAAAATATACAAAAGCGTAATGTTCATGGTAATGCAGGCTGTGTGCTTGCCTTGAGGTAGTGCTGGGACAGCTGTGCGTTGGGTGTGCTGTATTCACACTGTTGGCAGCCCATCTGAGCTCAGCGATCCTGCTGGGACTGCTGTGTCTGAGGGACTGATGCCAAATGGGGTGATGCCAGTTGTGACCAGTTATATCCCCAGTGGATACTTACTGTGACCACTGCTAAGGCTTAGCACGGTTGGAAGCACAGCTTTGAGTTCTGCAGACCAAATAAGCTGGACACATGGAACGAAATGCAGAGGTGTTTTGTGAAAGGTGGGTTTTCTGGATTTCTGTAATAGTTGCTGGAGAGAAATTTGCAGTCCAGGCTGCAACTCTCCTCCTGATGTGGCATTAAAAATAGGTCAGGTGACTCAGGCCCTAAAGCTTGACCATGAGTTCTGCAGAGACAAGATGACTAGCACAGATTGTAGTTACTTGATGAGAATATGACTTGTACCTGGCTTAAATGAATGTGGGCTTGATTTGTGCTTAAAACCAGTCTTAGCAGAGGTAGTGCTTTTATGGAAGAACAAATATTTTTATCTCCACTACCTGTGGAAAAGTTGCATACTCAGTTTGTCTGGAAAATTAACAACTTTCCCTGTTGCTTGTTTTGGATGTTGTACTATGGCAAAGTTCAGAAGTACCATTCTGCCTTCTTTTGGCATTGGAAATTTCCCCAAGTGTGTTTGCCTTTGTCCTACCCTTGCAGCAAGCACCCCCATGGGTATGTATGACCATTCATTTGCCCTCTCCCTTGGAACTGTCATGGTGCCCTTGCTACTAAATGGTTTTGTGGCAAATGATCTCTAGGAGTAAGAGTGGGGTCATCCATCAGTTGTAAGTCATGGGTTCTGTGAGCATGTTTGATTTGCAGAGCTGATCTCTAAAAACACCTGATCACTCTGTTTGTGTGCTGCTTACCATTATGAGTGATGCTTGCAGTCCACAGGGAGGAATACAGTACAGGGCCCACAAAATTACAGCTTAGGTAATGATTTTGCCTTTGTTTCATAGGGTTTGAATGGTGTGGTTATTGGAGATAAGAGGAGGAAATCTGTCTACAAGCCAGTTCTTCTTTTAGATCACCTTTGCCCCCTGTATCCAGATTACTGAACAGGGCCTTTGGTCTTACTTCCTCCATCTTTCACCTTACAGTTGTACATAGGTTCAGGTAACACCAAGTGTGCACCACAGCAGGTTAGGATAATTATAAAGTGACTGCCACACTTTAGTACTGAAAGTGCTTCTGAAAAGCTTCTTTTATGTGCAAGGCAGTGCCTGTGTTCTTTTGTGTACACAGCTGACTTTGGAAACTGGTATTTTACGAGTGTGCTCATTCAGATGCGCACTCTGGAGAGGGACTGATGGGGCTGACCCAGCTGTTCAGAGCCTGCTGCAGCTGCATGCAGGGTTTTGGTCTGGAAATCTTCAGCTGCGTTTCACCCAAGGAGTTCAAAAGTCCATAAGCTACCAGCACTGTCAAGTGTAAAGAAGGAAATGAAGTATCTTCCTCACCTCTTTTGTGAAACTGTTACAAACCCCAAACCCAAACCTCCCTGAGTCAAACAATCACATTCTACATCTTTTTCTTCAGTGGGCCTCCAGCTTCTGAGTCATATGGACAGTATAGATACTTCACGTAGCTTCCATGTAAACATACAGATCATGTTTTCAGTAATACCAGAATACACTGAATTAGAAAGGGAAGTTTGTTCCACATTAGTCTGCTTATGCGAGTTTACAGTGAAAACACAATTTGGCCCATTCTTTCCTTGAGTTTTTAAAGAAGTGGAATATCTATTACCGTTCATGTCTGTAGTACTTCAAATATTGCAAATAGCTATAACAGGTGTAAGAAGGAGGATGTTTTGCCAGTGATTTGTTGGTATACGAGAGTTATTTTTAACAGAAAAGAAAGCAGAGAGGTTGGGTGAAGCTCCATCTTTGAAGATTTCACTACAGAGTTGTGGTTTTCACTGTTGGTTTCTGTAGTGTGTGGCTTATTCTCCTTCTCAAGGCGGTGGTGGACACAGGCTTTTCTGATTGCTTTGGGGTATGGGTGGTAACCTGCCTGGGAGCCAGCTCCAAACTGTGCAGGGTGGGGATTGCATCATCTAAATATATAAGTAAATAAAAATACTTAAAAACAAACAAACAAAAACATCAAAAAAACCTGGGACAGCAAAAAAATTGAAATCTTAAAGAGGGCTTGGGAGGAGGCAGGAATAAGGATCCTCTTTTCTCAGTTTCTCCTTCTCCACAAGGTTCTTTTGGACTGTGAAACCTGATGAAAACGAAGATACAGGAACCTTTTAGTGGTCATCAGGGCAGCTCTTCTGCACTGGGCCACAGGTAGTAGAAGTTATCAGTCTGACAGACCTGGAGAAAATTGTAGCTTCTCATAACTCCATAGGCTGCTTGGAAAAAAGTACCATTTATTGGATATAATATTACAAAGCCTTAAGGGTGAGCCATGGTGTGTTGTTCAATAGCTGACTTCTCTCAGACAGATACAGGTCTTCATTTTGGAGAGCAATGCTTCCAGGCCATACAGAGAAACATCCAATAAAGGTTTTAATCTGTGGGAAGCTGAATTTCCTCTGTGTTTTTTGAGACGCAGGTGTACCTAATTCCCATGTATCTGTCAAAATGCTTCATAGGTGAATTGAAGTAGCATCTTGGCTTTGTGGTGACCCCCATGTTTTGGGGACTTTTCCTCTCTGGGAACATCACAAGGAAAACCAGAGGGAGCAGAGGTGTCAAGTGTTTTGTTGCACTTGGTCAGTCACTTGCCTTTCAGTAGTATTTTTTTTCCAGGTCTCTATGCTAAATCAAGAAAAACCAATCCAGGTAGCATCTCATGGGCTGGCCCTGTGCACAGCCTGTGTGCTATAAGAATCATAGAATAGACTATGAAGTTGGATCACCTGGTCCAGCTTTTCCTGGCAAAAACACAGTCAGGGCAATATTACCAGTACCCTGTCCAGCCAAATCCTAAACCTGTCCGATGTTGGAGGATCTACCACTTCCCCAAGGAGATTAGTCCAATGGCTGATTGTTCTCATTGTGAAAAATTTTCCTCTTGTGTCCAGTCGGAACCTCCCCACAAGTAAGGCCTGTGGACATGTCACAGCCACTCCAGGCAGGTCTCCTCTTGCCTCCCTGTTGCAGAAAAAGGCTCAAGGTGCCCATCTGCTTGAAAGGGGTCTGCAGGATGCTCTGAAACCAGTCATGAGGGTTTAATTTTGGGGAAAACCAGGATGTGAGAGAAGAGGTGGGTGTGAACAGGGGGCAAGGGGTGGGAGAGGGAAGCAGGCCAGGCTGTCTGCGTAGCCCTTTTGGGATTGAGTGGGCTGCGAGTGGTGTGGTGCTTGCAGAAGATTAGAGCAGTAAGGGCTTCAGTATCTCTGAAACGAGAAGAGTCTGGTGTATTGTGCTCACATTCCTGAATGAAACTATTTTATGTGATTCTGGTAAAAGGTTTTAGGGCCAAAGAGAAAATGGGAATGTTTCAATTCTCTTTACAAGGATAGTCTATTTGCATTAATTCATTTGTGTTACATTGAAGGGAATGTCCTGGCAAAATGCCATTTGAAAGGATTATTTTAGAGTTTAAATGCATCTTGCCAATCCCTTCTTTCTTCCGTTCACCTCCAAGAAGAGCAGGGAAATGCATACTAAAATAAATTTTGTCTTCCTAGCTATTTAGGGGCATATAAGTAAAAATTAATTTGAAAGAACTTAAGGCTTACAGAATGGAAAGCATTTCCTTCTGCAGTTCATGGCAGCTGAAGAGATTTGTTATATTTACATCCCACTTTTCAGTTTTGGTGTGAAGTGCTAGGACACAGGTTTACAGCTTGAAAAGGGTAGAAGCTTGGCTTGGATGGTCATGCTTATTATACAGTCTTGTCCAGGTCTCTTTTCTCTCCTTGTCTACAACCCTTGTGAAGTTGTTTTTATTGAGATTTCAATGTATGTAAATTCTGCAAAGCAGTGATGAATTGAAAGTGAGTAATAATTTAGCACTTGATTTTGAGTAGTACTCTTGACACAGTGAAATTAGACTTTTATTGCATTCTAATTTTAATATATTTTAAAAAGAAAGGAAGATAATTGACTGTTTCTCACAGAATTGTATAAATGGATTTGTAACTGTTAGTGGTTCCAAAAAGAAATAAACTTGAATGAGGCATAAGAGGATCTGCTCTATGACTTTTGGCAGAAGATAAGCAATGCTGCAAGACATACTTTTCACAGATGCTGCAGTCTGAACGAAACTTTACCATAGGTCATTCCTAATTTTTTATCCACTTGTGACCATACCGTGTTCTTGTTGTGATTGATTATGAAGAGATGGAACAGTCAAGAATATTAGTACTTTCTACTGTGATTTAGCAGGTAAGCTTGGTGAGGATTGAATACCACCTGTCCTGCTCTGTAAACCTAAAGCTATAGTTTGGGAGCTGTATATTCACAGTCAACTGGCTTTCCATTTTCTCCATGTACCCCTGCTGATCTTGCAAAGTTGATTGTTGGTTTTGCCATTGCCCTCCTTTGCTATATGCAGTAATCACAGACTGAGGGCTTGCTTGTGTAGCACATTTGGTTCTTAAAAAAATATTTAAAGCTTGTTTCTTTCTTGATATTCATCTCTGATACCTTTTGACATTCCAGTGAAGGAGCAGCAGGGGCCAACAGCAATTCTGATGAGAGAGGCGACAGCACAGAACCCTTGCACTAGTTAAGATCACAGGGTCCTTCAAACAGGGGAAGCTGCTGTTCTACCAAAAAAGGCCTCCTGGTAGCATAAGTGTGCTGTTCTGAGATTTTACATCTGGTTCTGTCATTCAGGTAAGGTGTCTCAAGCAGCATGACCAGGCCTCTACATTGCCAAAATACATTACTTTGGAACAATAAGCCAGTTGACAGAACAGTTGTTTTTGATAATTTTTGTTTTTAAAAGTGTTTTCTTCTCATGCAATACATCGTAATGTTCTCCCCAAAGTAAGGACATCAACACAAAGACACACTCTTTACCGGCAGAGACATGTGAATATTGATAGCATGCTGTTCATTTCGCTTGTGATTTTTAGGAAGTATTTCCTCAGTAGGAGGGAAAAGAGTAAAAATGTATCTTGGAAAGCCTGAAAACCACCCTGATACGCTGCTGGTCCAGCAGCCACCTTGCCTAAAGCACAAGGTCAAGGTTTCTCAGCTCCTCAGACAGATCTGTGTGGAATGGTGCTGGGATCCATAAATTAAGGTTATTCAGCAACACGGTCATTAAACTCCATTTGCTTTTTATTCTGCATTTATCATAAAGAGCCATGTAGAACTGAATATACAAACAAAAAAATTCTTGATTTTAGGAGCAGTTCTTCTCAAAAACAAAAAAAAGGGGGGGTAGTGGGGGGGGAGGGGGGGGAATACAGAGGAAACAGTGCAAAATACATTTTTTTTTCCAAGGGAAACAGTAGTGGGAAAGACTTAGGTCAGTGTGGAAAAAAATACCCACATAAAAGATCTTTTTTAGCAAGGGCATGGAAACAGAGCTTATCTTCTTGGACAGCTTTGCCTAATAGATAAGGCTGGAAGGGGGTTCAAATCCCAGCTCTGCTGGAGAATTTTTGTCAACTTAGGCCTCTCAGTTTGTGCCCTTGTAATTTCTTTTAGCAAAGAGAAAATAGTACAGTTTGTTCTCGTTTCAGAGTAGAGATGAGTGGCTTGTGTGGCTCCCTGGTGTGGTACAGAACAGGTACCCACCTGTGCAAGGACTTAGGATCCAGGGGTTGAGTGTGACAGGTTGTTCACTTGTTTATCCTGACTGAGACACTTTCACCCTCCCTTAGTGACTGTTGTTACCAATCAATGGCAGCGCTCTCAGAGATCTGGTACAGTGTATAAAACACCTCCTTTTCTTATCCCCAACTTCAGAGAAACTGAGTGACTGTATTGGTCACTTCAGTACCTTTGAGCCAAGGCCCAGATGCTGGTTAATTAAGCCTTGCAGCAGACTTTGGAGCGTCTAAGCATTATCCCAGCTTTTCAGGTGGTGAATGAAGCATGGGGAGGTTGATTGGTGTGCTCAGGACTATACAGCCATGTGAACAACCTAAGTCTTTTTGTAGTCCTTCCTATATCTGAGGATGCGGTTTAATGTATTTCATACTACCAAACCCAACCTATAAGGACTGGGTCAGTGTTAGAAAAAGGGTTATCAAAGAGCTGGAGAATTGGAAGAGATACTGAGACTTTGCTGCATCAGGAGTCTTCAAGACCACAGAAAATGAAATCTTGCGTACTTGGTGTTACAAAACATAAATTTGCTAAGCCGGTGCTGAGCCAAAGCTGAAGTGATGAGTTGTAATGCTTATGTGTTTTTCAGTTTTCAATATAACGTTGCAATCTTTGTTTCCTCTTTTGCTGGTACTCAGTGCTTTTTGTAAGCACTGGAATAGCTATGGTGTTGTTGACAGTGTCATGAGTACAAGTCCATGAAGTCCACGGCAATGTTGGGAGATGTAGTGGAGAACATGTTAGAAATGGGCCAGGCACACACTGGTGGGCTGAACTTATTACCACAATTGTAAACTGAGGGAGGATGAAAACAACTGAATGAGTGTCTTAAGTTTATATACAGCAAATTTAAATTCAGCATCTACGGGATTTTCACAAGGAATGAGCCCAAAGAAATGGAACATCTCAAAGCCTTCAGTTAAAACAAAGGTGTCTTTAAGGCTCACATTTCAGTATCTCACTGGAGAAGACCACATTCCATATATACTAAGGAAATTAACTACAAAGCCTGGTGATGCTTCCCTATCCCCCCAACCTTCTAGGCTTACTATAAATCTCCAAAAGAAGCAGAAAACTACAGGCAATTTATTGTGGAAAAAACCCAACAAGCAACAAAAACAAATGACCAAACAATTGCTAGAAAAATAAACTTCCTTTCTAGATATCATTAAGGTGGTGATGGGGTCCATCAGTACTTGTAGCATCAAAAGCACCTGCCACAGGGTTACCGCCAATCCTACAGTCTCACACTCCCTTCATGCATCTCTGCTTAACAGGGGAAAAACCTGCAAAGGGTGTCCAGGTTCCTCCTGGCATCTTACCTGTTGGTAAGTCAAAGTCAAGCAGAGGCTTTATGAGCCTTCTATTTGAGCATCTTTTAATTTTCAAGTGGTGGTGCTAGATTGTCGATACTTTTTTGCTGATACTATTTTTTTTTTTCAAGTGTAGTCATTGTTCAATTAATTTCTAAGTGAGGGAAGTAGTTGAAATCTGCCTGTTCTGAAGAGAAGAATATTGTAAGTTCATCTGTCAGTGAAAACTGACAAAAATGATGTAGTTCTATTTAAAAGGTTGTTAACTCCTTGGTTAATCATCACAGTTCTGAGCAAAACATGATCACAGCCTGTGTGTTCATATTGGCCACAGCTTTTGGTATCATCAGAGTATGGGAAAAAAATATTTCATACTGACCCTTGTCCAAAACCCAATGGTTAAGTTGCAGGCGGCTTCAAAATGCAGTTACTCCCTACATAAAAAATGTACAATAGAAAATAGCAGCTTAATCATGTGAAGAAATAAAGCCAAAAGAGAGACTATATTTTCAGTAGCAATTTAGTGCATGATTGATCTTACTGATAGCAGTAGTGTAGTGTTCATAGCTGAGTAAGCTCACCAGCAACAACTTGCTTGTAATGTGTGTGTGTTGGAAAAATGCAAAGAAAAATAAAGTAAGTTTTAAGTAAAATTTACATTTTTATTAGAAAATCAACATGTTACAGTTTAGCATGCTTAATTCCCTTTCCAAAACTCCTGTTTGTGTGTTTGTTTTGCCATTCCCTCTGACTCTCTTCTGTGTCTGTCTTGATATCTCTAGTATATCTGTTTCTTTTAAGATTAGCACCTGAAAGGCAAAAACAGCATTTCCAGATGCATTTGACTTTGCCCCGTATGTTCATTTTCTTATTAAATTCCCTCTAATGCTTCCTACCCTCCCACCAACCTCTCTGATAAGACAGCTGATAAAGTCATGCAGCATTTTTACCTGTGAGTGTCCCAAAGCAGTTGTCCACTGCCTGGGTTATGCGAAAAAGAAACCATCTAGAGGGGCACAGGCAAAGCATGGGGTGGCACGGAGGACTGGTAACCCCTGTGAGACAGAGTGGCTCTGCAGCAGGGCAGGTCTGAAGGGCAGTGCTGGTTTAAAGTTGGGCAGCCCTGTGATGTGGGCTGGGTACCCAGGGCATGGTCTTGCTCGTTGTGCCCTGTGGTTGAGTTATGACTTCGGCGTTTTTGAGCAAAAGCTTCTTCTCCCTGATGATGTGAAGGGAAGTTTGTAAGCTGAAGGAAGACTTTTACCCTGTGGGAATTTGAATATGAAAGTTGTCAAAACCACCTGGCATAGGCGAGAGAAATTTCCCTTCTCGCCCTGACCGCTTTTTAACAGTAACTGCATTTTCACATATGTGGCTGAACAGCCATGGTAATCATAAGCATGGTGTTCAGAAAGGCTCTGGCAGAGATGGGGAGTCTTGATGGATGCCTTCTTTTTCAGCTCTCCCTTTAGTGCTTCCCTGTATAATGAGGGTGCTCAGAGTAACTGGCATGCTTCAGCATTGTAAAATCAGCACCTTTATATTGGTTTATCCTTTTTCCAGTGCACAGCTTTTTTTTCCATCCAAATTAAATCAGTGGTTCTTACCTTCCTTTCCATCCTTTGCAAAGAGTCAGTTTGAAAACAGTTCTGGTAATAGCACTGAGTCCTGCACTGAGGCAGCAGTGATCCACAGTTGTGGCAAGCAGTGACCCTTTCTCTCGAGCTCCCTGTGCTGCTCTGGCAGTTCTGTACTCCTTGTCTACTGACCTTCAGAAATACAGTCACTGAGCTAGATTTCAGGTCCAAGCTGTTGGCACCTGTGTTCAAAAGCCTAAAGATGGTCTGGTGGGTTGATGTCTGCAAAGGCTGGCTCCTCTTTTGGTTTATCAGTACTTCTCTGTGGCTAAAGGCATGCTGGTGGTTATAATTTGCTTTCTCACTGGACTTCTTTGCACCACTGCAACTACCACTTTCAGCAGCCTTTTAAGATGCTGCTGCTATCAGCTATTTATATACTGGCTTGTAGTAGAGTTGGTTTGTCCCCAAACCCAGACAGTAGGATGGTGAGGCTAAGGCCCAGCATGCTTTCTCTTCTACTGGAAGTGTTCACATGTTCAGATGTGCAGTTTGGCTCAAGTATGGAACACCTAAATAAAAAAAGTTGTACTGTCTTGTACATCTTCATGGGATCTGACAGAGGTAAGACAGCTCTTCCCGCACAATGAGACTGATAAAAACCTCATGTGCAGCTGGGATACAGCAGCAACAAGGACAGAAAGTGTTCAGGTTACTGGATGAAAGACATGATTGAGCCTGACTTACTTGTAAGTACAAAAATTCAAATGCTGTAATACTAATGACAGTATTTTGGAGCACAGAATGGACCAGTGTTATCCAGATCCAGATAGCCTTAACTTTGAAACAACCTGCTGCATTTTTCCCATTTGGTTATATCCAGATATTGTTTATCTTCCTAAACTTTAGTTTTGATCTATTTTATGCCAGGACTGTGTTGTTGTTGAGTTTGGGGTTTTTTTTGTTTTTGTTTGTTTGTTGTGTTTTGGTGTGGTTTTTTGTTTGTTTTTTGGTTTTTTTGAATGTCTGCAGTAGTTATGCTAGGATCTCTAGATTAATAACACTGGTTCAGTGTTTGCATAAGGGCCTTATATATTTCAGTTCCACTTGGGAGGATATGGGTATCTAGCTTCTGAGCATGTATTAGACTATCATTGTGGGTCATAAATTGTTGTTGTAGGCTGTTCACAAAGTGCCTTAAGATTTGCATTCTTTGAACTGATGAATAAAATGAGTGATTATGTTCTGAGTAAATTCAAGCTTTCTATCTTACTGCTGTTCCTTTGAGGAGTGGCAGGCCTGATGCTAGCATGTTGGATTTTGAATGCATGGCATGTGAAGCTAATTTCATTTCATAGGAACTTCCTCCACACCCCTTTATTTTGAGGTGTTACCTTGTGGCCTGGAAACAGCACGTTGTTTCAGCTTAGTTAGCCTAGTGGCAGCAGTTCTTCAAGACAGCGCACTCAGGTCGAAAGTCCACGGTTTACACAATGGGCTTTAGACTGTTTTCAGTTCTTTTTGTGTTATTTCTTCTCCCTTTTACTCATTCAGGAGTGCCACATCATTTTTGCTCTAGGAAAAAGAAAGTGAGTGATTTCCTTTGGGAGGTATTTCTCTGTGTGTAAAGTAGCTTTCAGTATTTCTGTTTCCTGCTGCTACACTTCCATCACTAGGTCAGCTTCTGCTTTGTTGTACAGCATCTGCTTTCAGATTTGCCAAACAGGGCAGTGGTGAGCTATACAGACTGTTTAGGACATGCTCATCTATTCCTGTTCTGGTGTATAATGTAGACCTAAAGCTGCAGCATCTGGCTGCCAGGTCTGAATGAGTGGTGGTTGTGTGTCACAACAGTAGGGTGCTCTGGTGTGTGCTACTTCCATCAGTAATTTCTTCTAATATCTGTACATAAGACATGCTGAGATCTGTACATGAAAGTGTATAATATCTTTGAGATGTATAAAGTACCTGCTATTAAAGAGGAGTTTGTAGTGCTCTGAATTAATCTTCTAAAACATAAATGCTTCATCCAAGATGGGCAACTAGTGCCCTGTTCTAGACAGTGAAGAGAGAGAGCAGCTCCAAGGGCCGCTGTTGCTCTCCTCAGGTTGGTGTCCACATGGTTTACATCCATATCACTGTAGCAGATGGAATGAACTGGGTTTTGGGGAAACTCATTTCTTTCTCTTGGCTGAGAGCCTGTGTAGCTGACTTACAGTGCCTGGCTTTCAGGTGGCTAAAGTTAGGTGTCAGGAGACCCATCCTAAATGTCTCACTCCAGCAGTGGATCCTGAATGAAGTTCCAGACCTTTAATTGACAACTTTGTCTCTCATAAAATTATATTAATGTATAAGCTGTGGATACTGCAGTTGTAATTGTGTTTTATTTTGAGGCAGCTTTAAGTACCTTCCTTTTGCCTAGCCTAGCTGTGTCTACATGTGTTTCCCCTGTTCATTGGCGCTTTTCTTAGAGAAGCACATCTGGAATGTGTGGAGCTTCTCAGAAAATGAACAGAAGGAGATTTCTGAAATGTCTGTTGTGAAGGAAAAGAGGAGCATTTTCTGTGAAGAACATAGCGAAAATTAACAGACATAAAACAAACTACCATCTGAAACGCTGAGCTTTTGGGAGGTTTCAAAACACCAAAGGAGATCATGGAAAACAAATCATTCTACTAATGTAGGACACAGCTTAGTCCATGAAAGTTACTAGTTTTTGGAAACTTTTTATAATCATGTCAAACTCCTTACTAAGCCATCTAGACTTTTTTCCTTTCTTGGCTTGGTTAGTATTTGTAGCCTCTTTTATTTGGCATGAATAGCATGGGGGCTGAAACAAAAGACTCCAGAGAAGGCCAAGGAGACCTTTTCCAAAGATCAATTCTATTAAGAGATCATGTGAGGCAGAGTTTTGCCCCACTTTGGGAAATTGCAGAATCTTAAGGAGCTGATGTGCCAAGTAGCGAAGGAGCAAGAAACAGTCATGCTAAATTGGGTGCAGGTGCTAGGAGAGAGCTGAACTTCGCCCAGAGTCGTTCCATGAGTCACGTGTGTGTGTCTGCCTCCCAGCAGCACAAATGAAAGAACATTAAAAACTTGATTATCTAATTAAGATAACAAGACATTTGAGGAAGGATCTTTCCCATCTGGATGATTTTATTGGATCAACTAAATTGTATGACTTTGTTAGCTGTAGTCTGCCTTGATTGAAAGCTACAGCTTGTGGAAGAAAATGGAAGAGGTGGCTTGGAGTGAGCTCCAAATTGCAGAATCCAAATCCAGATCTCTTGCACCTGTGAAATTACCGGAGTCTGGGCACATGTCTGATCAAGGTGTTTGGCTTATTTGGAAGTGTGTCTTTCTTTTTCCTCTAGTGTTGTTGACTTGTTCAAGATTCAACTTGCTTTGAAATATCTGGTCTCCTGCAGGTGTCAAATGTCAGGGTAAGAATATTGGAGGGAGTTATTGTGTCTTGAGCTTATATAGATCAAAGATGTGTGTATGTATGTGAGTGTATGTGTTCTGCCTTTTCTCCTGAGATGTCATAGTTCATGTCACGTGTCACGGGAGTGGGGAAGAGATACTGCCTGGGGATGAGAGAGGCAGCAGGTATGGCCAAATATATATTGACAAATGCATTTGAAGTGTCTGTCAGAATAGAGCCTTCTCTCTGAGATAGAGGGCAGCTGTCTGCTGCTGACTTGAGAGGTGTTTATGAGCAAATAAATCTTGGTCGTCTTTCCATCTGCTAATGTGGATGTGCTAAATCTGTGGAAAGAAGTAGGAGGGAGGCACAGGTGACAGTGTTTTGCCCAGTTTCTTTTCAGAAAGCTGCCATCAGAACTGTTTTTCTTACCACCTCCAAAAATGTTAAAGTACTGGAAAAGAGCTGTATTGCTAGACTGAGTCAAAGTATGATCTATGTAGATTATTTTTATAGTAATAAGCCTAGCATGGTCCTAGACACCAATGAAAAGACAGACACACTTGCCAAGGAAGTTTTTCCCTTGTTTGTCCTGTGGTTTGTGGTCTGCTAATTAGGCCAGTTGGTTTATTTGAACTCTACAGAGATTTGTTGAAGTGTGTGCTCACAAAAGAAGGCACAGCCATCTCCCTGCAACAAGGTGGCAGTTCTGAACAAAAGTATTGTTCTTTCTTGATTCCTGGTTGTATTTTTACAAGGTGATGTGATGCATGCTGGTTCCCTTTGTAGAAACTTCTGTTACTTGTAATAAACATCAGAAGTCTGGTGTAGAAAACTGGAAATAAAGATATTCACAAGTTAGCAACTGTTTGTGAATGGAATGCAGATCATTGCTTTCAGAGAGAGACCAGATATTTAATTTATAAGAGACAATTACAATTAAAATGCTTCTTGTTTTGATTTTCCTTTTATATTGGAAAATGCAGAGACTGTTCTGCAAAAGTTCCCCATTTGTACTTCAGCACAAATATATCTATAGTTTTTCCTTCTTCATAGCTCTTCACCACTAATTATAAATCACTGGACCAACAGTGTCTGACTCTACCTGCAGTTAAGAATTTATCTGTATTATTCTGGAGATTCTTCTTTTTCCCCAAGGTCTAAACTGGCCATGGCTTCATCAGATTAGATGGAAAAAGAAAACTTAGACTCATTACAGAGGTTCAAGTTGAGGACCAGGGGCCATGATCTGTCTACATTCTCTCATTCATTATTTTACCCCTACATCTAAAATAAAAATTGGTGCATTCTTGGCGAAAGGCAGATTTAATTCCTTGGCACTCCACAAGGTTCCTTCCTCCCAGTGCCAGCTGTTCGAAAAGTATCACGCTATTAAAGATGTTCATGCTATTAAAAAGATCCATGTTATATGGTCCTTTGCTATGTTCCTTATTCCCATGATCTCTAGACACCAGTATTGTCTGATTTGGGATCCACTGCTTAAAATAGCCATTCCCTCCAGAGCTGCCTAAGAGGGAAAGTGCTGTACCCAGTAGTTAGGGTTTATAGGGTTGGTACTCTGCTGTCAGTGCAAACATTTGAAACACATAAAGAATTGGGTTTATGCTAATTAGAAGCTTATTACAGGATTGGATGTCTTGGTTGGACCAAGACAACTGATGCAATGTTTTTAAAATTGAATATTTTATAAATTATTTTCAGTTGATTTTAGGTAAAAAAATGGGTTAAAAGGAACCATTCTTTTTTTTGCTCTTGCTTTTTTCCCCCATCTCATAACTTTGACTAGAGGTATTTAAGGGGGTTTTTTAGGAAAAAAATCTAATTTTGTGTTGTTGCAAAAGATTAGTCTATTGCAATCACTATGCAGACATTTGTACAGCAAGAATGTTAAACCATGAGATAATATGTTTGGAGATGCTGGGAAGGAATTTGTCTTGTTCTACATCTTCTAGAAAACAAAGACAGTAGTAAAGGTTGTTTCATGCCTCTTAACTTGTTTTCATGGTCATTAATTTAACCTTAATTCTTTATTTTCTGTTGGTACCTTGAAGATGGATTTTAATGAACCACTTTGATACATTTGAAAAAAACCTCACCAAATTTTGTAGTATTGGCAGTAGATTGCAGGTATGCTGTCAAACAAAAATGCCGAAGTTGATGGGAGCTTAAAGTTCTTATCATCCCTTAGCCTTTGATGAATTTGAATTTTTACTCAAATTGTGCCGTATACCCTTGTTTCAAATTAATTTCTGATACACACAGTTTTCTAGGCCACCCATTTGAGTCACTTCTGGCTTATTGAGGGTTCAGCCCTCAGTGAAGTGACCATGATAAAACCCATCCTCTGGGGCTGGGGGTGGGAAGGAGCCTGGACTCCTTGTGCAATGAAAGGGAATTTAGTGAGAGGTTCCGATTTCTCTCCAAAGAGTTTGTTACATTTCCTAGCAAAGGCCAGATACTTGTTACAAAAAAACTGTTAATTGGATTGAATATGCTTGCAAACAATCATGGGGATAGTAACAAAGAGCTGTCAGAGCGGATGGACAATGCCTTGTTCTGAGCTTCAGGATAAATGACAGTCCCATGCTCATTATGAACTGGTGGGGTGTTTCTCTATGGATAAGGTTGCAGCTACTTTCCCATTGTATTTTGTTTCATTAGATTATTTGTTTTGTTGTATGAGAAAACTTGGATTCGAAGATGTCTTTGTCAGCTAACTTTATTTTTAACAAAGCTTTTCTTGTGTATTTCCAGTGCTAATTGAGGTCCATCAGTGGCTATATGATTTAATGGCTTTAATAGGAATCTATGAGCACAAACAAAACAGAATGCTATAAATCACAGCATGTGCAGAGAAGTGTAATTCTCTTTCTGTGGAGAGGTAAAGAACAAATTTACTGAGCTGTATTATATTGCATACCCTGCAGGTCATCTGAAGAACTGGGATTTCAGTAGAATAATGTCACATAAACAGAGTAGAGCAAAAATATCAGTGACTCCTTTGTTTCCTTTGTGTGGCCATAACCAGTGCTGCTGTTGTTGGAGAGTTACAACAGCTTACTGTGCTTCCACGTGCTCACACACAGGTATACTGACAGTAAGTTGTTTGGGAATGTTTGGTAGCAAATAGTGTTGCAAAATAATTAAAGATAAATTGTTTTTCAGCTATCCACGGGTCTGTGATTCTGGTAACCAAGGTAACTTATTTTTCTTTGGGACAACCTCATTTATTTATTTATTTATTTATTTATTCATTTATTTATTTATTTATTTATTTATTGTTAACTGGCTGGTAACTGTGCAGAAATTTTTACGTGAAAATGATGAGAACTGCTATGTAATTGCTGGTCTTCCTGAGGCATGTGGAATATTATTTTTTAACATGCTATATTTTAGTGTATGGACTATAAAATCAATCTTTTTCTCCATTTGCTAGCAAGACAAGTTTTAAATTTAAAAAAGAAATACAGCTAACATTTGCAGACATATGCCAGTATATACTGCACTTGAATAGGTGTGATTTCCCATCTTTTCTCTCTTGACCTTATTAGCTAGAAAATCTAGGATGTCATCTCAGACTAATTGTGCTGCTGGAGTGTATGCATTTTACCAGGCTGAGGGATGTCTTTTGATGTACATAGATATTTAATTATCAATATATCTCTTGACAGCATTTCAAGAATGGTAGAGAACAGAACTAGTGTGCTATTTTTTAAGCTATCATTGACATCTTGAAACTCCATAGGATGTTGACAATGCAGAGTATTATATAAAATTCCATTGTCGGATATTGAGAGCTACTGTCAAGACTCAGAATTTTTAAAAAAATTGCAGAAGGAAAGAAAGAAGCTGTGGATGGCAGGTTATTTCTTCTTGAAATAATATGTCAAGAAACGCGTATTTTATTACTTCTCTTTGCATCTTCCTGGTGCCTTGTATGCAGAACTACTTACTGTATCTTCTGTGTTACCCCTTCCCAAAGGGAAACCCATGCTTGGTGCAAAGATCAGCTGCTAAAGTTGGTAAGCTGCTAGCCATGTGCTGTTTCCTGCTCTGCACTCGGAATTTATGGAAAAGGAAGTCAGCTAGTTGCTCTAATGGGAATCATGCAGAGAGTCGCAGTGTGGGGTGGATGCAACCAAACATCTAAAGAGCAGAGCAGTTCTGGCTGCTGACTGGGAGCAGCTCCAAAGAGCAGGAGGCTCACAGAAGGTGAGCAGGGTTTCCTTTAATAACAAAGAAATAGGACTTTATCTTCAAGTAGATTGCAAGTTTTTATTTGGGTTTGTATTTGTAGTAGGAAGAAGTGAAATTTTATATTAATGATGTTGCAAATTTGTATTTGGAATACTTGGGATGGGAGGGTAGGGAAGAAACAAGTTTAAAAAAACAACTGCAAAACAAAGTAGGACATTTCTAGTTACATATGCAAAACCAGAACCTAGGATTTGAAAACAAAAGAATTATAATTCTCACTGAAGTGCTCTTACCTTGTGATATGGTATCATGCCACATACATCCTTGAAATAAAGTGCAATAAACCTTCTGTCTTTTTTCTTTTGTTCCAATAATGTTGTAAACCATTTAAGATTAACATTTGTAATCTAGTGCTACTTCCTGGACTGAAGTTTCACCGTGTAAAGTGTGTTTACTGTCATTCCTCATTACTTAGGTGCAGGCGTTGTTGGCAGTGCAGCTCTGCCTTGCTAATGCTGCCTTGGTGTGGACAGGAAGGTCCTCTGCCTCCATTGCAAATATTTCACTTTCAGACCACAAAAGCATAACACATTTTTTTTCCACAGAAATGGTTTGATATAGTAATGATCAAAATATGGTGTGATTCCAAAAGAGGTATACAAACTTTCTTGTTCTTGGCATGAAAATATTACTCTCTGGAAACACCTTCTGTGTCAAATGATGGATATGTTCCTGTGATTTATGTAAGTGATTGTCAGGAGGTTTTGTGGCTCATCCAATTTTAGCAGTCAAGTACTCCTTCCCTGTCACTTATGACATACTTGATGAATTTTCATGATTAGCTAATGTGCTTTGTAATTGTCAAAACTTTGCAATGATATTCCTTGGAAATATGGAGAAGGGGGAAGTCAGCTCTATCTCAGTTTTTCTGTACCACCACTCTTTTTTTCAGTTCTCTTTTCTTACCCCTGTCCAGTAGCCTTTTGGAAACACCTCAGTTAGCTTTGGTTAACTTTCTCTCAGAGTCATACTTTGTTTGTCAGTTCTTTAGTGAACTACTCTACTATTCTTGACTTGGGCGCAGGAATATATCTCAGTGCAGGAATATATTAGTTGTATTTAACAGGATGGTTTTGGGAATAAGACGCAGTGCTGCTGAGAATGTGACTCTTCTATTTTTTATCCCATGTTTTATCACTTGTGTTTTCTACAGAAATGCTGATAAAAGTAGTTTATTTCCCCTACACATAACCTTTTTAGATGCCCTCAGTCTCTGTTTCGAGTCTGCGTGCACCTCATTGCCTTGCTGTCCCCATCATTAGTTTGGACACTCCAGAGACCTGTCAAGTACGTCCTCTCTGTCACCAGAGAGATGGAGTTGTTTATTGTGCCTTTTATAAATCTTTAAATGTGCAATTCCATGATTTCTGGCTTGGTGACAGGTGAGGCCCCTAATGGCCAACCTCCGGGGAGGGACCCCACCATTACAGGCAGCAAGGCCAGCACCTCCCTGCTGCTCTCTCTGCCCCCATCATTTATCTGTCTGCCATGGCCGGTGATAATTACAGTGCAGGAAACTGGGAAGAAATGGAAAATGCAAAGAAGCCTCATGACCCTGCTTTGGGTCTCCTGTGCTCTGGAGAAAGGCACAGACAGCACCGCAGGGTTTGCCTGGCCAGCTCCAGGGTCAGTTCCGGCCGATGGACAAGCGGCTGTGCCCGTGTTCGATGGGCACCTGTGGTTTCACCCCTTTGTGGAGAGCTGGGCCCCAGCTTGTGCAGCCAGTGCAAGAGGTGCTCCTGCCTCTGCTCTGAGTCTGTGTGCCTGTTCTTTATGCTAAGCTCCCTCTGAGAGTGCAGCACTGCTCCCTGAAAGGCAGAGGCATCAGGTTAACCACCTGCGGTGTCCCCAGGGCTGGCCGGGTGTACCAGCTGGGTCCCCCAACATCCCTCCTGGCACGGGGTGTGCAGGGCCCATCATGCCCCTCTACCAGGCTCAGTTGGCTGCTGTCTGTGTACCAGGCTGTCACATGGAGCTCCTGAGGGCAGGTGTTTAGAGATCGCTGTTTGATACATGCCTGGTGTTTGAGGGGAGAATGCAACACTGCACCCTGTACGGCTCTGAGGATGTATTTTATCAGTTGTTTTCCCTCTTACTTTCCATTTCAAACCTTTGTGTGAACTTGAATCCTCCCATTAATTTGTCTGAAGGAAACACAGGTCTGCTATTCTTGATTCTCACTAATGACATCTTCTGGAGGCAGGGGCTCTGAGTGCTGAGAGAAGGATGCCATGCCATGCCATGCCAGCAGCACTGCATCCATCAGGAATGCTGTGGAAGTGAGACCAAGCAGTCAACACTGCCATCATCACATGTTTGACCTGGGCCCTTCTATGTGCCCGGGACACCAAGAAGTTAGTGATGGTAGCAATTGGTGCAGGATTGCTTGTGGCTAAAAATGTGTGAGGGGGATTTTTTTCCTTTTTTTTTTTTTTCCCCCTCCATGGGTATAGTTTTGGAATTGAAGGCTCTGTCCTTGAAAAGTCCCCACAAAAATAAAATCTCTCTGAGCAGAGAAACTGGTGGATGTGTTTTCTGAATTGCTTACATAAATAACTAGAAAACTCATTTTCTTGTCTCTTCAAAGTATCCCAGGTCAGTATATCTGATGGGGTGCAGTATTCCAGGCTTTTCTCCTGGGCCATGCAAAGGCCAGTGTGTAATTATGCCAGTCTGTTTGCAGGACAGTTGTGATGGTAAGACTTATTAAAACCTTTTGTGAATGTAAGAAAATATTTCTTCTACTGGGCTGTCTACTACTTCTCCCTGTCTGCAATGTTTAGCCTGCTTTTTTGTGTTTTCTTCACCAAAATCCACTTGATTTTGTGTCTTTGAAATGTAGACTCACCCAACTCCATGAATCTCATGGTGAAGTTGCTTGCTTTGTGGAGAAAGGGCACTAAAATATTAAAATTTTGAGAACCAATACTCAGAA
The DNA here is from genome assembly GCA_035583155.1 of Acropternis orthonyx. Classification (NCBI taxonomy): domain Eukaryota; kingdom Metazoa; phylum Chordata; class Aves; order Passeriformes; family Rhinocryptidae; genus Acropternis; species Acropternis orthonyx. Next base: position 139,371,554 of record JAWWEU010000081.1, on the reverse strand, counting down.
TGAAATTTGAAAATAAATGTTCATAGTGGAAGTTCCCCAACACAGCTATTACTGCGTGACCGCTGTTCAAAGGCTTTGATGTTTTTACTGTTGGTTTAAGTGGAGATGAATTTGTGCCAGAGCTGGCTCCTTCTGAAAATTCAACCCACTACGACATTATAGGAGACATAACACAAAAAGGAAGAGCAGTGGGGAGTATTTTAAAGAATGCAGAGCAAGTAGCAGTGAACAATAAGCAAAAGCTTTCTAAAATCCCATAAACTGAACTTTGGTTTTGATGCACCTTACTGCAGATGCTGTTTTAAAAGCTGTCATTTTAGCAAAGGAAGGAGCAAAGCCCTCTCCTTGTAGGCGAGTTAAGCATCAGAAGTGGTTTGAACAGAACTTGAAATTAAAAAATTAAAGTTAATATTGAAGAGGTTTCCTGATTTTTCTATTTAAAGGCTTGGCTGCATTAACAAAGTGGTCTGACAGCTCTGTAGCAGTCGGTAGATACCCACTGACATGTACACCCATGCACTGCATCAAAGCCTTTCTGTTTTTCCCTGCCCAGGAGGCCTTCCAAGGCTGGGAGGTGAGGACAGGCTGCCTGATACAGGCATCCCTCACCTTGGCATTTAGGCAGGTCACTTGCTGCAAGGGGACTTCAGAGGGAGCTTTCTGTTTACCTCTGCATTCCTGGATAATTCCTGAAAAGCCCAATACCCCAGCAACTGATCACAGAGCTGCTATCAAGCAAATTCCTGGATGACAACCCGGTGTCAGGTTCCAGCCTGTGTTTCCTCTTTCCCCCCCTGCATGAAAGTGTCCAGGGCTGTGCCTGTGTGGGCATGCTGAGCTCCACCTGCGCCGGTCCCTCCTGGCCAGGGGCAATGGGTGACCGTGGCTGTCCTGGCGTTTGTTGCTAACATGCAGCTGACAGCAATATTGATGAGGGGAGGTTGTGCCACGTTGGACTAGCTGAGACTGGTAATATTTATGGCTGCATTAAACCTCACAGCCTGAATGCTCTACATCCTGCATTTCCACCTGCTTAAGATATGTTTCCAGCAGTGGATTTCTGATGTGTTAGTGCATGTGTGTGCATGTGCACAGATTAATCTCCAAAGTGGTAATTTCAAGTGGAGTCTTAATCTTCAGTTTCCTTTGTAAGGAGCTGTCTGGAGGGTAGATTTGAGCCTTTATTCCAGCAGGTCACATGCAGGGCAGCCAACCAGCGCAGATTTTCCTAGTCCTGCTACGCAAGAGACCTAAATCTTTTTACCTGACTGGGTTTTCTTTCTCAGCAGTGATGCATCTGTGATCCTTCCCTGCTCAAGCCTAGATTTCTCTCTTAAACAGACATTACCCAATTTGTCTGTGTAGCTTATGCCTTTTTATGCTGGTACCTGTTCTGTGGCCTAGACCTCACAGCTCCTCAAGGACTGAGCTGAGATCTGCAGTTCTGCCTCTATTTATTGTCTTCCCCTCCAGCAAAGGACCATGGATGGCATTTAATCTGCAGTTCTTCCTCCACTTGGCTGCCCCGTTCTTCTCCCATTCCTTACTGAGTTTGATCTTGCATTACATGAATTGCAGCATATATTAAAATATCTAACTGAATACTTTATGCTGGCAAACATTGCATTATGGGTCATGACCACACGGGTAGTTGGAAGTTTCCCTGGATGTTTCTAATGGTGAGGTTGGTCCTGGAGCATCGTTTTGCCTGTCGTGACCACCAAAGCAGCTGATAGAACTCTTGTGCAAAATTTCATGAAGATGATAGCATTGAGAAGGGTAGGGCTGTGACAGAATGTTCTTTTTCTCAATTACATGATACAAAGTGAGATTAAAGCTAAGTGAAATCTCTGGCCAGTACAAGAGGAATGTCAAACATAAGAGAGTCAGTGACCAGCTTTTAAGAGCAAGCTTTGTTGCTGGAAAATCTGGATAAGCAAAGCCAGCTAGTGCTTATGAAAGAAAGAAATTAGATTTTTGTAATGTAGATTAAATTAATTTGGTTTCTCTAATGCTTACAAAGTCAGCTTCCTAAATGATATGAATCGACATTGCATAGGAGAGTCACTCGATTTTCCCAGTAACTAGAGCAGCTGTGCCCTGGGCTGTGGCCCCAGAGTCTCCAGTTAAGGGATGTTGTAAGAGATGCAATGTGGAGAAAGATAAGAGCAGTGCTGTGCTCTTCTGGGTGAGAGCATTTTGTTCTTTGTTAGGAGGTGAGATTGAAGGGGTGAGGAACCTTCTGAGAGTACTTGTAAATAATATCAGGGTTTTATTGATAATTATAGTTCCTCTTCTTCTCTCACCTTCTGTTACCTCTCGAGTTTTCTACCTGTGTGCAGGTGCAGAGGACAGATGTGAAAGCTGTGATGCACACAACCCTGGCTGTATTTTGAACAACTGTTGGGTTCAGAAAGGAATATTTTTCTCTCCTTTATGTTGTTCAGCTGGTTTGAAGGAATCTTGGATTTTTCCACTAGAGCTTTTTTTTCCCCCGGATATGTTCATATGGTCTCTTCAAGTGACATTGTCTTCATAAGAAGTTTTGAATTCCATCTTTCCATGTGCTTTTCAGCATCTGTGTCTTTTAATTCTCACTTGCAAACTCCTTCTGGCAAACCGGATGGCGTCACTGTGTGTTCGGCCCGGGGATCCTTTCATGTGAAAGGATCCTTAGTGGGTCCCGTGCTGGGTGGTGGCAATGAGCATTAGGACTTCGCCAGGTGCAGGAGCCAGGAAAGGGAAGGCAAATCAACATCCCTCGGTGAAGTCAAAGCACTTACATTAGAATGTGAATGGTTTCCTCCAGGTGTGAAATGGCCTTTAGAAGTACTGGCTTGGAAGGAAGTGGTGGCATTTGGTTTCACATTTTGTAGCACTGTCAGCTTGTGCCTTTTTGAAATCTCTCTTAGATCTTGTTTTGCATAAAGGCATTTTAAATGTTAACAGACAATTGTTAACATCCAGAAGTTTAACAAACACCTATTTACATTACCAAGGTAAACCTGATCTGAAGAACACACACTAGCGAAAAATCTGCGTAATGGCTGATCAGTGGTTCAGTTCATAGTCCCCAGGTGCTGAAATGCTGAATTTCAGGCTGGGAGCCACAGTGATGGGCTGGTCCCCTGGGAGATGAAGGTGGTCTGTGCTGCTAGAGCGGCTGCAGAGGGCCCTAGCTGGCTGGGGGTCTCTCGCCCATCCGCGAGGTGGCTGGGGCGGTCCAGCAGAATCGGACTGTCCATCCTGCCGCAAGTTAATGACTATGTGCCACAAGGACGGCGCAAGAGGTGGTATCCAGAGTGACAGTTTACATTCAGGAAGTTCTCAGCAATTAAGCACTTTCTTTTTAATGAAAGTTTGCTTTTCCACAGTGAATGATTTATGGCACGGTATTAAAATGTATTGCTTTGACTACGCCTACACACTTTAAACACTCTAAATAAAATCAGAAACCTTTGAAATAAACTCGTAAATATTGTCTGAGCATTCAGAATATATTGCCTTCTGGAGGATGTGTAATGCAGTTTATCACCAATCAGTTACAGGAAGATATTTACACTATGTAGACATTGTTACTTAAACCCCTAGTAATATAATAATTATTCCATTGGTTACCAAATCCTGATATAACCCCAAGCCTCTGGGATCTGAGGTAGTTAATGCCAGGGGGAATCTGTAGTATTTTAAGCAAAACAAGCTATTTCAAACAAGGATTAGTTATTTGTCTTTTGTCTAACGCTTTGCAGCTGTATATTTGAAAAGAAGATTCAAATTTTCTGTCTTCTCAGATAATACAGTGAAATTTTCTTATTGGACTCTGGAACCATAGTATTTCCTAATGAAATACAGATAAGGAGAAGCTTTCCGCTCCCCCCAAGTCATTTGAAATCAGCCCATTTGTCACAGAGAGGTATACCACTCTAAACCAAATCGGGTATGCAGTATAGCAATCAGCCAGTGCTCTCTGGGGTAGAAAACCAGGACTGGTCACTTAACTGGTGGACCAGTAGATAGCGAGTCATCAGGAGTGTCCACACAAACCAGATTTATGTGTGTAAAGCAGATTACTGGGTTGGAGGATGTGTGCCCTGCAAAGCTGGGTTCTCGGGAGGCAGAGGTAATTATTTTTCTTTAAACAGATGGGGAAGACAGATAAGGTTATCAGTATAGGGGGAGCGGATGAATCCTCTGTTGCTGTAACTGCCAGTGGGTGTTTATTCACAAATGCTTCCCATGTGTTTTGTATGGAGCAGGGATCCATAGCTGGGGAGCCTGTGCAGGTGTTTCTGTTCATAGCGTCAGCACTGCTGCACTAGCGAATGTGGCATGTACTAACATCCACACGGGGCCCTCGGGGTGGTTTTGGTAATCAAGCATTTAGATGCTTAAATCCTTGTTCGTGTCCCTTGGAGAATCTGGGCACCCACCCCGGGTGGCTGGAACATGTCAGACCAGGTGGTGGTCGCTGACCTGCTCCAGCCCCTGGGAGGCTGTGTGACCCCTAGAACGATTTTTGAAGCTGTTGGACTGTGTGTGTACATGCTGCAGAACTGGGCCCTCCTGACTTGGCTCCTTCACTTTGACTATGCATGGTCATATGATTGGGCCAGAAAGCAGGGTGGAAATAGCCAGGTAATTTCCTTACTTCCCCTTTGACTTGATTCCTCCATTTCTGTGCTGGTCCTTTTTTGAAAATTTTAAGCCATGTAAAAACAGTGAGGGTATAAATATGATAGAGAAGTTTGATCAAAAGCTTGGGGCTCAGGTATTTTCAAGTTTATATTTAATGGATACTCTTTATATTGGGTAATGACAAAATGGTATCCTTCATGGGAGTCCTTATATTGTTTCATCCTCTAGCCCAAATTAATTACCAATGTGAAAGGAGGGGCAAGAATAAGACAGGGCTTATTTCATACAAGAGTAATCATCTTAAATATTCTTGTTGTAGACTGTAATTTTCCTTTACTTTGAGCACTCTCTAAGTAAGTTTATATCAGGCATTGATCCTGTTTTGTTGAAATATTTGCATGGTCCATTGCTTTTGATTTGTTAAATAGCACATTTGAAGTCCTGTGAAGCACACCCATTCAGGAGAGCTGTACCAGCCAGCCATCATTTTACTTGATATTAAATTGTACATGATGGCTTTGAAAACAAGCAGCTTGTAGGACTGTCTTCTCTCTATTTCTTTTGAGTCTCTTCCAGAACTATATTTTAAACGTTTTTCTGGTTTTACGTGAAATTTTAACTCTGGCATTTGTGTTCAAAAGACTTCTGATGAGGAAAGGGTCCATGTGCTACCAAACATCCTTAAACTGAAAAGTTAACAGCACAGCTCTGTTTCCCTCTAAACTTAAGTATCTTTGGGTATTTGGATATATTTTTCTTAATCAGTGCTGACAAGAGATTGAAAACTTCCCAGTAGCCTAGGAGTTAGTGTCAGTAATTAAAATTTCTGTGTGTATAACTAAACTGATTTATTTTTATTTTACTTTTAAAGGGAAACAATCTGATAAGCAGAGTATAAACAAGTGCCCAGGTGGAAGACAGCTATTTTCTTGTCTTCTTGCAATCATCTTGGAGATTGAGAACAAAATTCAGATGCCTCCAATGTCAGGTATTAGGACATGTACGTGCAAGACACTGTTGAAGGAGACAAACCAAATCAAAACTGGAAACTGTTGCATTGCCAATTAATTCTTCCTTTGATTCTTTGCTGTCTCTCACTATGTAGACTGAGACATCACTGAATTAAGATCTTGGAGATAAATATTTCTTTGGCAAGTTTAGCGAAATTAATTTTAAATTTACAACTGAAACATTCCTATTATACAAATTTCTCTTTATTCTTATTCCATGCTGTGGTCTGTGCCTGTCTTTTGAACAGCGTGATTTTTGTTTTGGGGTTATTTTTATTTTTGCAATTAGTGCAGCTACTGCAGCTTTGTAAGACCAGTTTTGCACGCAGCCAGAAACTGACCTCAGTTAGGAGGTGCTTCACAGTCGGTGGTGACGATTTTCTTTCTACCAGCACAAACTCTTTAAGTGCACAATTACTGCATTTTCTCTGCAATTGGAAAAACTTTTCTAGACTGAAGTGCTTGTGGGCAGAGGTTATGTTTTATCCTGGACGTGTCTGGAGCTGTGGACTTGTTAAACACACACATTTCCTTTAGGTGTAGAGGACTAAACCATGACAGAAGCACAGTCCTACAGGAATTAACAGGTCTTTTTCCAAAGTGCTTCTTGTCTTAGTCTTGAAATTTAAAGCCTTTTTTTTGTGAGCGTAATCTTTCCTTCCTCCTCCACATTGCTCTGGGCACTGCCCTTTATTTTTTGTTTGTTTACCGTAGTAAACTGTAATTACAATGTACTCTCCTGTCATTAACAATGCCATTTTTCCTTTTTTTTTTTATGTGAACTATTTCTGCCTCTTGTAATGAAATAAATGGCAGCTTGATTTTTTTTTCTTTTTTTAAGATGAGATAGAAATTCTGATTTCAAGGCTCTGAGCATCTGCCTGTAGGAGGGAGGGGGCACTGTATCACCTGATTTTCCAGGGCCCAGCATTTTATGTGTGAGCAATTAAGTCCTTCACCAATTTCTGCTTTGGGTATTGCTGGCTACCTGTACTGCTTTGCCTGTTGTGTTGCAGTACACAGCATACAGTCATAATCCCTGGTTTGAGAGGTAGTAATTATTGAGCAGATGCAGCATACAATGATAGTGAAGCTTTTAAGCAGTTTACTGATATAGCAGTTTAAAGAATGTTTACCAGCTATAGTAACATTACTTCTGGTTGCCTGTCTTAATTCATTTCAGATTAATCTGTCTTATAGTCAGAAGGAAAATGAATTGAGTCAGTAACTTCAAGAGTTATGTAAAATCTGTACAGTGCTAAATAATTGTGCAGTTTTATGTATGCTGCCGAAATTGGAATGTCAATTTGACACAAATTCGCCAAAACAGAATGCTAGATGATCTGATTTCTTACTCAAATAAAAGCCTTGAAACCTCTCTTTATGTACTGCTTGGGAGTTTACCAATCTTGTCTTCTTTCACAGGATGTTCTTGGCCATGTTTGTTTTTCCATATGGCAATTAACTCAATCTGCCTGTATCCCTGTGTGGGAGTGTGGAGGTGTGTTTCAGAGAATGATGGTCAGAGGTGTATGTGAATATGCACACAAACAGCATGCCCCATTCCCAGCCACTCATGTTGAACAAATATCCAACTGAATCAGATAAGGATATGACAAACCAGAAACATCTAATTGTATCAAAAGCAAACAGACTAAAAGTGACCAAATATTTTGGCAGTGAGCCCTACTGAGGAAACTAGATTAAGTGTTTCTGTTGCATTACATGGGAAGGAGGAGCGGGTCTGTGTTCTTCCCTGCTCCAAAACTCTGAAGCCCAAAATATGATTCTCTTTGACTGTTTAGAGCTGTTGAAAAATTGGTGAAAGTCAAGCTTCAGCATGCCAGCGTTAGCTATTAGAATTCATCATCTGGAACCCATAGCTAAATTCTTCTGCTTGTTGAACTTTCTGTAGTTTGTGACAGTTAGTTAGTTTTTCCTATTTAGAAAAGGGCCAGTGGGAAAAGTCTGGGCTCCCCACCCTAAACAAAATAAATTGTGATTTCATAATGTTTTGGCCTTATCTCTGTTCTTTTTTCATTGCAGGCATTCAAATCTGCACTGACTGCTGTTCTGCTCTTTCATTGCATCCAACTCAAGAGCTTTGCAAACATAGCTTAGGGCTTATTCCAGTGTATATTATCAGCTGCTCTGTATCAAAGCTCATCCAGTTTCCTTAGTTGATTAGTTCCTATTAAACTTCTGGCTCTGAAGGTTGCTTAGACAAGAACCTCTTTTTTTTTTTACATTTGATTTTTTCCCTCCCTTTTTGGTTAGTGTAAGATGCTAGGAACAATAAATCTAGACAAACTGGATTCAGAGGTATGGTAGTCTTTTGGATCCGGTACAGACGTAGGGTTTTATGTCCATCACCTCACCGCTCATCATGGACAAAGGTTTATGCCTGATTTTTGAATGCAAGACAAGTTATGGTGAATTCATTTAGGTTTCAGTGTGCACAGAATTGTGCTGCATATAATTATGCCCTTTTTTTGTAACATCAGTTTCTTTGATTGTTTTTTGGGAGAGCAGACGTGTGAAATCTATATATTTATTAGTCTTTTTCACTGCCATTTATATTAAACTAAAAGACAAGCTTCAGTGCAGTGCATATAACCCAATGTGTTTCATAGTATCATCAACAAAGACTACATGACCACTTTTTCATTAAGCTATTAACTAGTGACAGTTCATGAGAAAAATTCCTTTACCTCAAAGGCCAAAAATGTGACTTCATTCTATGTGCTTTGGGACAACATTTTTTTCTGTGTTAACTGGATACACAGGCACTATTTTGGTCTTGAGAGCTGAGTAATTTTGGTAAATGATGGTTATCATTGTTCTACTCCATTGTCTGGTGTGTAGCTTGTTGCCCTGACCTGAGTTTGTAACATGAGACGAGTCATACAAAATGTGCTGTATCTCAGTCTAGATGAGAGTTCTGCCTCCACCAAGACAAAGCCCTGAGCTGCTTTGTGTGCGGCAGTGCAGAAGAAACAGATGTGGAAGGCCCAGCCATCAGGTTTAGGGGTGCTCTGAGACCATGGCGGGTTGGAGTGGGGAGAGGAAGGAGCTGTCTCATTTTAATATATCTCTTGGGATAGAGGAGATCAGAGAGCATGAACAGGAAACCTACTCCTTTGGGAATCCTGGCTCATTGAAAATGGCAGTTTCAGCAGGAACTTGTTTCAAGACCTAACTCTGCCCCCTCCTTGATTTCTGACAAAACTTGCTAATTGCACAGCTCCTGCTTGCGTGACCTTGACCTCTGCAAAGATCTTTGCAGAATGAAAAGAAATAAGCATCACGGTGATTTTTGCCAAAGCTAGGTGTTTGCTTGCTTGCAAAAGTGTTGAATAACATATGCCACCTGAAAAGAACTGATAGTTTTTTCTCTCGTGTGCTTGTGAACACAAATAACATATATTACGAAAAGAATACATCGCCCAGAAAGCGACACTTGAGTGCTTCTCTGTATATGCTAGAACGTGAATTAAAGCAAAGCAACAAAGATTGGGGGGAGCATCCTGTGGGAAGGAAATACAGTGCGCTCTGCTTTTTCACAGGATAATTGAGATTTACATTTGAAAACATTCCGTTCATCAGCTTTTGTGTCTTCCTTTTGCCATTGAAGAAGTAGGTGAAACGGGATAGGTTGGCTGTGGAAAAGTAGAACTACAGAAACTGAGCACAGCCAGCATTTGTTTCTGGCTTGTTAAAGCAGACCATGCAGATGTCTAGGTAATAATGCCAAGACGCACTCTCAGCAAAGTTTGAGATTTGCAAACTTTCTTTACACACCCTAGCACTGATTCGATATTACTTTTAGAGGGGAAATCCACTTTAATGAAGCACTAGTACTGTTTCCTGTACCACTTTGTAACGTCTGTAAAAGCGTTGTCAGTCTGAAGACTTGACCTGTCCTGAACTCATGGAGCCTGGGGGACCTAATGAGAATGGATGTGCATGGGATGTTTGAAGGTGGGAGTGATCAGACAAGCATGGGTAGGGGAGTGTGGGGGTGAGATTTGAGCTTCTCAAAAATACAATTTTTTTGTGTTTCTTGAGAATTAGGTCATGAAACCACCATTAGAGCTAATAGTGCTTAATCTTCATAAACAGCATTAACATGCACCCCACGATACTTAATGTGTTAACGTATATGAAAACTGGCTTTCAGCTAGCACATTTGAATGAGGCACGATGGGGTTTTGGAGGTCATTATTACCACACATTAAAGTAAAATTTATGTTGCACAACTCAAAACTCTCAAACAGATGGAGCTGGAATTGCTCCCAGCATCTGGCCAGAATGCCAGAGCTTCCTCAGGAAGGGGGAGAAGCGGTGTAAGAATTCAAACCATCCTTCCACTCCTTTTAAGTAAGCCCTAACCACGCAAAGTGAGGAAGCTGTGGCACAAAAAAGTTTTGTTTGCTACCCAGAACATCCTATTTTGTTTTTCCTTGGAGATTTAAAATGAACAGGATGGCCTCCAGGCAACCAGGTGCCGGGTTGCAGGTTTGCAGGGTGGTTTGCTCTTGTGGGAGGGGGAGACAGACCCTCCAGCCTTGCACTTGCTGTCTGCTGGCATCTCCTGCCTGCCAGAGGAGCAGTGCTAAAGTGTACAGAAATGCAAGGCCTGGGGTCTTTACTGAATAGCAGGAAAGCAGCGTCTTGGGCAGAGTTAAAGGTGGACAAGCATGAAAGGAGTGTAGTTACAGCTGCAAATCCCAAATGGTGTCACTCCTTGCCTGACCTCAAAGGAAGATGGCTTTGAGGCAAGGCGCTTGCACAGGTGTTCTCCAGGCTTTTTTCTCTGACTTGTAAGATGTGCCAAGTACTGCAAGGGATGTGTAAACCACCGCTAACCTGGAAAGCTGGGAGTTTCTGCCATGCATGGATACCGAGGGAGTCAGATGGACTTTTCTTCGGACAAAGGATGGGAAGTCACCTTTCTACGTAAACTCTTGCTTCTGTACTGTCTCCCTTTTCATACCTGTGTACAGCTTTCATGTGATAACCCTCTGTGTGAAAATAAAAACACAGTAAGAATTGGGCTTGTGCCAGTTTTCAACTTAGAGATGAGATTACCTTACCCTTTGCCACACATAATTTAAAATACTTCTTTTTATGTCTAGATATACATTTTAATGGCCTTATGTTCCCCTGCATGTAGACAGGATCCTCATGAGGAATGGTCACAAATATTACCTATTAAACCAGGATTTTTTGTAGTTTGTAAGCCACACCATAAATTTTAATCTGACCCTTTAAATAGAAAAAAGCCCGCTGTCCATAATTAGCACTGTGTTTGAAGCCTGCACTGCTTGCATATTGTTTAAAGAATTTAAGAGAAATGAACTTCATCTGTGAGGCCTTCTTTGCAAGTAAAGGGTAAACCAAAAGGAATTTCCTGGGATTGTTACATGTATTAGATCTGAAGAGTATTTGGGGTGGTGGTGTGTTTAAAATACTCTGAAAAGTGAACCTTAGGCACAGAAATTGAGGTCATTAGGATTTCTTTGTACTGAGAAATGATTGCATATGGACCAAAGCAAGGAGTTTATCTGGCTATCTGCCACTGCCTCCTACCTCACTCTTCATAGAAAGCATTTTCTTCCAAACATAGCAGAATGGGAACTCATAGCTTAAGAGAGCTTGTGGTTTAGATGCCTTTACAGTCACTATGCAGACAAGGGGAAAAAATGTTTAAAAGTCTTAGTTTTTGACCAAGATCCTGTTACGTAATTCAGGGGCTGCTACATACAGAAAATGTGAAAGCGTTTATGAAAAAATCGTCTGCCAAAGACTTTGTTGTAGTTCAGTCAGGAATAGTACTCTATTCACAAATGTGAATGCTAGGGCTAAAACTTTTGGATTAACATAGATTTAATTTGTGACTTTTAGCTTTTGATAAAGTAACTATGTCAGATAAGTACAAGAGGAGCCTGAACTAAGTTTATACTGTTCTTTGTATCAAGATGCAGGACTTAACTGTAACAACAGAAATGATGGCTCTTTTTGTTTAAGTAGCCCATTGCTCTTCCCTCTTGTACAATTTTAATGGCATGGGAGGAACTGTGTGTATTAGTAGCCTTGGGCTTTTGTTAGTTCTGATCTTTGGTGTACTTTAAAATACATGTCCACAGGTTATAATTAGTGGAAGCCCCCCATTATAATTAAATGCCATCTGCTTTTCATCAGAATCGTGGCTTAGTTAACCCCAGAGCCATTGTTTTTCACAGGCTGTCCACAGGCTCCTTGGATGCTCGGACATGACTGTTTAAATTGCTTGCTGCAGCCCGTCATTGCCCAAGAAGATTAACAGAAACAGAGCCTCTTGAGTTGTCCAGTTTGGCAGTCAAGATGTGGAAAGTACCATCTGCATTGCAGCTGCTGTTCCTCTGGCCTCGATTAGTTTATCTCATATTGCATAATAGGCAACATTTTTTTCCTTTGTGCAGTGTTTGACCTTCAGGGACCATAATTTTTCTCTGGCATATGTGGGTGGGTTTTTTCCCTTATCTGTTCTATAACAAGCCTCATTCCAGGCCATGCTTTTAGGTCCTTCTGCAACATTCTGCCACTTGTGGTTTTGTTCTACCTGTGTGAGTGTGGGCTTGTGGGGAGAGGAGGCTCATGCAGCTCCTGCCTGCACATGTGTATGCAGTCCTTGGTGTCCTGCTCCTCTTTTATCACCTCCATCCCCAGGATCTTGTTAGACCTCAGCCCTCTGATGGATTAAGAGAGAAGGTCTGCCTGAGGCTTCTTTTGAGACACATACTAGGGAGGGAAGTAGAAAGCAGCTGTTGGTGAATTGATCTTGGATGTGCAAGTAGTTAGTCTTGTTGCTTTCAGGCAACTTCACAAGTTACTTCATTGAAACTCCTACAAATTTCACATAGCCCCACTGTTTTTGCTCTTATCAGTTTTGTTCCTTAATCAAAGAGAAAAACCCAAACCAACTCATTTGGACAGAATTGCAGTGCAATATCTGTTTGAAAAGCAAACAAAGTGTGAGTATAATGGTTATGAAGTGGTTGCTTCGAAACAAAAAACAAACACAAAGTGAAACAATCCCACCAAGATTCCAGAGTCTTGCTCCACGAGTTTATTGCAATTTGGGAAAGAGGAGAAGGGAATAAATCCAGAAGGGAAGGAATGCAGCTTGAAAGTAGCCCACTTCTTCAGTTGAAGGGGTTTTCTCATTACTGTTGTCTAGCTGGAAATAGCTTTGAGGATTACATTCACATGATCTACACCAGGTTCAGTCATTCAGACTATTTCTAACCAGATATTTCTTTTCCCTGGAAAGGAAGTTTATCTTGCTGCTTTCTTGCAGCACGTGGCCATTCTGCACAGGCAATATATGACTGGAAATTAATGAGGAATGTTTTTGGCTTGCCTTTCTTTGCTCCAGATAGGAATGTGCATCTGTCCCATCCCCCCATCCCTTTGATTTTTTTTTCCTCTTTGTGAGGGTAAATTACTTAAATTACTGAAACTTTTATTGTACGATGGCAGAGCATAATGCCCAGAGCACTAAAAGCAGAAGACAGATAAAAGGTTAAATTTTTGGTTTCTCCTGTATTTGCTGAAGAATTCTCACTGTTTTCACCAGAGTTGAAAACCTGTTCCAGCTCCAGAGAGCTCTGTCAGTCCTGATCTGTTGCCTGAAAAAATAAGAGTATATAGATAGATTTTACTTCTGTTTCCTAGGGGGGTTTTGCATTCATAGGTTATAGGTATTTGTAGCTGGCTTTGAGATGTAAAAAACCATCTTCTTCCTTTGGATCAGAAGAAAGATACACATCCTGTCATTTTTAATGCACTAGGGAAATTACATTAAAGTAACATTTCCACACAGAAAAAAAATAATCCATCAGGTTATTGAAGGATTCTTCAAATGTGCTGAATACTTTTACATGCTGCTTCTGACTTCAGCAGCACACCAATGCTCTGTAGGTTTGGCAATTAATCCCTTCTGTACTTTACCTTTAGCACTGATTTTAGAGTTTTTTGGCTTATTTGTTTAATTGTAGCAAATTCTCCTGTGAGGCACACATGGAGGCCAAAGGAAGGTGACCCCGTGTTTTGGAGAACTTGGGCGGCTGAAGCCTCTTTGAGCAGCTGCTTTGGGGGATGTTTCTGCTGTGTGAGCAGCACCAGGGTGTGTGGCTCCACCCAGGGAGCCTGTGACAGGAGGAGGGCTTTGAGGGCCAGGGAATCCTTCTGGAGAGGGGGTGGGAAACACAAGTAAAGACTCATTGTGATTTAATGCGAAATGCCCATGTGATGCATCTCATTAGAGCAGGCTGACAGGAAACCTCCTTTTGTTAAGCCCCAGGATAAAGCACAGTACCAGTTTGCTTGCGTTGTCTCTCCCCGGAGGTTTTTGGAGAGGGTCATGCTGTTCCAACCATCAAGTGTATGACCCTTATGGTTCCCTCCCTTGAGGGAGAGGGGAGAGGAAGTCAGGGTGCTTTCAGCATTAGACAGGCTGTTCCTTTTGGGATGAAAAAACATTAATTGGAAAGATTATTTTGTGCTGTATGCTGCTGCACAAGTGCAGGACAAGAGCTGGGGCCAAGTCCCCCTTACACCTCCCATCCCAGCTGGGGGGGATCCCTGTTGGGCTGACTGGGCCCTGGAGGGATGAGTGGGCAGGTCATGGGCATTCTCTGTGCCTCTCTGGAAGCCCTAAGATCGGAGGCCCTGACATCTCCACACTCACTACCTACCTCTACCTCCAGCTGCTGGCTGACACCAGGTAAAAATGACCAGAAGAATCAAACAAGGCTCCTAGGATGCCAGTAGCAGAGTAGCAGAAGAGAAAATATGTGATGGGTGTTTATGTTATCCCCCAGCCCATAGCAAAGCAGTGGGGGATGATAGGATTAAACCCCCAGTGAAAACCTAAAGTCCTTCCATCTGCAGCCTTCAGTTTAATCTCGGTATTTTAAATCAAACTTTTGCTCAGTGGTTTTCAGCCCAGACCTTTTGATAGGAAAGCAAGAGAATAAAAATATCATTGTGTGCAGGTTGTGTTTGCAAAATCAAACACTTTCTCCCCCACTCTCTCTTAAACCAAACAGATCCCTCCCACGAGAAAACTGGTAAATCTCAGAGCTGATCCCAACCCTGTGAAAAGTGTCAGACCAAAATAAAGACTCCCAAACCAAGTGATAGTGTGGAAAAGGGAGGGAGCAAGAAAACCCCTGACTTCCATATGAAGCTCTGCTTGCTTGGAGGGCAATAGATGTCATCTTTTGTGGCAGACCCAGTTTCTTGCCCCTGCTCTGGAGATCATCCCCTCTTCTTTCCCTTTGATCAACAATCAAAATGGAGACAATTTCTCAAAGTGCATGCAAAATATAATGCAACGGCTACTTATTACTTTTTCACAAGGTTTTGTATTTGAGGGTCAGGGAAAAATCAAATCAAAGGGGAGAGAGAGAAACAAAGGGTGCTAACAGGAATGAGTCAGAAATTAAGCATGATTGCTGAGAGTTTGGGCTTTCCACATTAGCAACCAATGCCTCTGTTCTTCTGGGAGAACAAGTCAGTTTTGGAGCGATCTCAGATGTTGGTTAGTCAAGTTTTCCAGCAGCACAGGAGAATTTTCCCAGTTTGCTCCCTGTGACTACATGCAACTGTGTGGACAGTTTTCCATCCTGGAAAACTTGAAATCAGAGTGGAGAGTGTGTATGTGTGGAGGGAGGATTGGGGGAAGGTGGATGGGAGAATCGGCTGCTACATTATTTTGTAGGCAGCATTGACACCTAGGAAGACAATGCTTCCTTCTGACAACTGAGCTAGAAGGAAACCATGTGTTTACAAAATGCTACACAAATACAAAACAAATATTTTGGATTTGATATAATGTGCTTCATAAGGCTTAAGTATGTTTTAGATGGGAACAAATTGTCGAACTTAATTATTTATATTGGGCAACTGTCAAAAAACCCCAACTTCAACCCTTCCTGAACTTTGAAAACATAATTCAGCTTTCTGAGTATTTCAGTGAATGGGGGAAAACTTGATTTGCAACACAAAGAGATCTTCTCTGCCATGCTACTGGCACAGGCTTGCACTTCGTGTAGGTGCTTCTATTTAATTTTTGCTTTATGCATCTTCTGTCATGTAGCATATTGCGAGACAGCCCCTTTCGCTCTCTGAGCCCTGCACAAAAACATTTAATTGAAAATGAATGTAGAAACATCTGATGTTCAGTGGTGTTCAAATTTTGGATTCAGCTCGTCTGCTGAGCTCTGCGTTACGCCAGTGGAAAAATGCTGGCTGTGTTTCATCACATCTGACTGTTGACTAAGTTAGATGCATTTTAGCTGTTGCCAGATGTACAAGATACAGTAAAATGAGCATTTCCTGTAGCAAATTAAGACTTTTTGGCTGCGTGACAATATTGGCAGAAGCTGCCTGTTTACACTGGGGATTTGGCCAGATTGTGCCGGTCAGTACAGACAATAACCTGAGTTAGCAGAGTAGTTCTCCTGATCCAGCCTGAATTTGTCTTATTCTTCTAATTAGCTAAGTTTGGGGGTTGCAGCTTTCTATTTTCATTGCTGACTGTGATATTGGTTCTAGACACACCCATTTTAAAGCAAAGACAAATGTCTTGCAGGATTTCTTAGCCAGACTTAACCAGTGAAGATAAGCCTCTCTAGAAGTGTATTTCCTGGGCCAAGTCCCAAGCTGTCATGAACTGAGACACTGTGTAGTCAGGAACACAATGCATGACTCACAACATCATATGACTCAACACATCAAGGCCAGGTTGGATGGGGCACAGAGCAACCTGGTCCCCATGGCAGGGGACTTGGAATTAGATGATCTTTAAGGTCCCTTCCATCCCAAAACATTCTATGATTCAATGATTCTGTGACTTTGGCGCAGGGATGGCTTATCACGTGAAGGCTTGCTAGTTTGCAGATGAGCTGCCCATGGGTACTGGCAAGCAGCACATTCATGAATGTCTCCTGCCCTTCAACTGCTTACAGCTGGAGTGCCATTGGATTGTATTTTAGGGTCTTAACGTAATTCTTCCTAGTGCTCATTGATTTCCAGGAGTGGGAACTGTGCACGTGTCTGGACTGTAGGGTGTTGTCCTGCAGCTGCTGCTGTTGTGCATTAGCAGACCTGGAGTCTCCCAGGGAGTTGGGCTTTGCCTTTCTGTGTCCGTGCAATTACTTACTGAAGAGATGCTGCCTGTCCCAAGCAGCAGATGAGCAGCTGTAGTGGATACAAGAAGTAAATCAGGACAATCACCATGTTAACATGAGGTCACTGATGGGAAGAGTAAGCAAGGATCACAGAGAGAGCAGAATAGCTGGGTTAAGGCAATTCTGTCTCTTATTCTTTAGCTGACTTGGAATTTACTGCTCGAAAAGCTTTTAAGTGCTGTTAGGGCAGGCAAATTGAAAAAAAAAAAAAAGAAAAAAGCTGTTTGTGTATGAGCCCTGGTTATGGTTGAGTATCTGTAACATAGAGGCCTTAGAAACCTGAGAGGAGCAATGACACTGTAAAAATACCTGACATTTATTGAGCTTTAAAGGGGAAGGTTATCTGCCTCTGAAAAAAACCCAGAACTACTCACTCACACAGCCACCCAGCTATGAGAGTTGGAGCAAAAGAATTTATTTTTCTTTAGCTGGTGCAACATTTAAGATATTTAAAAATACTGCCAACCTGGAAATGGTTTAAAAAAATCCTACCCATTCTATTGGATACAGTGAGTTGACCTCAGTGGTGTCTGAGAACAAATAAGATCAGAAAATGTTGTACTCCTGGCCTGACCTGAGTGAGAGGATGGATCACAGCAAGGCCAGGCTAATCCTGCCTGAATTTAGATATGCAAGAGAGAAACATTCATGTTAATATCCATTAATCTGGTACAGTCAGTGTAGAAACACCATGGTCTTCAAGGGAACAGTTTAATCCATGGTACCTGTTTTGAGATGGAAGAGCCATGGGAGCTGTGCTGGACCTGTGAGACCTTGGGCACTGGGAGACCCACCCAGGGCTGAAAGATTTTGCTGCTAAGACAGCAAGTGCCCATGTATATATGTATGTAAGAGCAAAGCAAGGATCCAACAAGCTGTAGTCCTCCCCTAGCCAATGCAGCAGTTGCTGAAAGGTGAAACTGATGTAGACGTGAACTTCTGAGCTTCACAGCAGAGATGGTCCCTCTCTGCCAGCACTAGCATGTTCATGTAATGGGAAAGTTCCCAGAAGGTGAAATTCAGAGACTGGAGGTCTACAGCTGTCTCTCCACAAGTCATCCCTGTCTTGTTGCTGTTGAAGGAAGACTACCCTGCTGTGGAGCTACCTGAGCTGCTATGTGGAAGAAGTTAGCTGCCTGGCACTGATTGTCTTGTCATGAGGCAAAGGATCTACAGAGTAGGTGCATGTGAGGTGTCAACAGCGACTCTGCAGGAATCTGAGAGCTTGGAAAGCCTGGGGAGAAAATGCTGTGCTAATAATGTATGAGGTGTATAAGATATGCTGCTTTTAAAACAGATGTATGGGTCCCTGAGGAGTGTAGTAAATGGGGCAAAGGGAAGGTTTGGGCCAAGTTGTAGTATTGCTTTATCTGTCTCCTTCAAAAATGAAAACTGGTCCAGGGAAGGTAGTCCCTTTGGGAATACCTTTTAAAAAATAAATAAATTTACACTTATCTACTATTATCAGATTCCCTTGGCTATTCAAAGCAAAGCTCGAGATTTACAATAGTAAACTAACACTGCTAATTTTCAAAAAAAGAAAAAAAGAAGTCTGTATTGTGGAGGGCTGATGGAGGGAGGATATCTCTCTCTCGCATTTGGTGACCTGTATTAACACAATGGAAAAGACACTCAAAAATTCATCCAACTGGGGACTTCATTGATATCTCACCCCAAAGTCCCAAATCCTTAGGGCCAGTCTAGCTCTTGTTTACCCCTGTAAATAATCCCATGCAAATCAATTTACTTTCATGGGTAGACTAAACAGGATTTGTCTGTAATTAGCATGAACTGGAACAGATTGCAGGCATACTTATCTTCTAATATGGACGTGCAGCCAGCAGAGGTTGGACACGGGGCTGCTTCATCCGCAGAGAAGGGACAGCAGGACTGGTGCCTACTGGGAAGCTTTGGCTGAACGAAGGACCATGGCCCTTGTCATGATTCTCTAGTAGATGCTGTGAAAACAAGCAAACTTCAAAGTAAGTTTGCCAGATCAAAACAGTGCAAGATAAAACCTCATGTGGGATTAAAGTCCTGTTTTTATTTTTCCCTGTCACAGCACTGAATTCAGAGACTAATGCCTCCTTGGTTGTTCTTAGTTATGTTGCATTTTTTCACATTAAAGCTCGTGGTACTTCTGACTCAAATGATAAAGAACATTTCATCTTTAGTTCATTAGTTCTCATAAATTATTATTTAATATTTGATCTCCCAGTTGGCTTCAAGTAGCTTCTTTCTAATACTTGAATAGCCCAAGTAGTAACAATTTACTTATTGGATTATTCTTAATTTGTGTTTCTTATGCTGTCAAGATGAGGGCAACTTCATTTCATGGTTTGTGACAACAGGCCCTCTTTCAGTTTGTAGATGGGGCTATTTTTCTGCCTGTTGAGTGTTAAGCAATGATGGCCCTACACAGGTATCATCACACTGAGTGGGTTATTTTTAAGATGTTGGTGTACATTGTGACATGCTGGATGATGCCTCCAAATGTGTTTGGATGGATCTCCGTACCTGTGTTGAAACTGTGTCCTTAGGATCTGAAAAGACACATGGGCACCTTGCTGCCATAACCCATGTGTGAATGCAGCCTTCGTCCTTAAGTTGGCTTCCCAATGTTGTGTGTTGCTTCTGAAGTATATTTGGTTACAGTCCCTCAAAATTAACGTTTCATTTTCCTTTGTAGGTTAGATTGGTTCTTCTGGTTCGTTAAGTACCTCTTAGTTCCACACTTGCTTTGGCAGGGGTGATCGCTCCCATGTACAGGGAGGGATTTCCCTCTTATTTGATACAGGTTGAAGGTGTGCTATGGCCCTTTGCACTGGAGTTAATAAAATGGCTTATTAATCTTTATTTTTTTATATTTATAATTCTTTAAGCATGCCTCTTATGTGCTGGAGAGCAACACCTATTCTGATAATGCCAATATTTGCAAAAACTAAGTCCTGTGTTACTCAAGATACCATGTTCTCATTCACATGACTCAAACCTGACTAAGGCAATTTAAAACAGAAAAATAAGAGTGAGGTCAGTAGAACAGCATTAAATTTACTCATGCAAAACTAACAGGAAAAGTTGGCCTTTACGAAGGTTAGGTTTTGCTAGCAAATGCACAGGGAGGAAATGCATAATGATATAGTATTTTCATGGAGCTTTTCTCTTTCAATGTTTAGTGAAAACTATAGGTTTAATATTTAACTTCGAACATAGAAAGCATTGGACTTTCCCTTACCCTAAATGAAATTAGAAGCAAAATAATATTGAATTTAGTAGGAGTTAAATTTGTTCAGGGATGAGTAAACCTTCTTTTTAATTTCTGATTTGTGAGCTGCTAGCTCTTAAGCTTGGGGATTAAACAAACAAAAGTGGAGTGGCAGTATTATGAGTTTTATTTACATAGTATATGCAGTGAGCTGTTAATTGAGTTGGTTGACAAAAATAAAATTGGATATGTTTGATATATTAATATAAATAAATAAACCAGAATCTGTTTGGTAAGTTGAGCACTGATATTTACATTTACTGTGTGTGTGTGAATAGGGGTCTGGCAGCCTGCAACCTGCACGTGGTTCCCTGCAGAGCAGGGGTCCACCTTGTCCCCACTGATGAAGAAACTGATAACCTCTGATACAGGAAGAATAAAATCTAATTGATTTGATGTGATAGCAAGCATTTTGGGGAAGATCTGTCACCAAGGCAGGAAATGACCCAGCACTTAATATCCGGCTTTGACCTTGAGACTGGTTGTTGGTTTTTCAGTTTTAGTAATAATGAACACTTAGTATTTGCAGCTAAACCTGCGAACAGCAGAAGGAAAATTACAGACAGGTTTCAAATCCATGGGCAGAAACGAGCAAACCAGAAATTTTTCATGACTTGTACTGGATAACATAAATATTTTATTTAGCTTTAAGGAATAACCTTTGAAGTGAAAAGTGACAGCTAGCTGAAAAATGGCCCGGAGTATGGAACTGAAAGGTTTCTACCTGCAGTAGATTTTTAGACATTTTTAATTTTTTTTTTTAAGTTGGGTCACTTCGTGTTTTCCAAATGCAAACCCTCCTGGTTCTGTTTGGAGGCTCCCCCATACCAGTTTATCCGTACCGTGCTGTGAGTAGCGTCTGCCCCCAGCGCCGCCTCCGGCTCCTTTCCGTGGCTGGGAAGTTCCCAAGGAACGGGGTGGGCATTCCACGGGCAGCGCTCTGCCCTGCCCCGCCCCTGCCCGAGCCCCGAGGCACCAGGGAAAGCTTTTCCAGCTCGGGGCCGGCCGCTGCGATTGTTCCCCGGCGGCTCAGCCTGACAAAGGCCATTGGAGCGAAGGCTGGTGCTGCAATGGGGCGTATGACGGGAGCGCGGGGCCGGGCTGGGGCCGGCGGGGCAGCCCAGACGGCCCCGAGCCGGCCGAACCCAGCGGGGTCTCGGGTGTCCTTGCCTAGCGCTTGGTTTCTTGTTTTGACAGTCGAGGACGCGGGTCTGTCACTGAGCCAGTGGCACCCGCCTTTTCCCGGGTGGAGATCCTGGCCCTGCCAGGTGCGGGCGGCCCGGGATGCTGCGGAGCGCTGGCCGGAGCGCTGGAGGAGCGGGCACGGCACACATCGTGGGGGTGGGGGGGGGCGGGTGGTAAGCGAGAGAGTGTAAGAGTCTGTGTCTTGTGTGTGTCTCTGTGTGTGTCTGTCTCATGACAGGGGGAGAAGGGAAGCCCACGGTTCTCTTCCAGCTATCAGATGGGAGGAGCAGCCACTGGGTAAGGCTGGAGAATCTGGAGGATTGCTTTTACAACACCGGTGGCTCTCACTCGTGGTCGCCAGTGTGCCGAGCAGCCTCAGGCAGACGGACCCCGTGATGAGCATTGCCTTTTGAGAGGCACCTGAGTGCTGTCTGCACCCACAGCAAGAGCCTGCCCATGTCCCTGCCCGCCTCCCTGCCCACACCCCAGCCACAGGAGTGCGGGGGCCACCAGCCAAATCAGCAGCCGTGCTGAGTACCACCCATAGTCTAAGCTATGGGCAATGCGCACTTTTATCCCAATTAGTAATGTCTTCACTGCCACAGAAACTTCAGGGCTGTTGCACTCATCAGCAGCTGACTGACAGGCCTGCTGTAGCATTTCATCTGCAGATGAAGAAATGGTGCTTGTCCTGGTGCATGTTTTGTTATATCTGTCAGGTCTAGATTAATTTTATAATTGTTACTGCAGGGTTCAAAACTGCTTCTTTTTTTAATTGTTTTGAGACAGTTGTAACCTTCATTAAGACAGCTGTAAAAGTGTAGCTAAAGCTAGAACTGCTTAGGCTAACAGAAGGAATGGATTTATTCACCAATGTATTTGTTTCTGTTCACAATACTTGCTAAATTTGTTTTGCCCAAATCTGAAACCAAAGAGCAAATGAGAAAATCTACACTTTCAGTGTTTCCTCTTGCCATGTTTTTGTAGCAGATAGATAAGAACACCATGGTTTGCTGTTGCAGCTGGAAACCAAAAGTCAGTTTGCATGAGAGCTGAGGTGACAGGTCAGAGGGGATGGGGCTTGGTAGCCCTGGATCCATAAGCTCTCCATTGACAGGGGACCATGTACTGCTGCACAAGCAGGCCTTGGCGTGCAGTGATTCAGTCCATAACAAATTTTCCCATACAGGTTTACAAACCATTGGAATAGGGCTTAAAGCTGGAATTTCTAAACAGCCTCACCACTGTATGAACGGGGGCTCTGTTATAATAAGAAACTAGCAGACAACTGCTCCTTCTGCTGTTGTGCAGCTCTCTGCATGGGGCTGCCCTCACAGCAGGACCATGTGTCTGTGCAGGCTATAATGAGACAGAGCTCTGGCTGGTTTTGTTTATGAGTGAAGGGCAGGGCTTTAGAAAAAAAAGTCCACTTGCTAGCACTGAGTAAAGCTACGTTGTTTGACCAGGGAAGGAGATTAAGGTATAAATTCACTCTTTTTTATTTTTTTTTTTAAATTTTAATTAAAAAGAGGAAAGTCTGGCCTTTTTGTGCCAAGACAGCCCTTCAAAGTAATTTAAAAGGCATTAGTGAGTTCTGCTGAGGTCTACAAGTAGGTGACTCTTCTGTTACCACCTCTGCTCATTCCTTTCCCGAGAAACAAGAAAGCTGAACTGATAAAATTCTGCCATCTGATATGGTTTTGAAACCTAGAGTTTAACAGGACATTTATTGAGCAAGAAGAAGAAGAAAAAAAGTCTTGTTAAAACAACAGCAATTTGGAGTGTGTGTAGGAGCTGTGTGAAGGGTCAGAGGAATAGGAGTGTAGCAGCTCAAGCTGGGTTTCCAGAGTGGTCACCCTGAAGTTGCTTTAAAGATGTGGAAGAACAGTAATGCAATTCTGGCCTTGATTTATATCTCATTTTTAAACAGCAAATCTAGCTGAAATGAATAAAGCAATTTCTATGCCATGGGAGTAGCTCCCAGATCTCTCTTTCTTCCTAGCAGCTGCATGAAGAGTCATTTTACAAAGACCTTTTCCCTAATAAATAGCAAAGCAACCTCATAAAGAAAGTAATGTGCTTTTTAGGCTCTATAACCATATTGAATTAAATGTTATGCACAGTGTAATTACATTTGCCTGTCAGTTGTATTAATGTGAATTTCCTTGATTAATTTTTCAAGTTAGTTGATATTAAGTAGGTAGGAAGTTTAACATCCCCCTAGACCTCTGTCAGCCTGGCTCAGCTAGCGGAGGGAGGGCGAAGCTCAGCACAATCAGTGTTACTTCATTAACTCGACCACTGTAATAAGCACCTGGAATCTTTGTCCTTCCAGTCATTTGCAGTCCCCTCGTACCGTACCGAGCGGTACATCGTGAATCCCCGGAGCTGGGAGGAGCGCTCTGCCCAGGTGTGGGGCGCAGCACTTAGAAGCAGCATGAATGCCCAAATCCATGTGTGTCGTAGAGTGCTTACAAGGCAGTGCTGGCAGGGTGGGGTGTAAAATGGTGAATAGGGCACAGCTTTGACCATACTGCCTGTGCCATGTTCAGAGCGGCACAGTGAGTGTGCAAGTTCACTTATCTTGAAATTATGTGGAGTACGTGATTGCCAAGGATATAGAGCAGCAGTTTGAGAGAAGGGGTAATAGAAGACTTGTTGAGACAAGGTAGTGCACTGCACATATACACTTCCTAGTTAAAGCTGATTTCTCCCAGTTATCACCCTGAATGTTAGCTCACTGCCTTTACTAAAAGACTTCAGTTGTTGTGCTGCACAGGCTCCATCTACCTTTTGAGGAATTGCATTTGGGTCTCGGCTATGCAGAGAGTATTCATTCCTCAGACATACCTGACTAGCTGGTTACTGTACCCAGTGACCTCACAATATGCAGCACAGACTGTCTCAAAAGCAGTCAATGTTGATATGTAAGTCTGACCTTCTCTGGATTAATAAAATACTTTAAGCTATTTTAGAGAGGAAGCTGGAGTTGCACAGTGGGAGTCTGTGTATTGCAGCTGTGCCTCTTTTTGCTTGGTGTCTGCAAACTTTATATTAAGTCTCAGTTACTGATTCATCTCTCAAACATCTGTGTTAACTCATGGGGCTTGGGGAGTCCTGGTGTAAGTGTGAAGTAGGAATGAACTGAAACAAGCTCACTTAAATGGGTACCCTTCTTGTGTAAATCGGTCTGGATTATAGTGATCCAAATAAACAATCATTTGGTTGAGTACATCCTGCAGTACTCTTTCTATTACACAGCTCTTGGGAGATAAAAAAAGTCTGTTTAGTGTCTACTCAGAAGGAAGAAATGGGAGCAGGGCTGTAAAAAAATGTTTCAAGATTGGGAATCTGTTTCATGTTACAGTGGCTTGCCAGATTTGGTAGAAAAATTTCTTAAATATTGGTGCCCTACGCAACTGATTAGCAGTTAACAACTGTAAAGCCATGGGGTGCACTGGACTTTTACTTCCAATACAGATAGCTTTTGCTCCTTAATCCTATTCTTAAAATACTTTAGAGCAGTTTGGGAAAACATACCAAACCAAATACACACAATCAAGGAAGAAGCGATTTGGGAACAGTTGAAAGCACTGTCTAGGAAGGTCCAACATATACAAGGTTATTGCTTCAGAAGGACTTCTATTTACTCCTACCATCTTATTCCCCTTCTGGTTTTAGTACCAGTATGAAGGATATACTGTATCAAACCATATGCTGCAGGCAAAGCTCGAAGTACCCTGCTGGGCTGCAAGGCAGTATGAACAGGAATGGATTCTCTGTGCTTTGTTTCTTTTGAGTTTTTGGTTTGTTTGTTTGTTTTCTGGTTTTTGGCCTTTTTTTATTCTGCCAAAGAGTCAGTACATTTATCAATTTTTAGTTTATTCTATAATTTAAATTAAATCTATATTTAAAAGACAAAGAAAATGGTCCCCCAAACTAACAGTAACTGGAAGATAAAAGATGATCCCCAGCCTTCCCTCTGCCTTTAGGGCTAGTGAGAGGAATACATTGTTTAAGCTGCATTTCAGTTTCAGCTCCCTCCTAGCTGGACTGAGTCCTTGCCATGCCATAAAGGAGCTGTTTGGTTTATTGAGAGCAAGTGTTTCTTTCTTACTTTGGCCAGTGGCTCATCAAGTAAGAGAAGCAGAGATCCTGGCTCGCTTAAATAATATTGTGAAAGTTGCTGGTGAGTTCAGTGGAGCAATGTTTGTATCTGTAGTTAAAGATTGCAGAGAATGAAATGTGCAGGGAAACCCTAACCATTGCACTTACTTGTTGTAAGCTTCAGGGTACAAGAAATAAAAATGACCAGACTCCAGTTTTCTTGTGTGACTGGTTGACAACCCATAGGAAATGAGGCAGTACACCTTATCTTTCTACAGAAGTCTTTTCTTCTGTAGAATGGGAGTGTTCATAAATGTTGCATGAGTACTGTGAGGACAAATAAATTCAGTATTGTCTGAATATTGACCAAATTTGTATTTTCTTGATTCAGTCATGTTGATACCTAACAATCTGGGCAAAAATTTTGGAAACCAGTGCTGAATGTCATGCTAAGGAAAAGCATCAGATACATAGAAAGAGTGGATAATCAAGGCAGCAGTTACATGTTTAAAGTTGCAGCAGATTGTTTTTCACATTTCTAAATAGCCTGCATCTCTTCTGTTCTTTGGATCAGCTTCTGTCTTTTTGCTATAGGGCAGAAAAGAAATTGGCGTTGTTCCATTTTGAAGGGGAAGAAGCAGTTTTGTGGGGAAATCCACTTTCTCTAGGGCTCTAATGAGTTGGAAATATTCTGAAATACTTGTGATTTAGATCATAATGAATTATGCTAATGATTCAAGTTAAAACTCCTTTTAATACTTTAAGGAGGTAGACTTATTGGTGTGTGTTGCCGGTAGTGCTAAGTCGTGTTTGGCAGCCTTCACAGGTATTTTCAGTGTGCCCAGAGTGCCTAAATGCTCCTTACTGAATAGCAGAGAATGGGCTGGGATTGCTGAAAGCAACTGAAACCTCCTGCAGTGTCTCAGCAGTCAGACAGGACACGGACAGGGACAGAAGCAGCGTGCTGTGAAAGACCTCAGTTTTCTGTAGGGGTTATCTGGATGGCACTTGATAACATCCTCCAGATCAGACCCAGACCATGCCTCTTGTGTTCTCTTCATGTAAATAAAGGCTGTTAAAGCAGGCCCACTGCTCAGGAAAACCTGAGTTATTCAGGCAGTAATGTGCCTTAGGAAAAGAGCTGCAGCATTTTCTTGGGGAAAGTCTGATTCATCACTTGTCTGCATGCCTGGACAAGAAAAGGGTCATATTTCTGCTAGACACCAAAGTAAGGGGGGGAGGGTGTTTCTGACTTGATTTATCAACTAGGAGAGATGAATTAGAACCCTCGGGGGAGGGAAAACTTCACAGAAACTGAAATATTTTTACATTGCAGATGATTGTGGCCTCCAGACTTTTTCTTGTATGGCATTTATGCAAGCACACATTCCAAAACAAAATTAAACAAACAGTCCCTTGAAGACTCCTAATTAGCCACTTTGCTCAATACTCAATTAGAGTAACCATGTAGGTAAAATATGACTGCAGTGCAGAGAATTTCATTTGAAGTAGCAGTCTGTAAGTAATGTTTAGGAGCAAGTAATAGAGTTCCATCAATGAATGCGTTTTGCTCGGAGCAAATTCAACACTGCAAACGACTGGCAGTAGGGGAGGGTGAGATGCTATAAACCTGATGAAGTCTTGTAATTTAAAACAGAATTACAGAGTTCAGAAGATTTGGAAAGATCATGCCTCTGCCAGAAACCTTGATGTGACCTCAGGCAAGTCACTTCACCTTTCTGTGCCTTATCTGAATAAACATCTCTGTTTCCTATCTGTAAAATGAAGATAATGTCTCATGCATGTTCTAAAATTCAAGTGTTAATAAAGTACCCAGAAATCGTCAGATAGGAAGTCCTCTAGAAGAACAACTGCTACATTGTATAAGTTTGTACAGCACTCAATAGCCAAGTGTTTTTTCATTAGGCCACTTGCAAATACATACTCTGTTGGGACTTACTTGGCTTATCCTCTTTGTGAGGAGAGTAGACCTGAACAAGACATTTGGATTCAAATTCTCTGAATACTTGAGGGGTAGCAGCTGGTTTCTCTACCCAGACTTAGATCTCAAGTGGAATTTTGGATGTAGTTGTCAGCTGTAAAGTGAGCAAAACTTCCCTTTGGAGCCTGATACCAGAGCCTAGATAGGACATGAGATTTTGTGGCGAGAACCTGTTTCTGTGAAAGCATGATAACAAAAAGAGCATTAAACAAATTTCATTACTTAAAAATTGCCATCTCTGCACGTCTGTTAGTTTCATTTCTGCAAAAGGACATAACTCTCACAACTAGTAAATCACTTTCTACATAACCCTCTAAACTGTGCTAGTAGCTGGGGTTTTAGTTGACAAGTCTGGTTTTCACAGTACAGAGAGAATTACCTACAAGTTCTAACATTAGGCTTTTCTCCCCTCCCACATCTCCAAGCCCCTCTTATGGCCGCATTCAAGTGTCTGCTCTATACTTGCTCATGCTTTGCTAACTGTTAGTAAAACTGAAGACCTTACTAAAGGATGCCTCCTCAGAAAGATCTAATAACGCTTCTGAAATGTTATGCCTCGGGTGAGGTAAAATGCAGAACATTCGAGGAAAGATTAAAGGAAAGCCTGAACGCTTTTGGAAATAGGCAGGCAAAATTTGACATGCTTTTAATGATAGGTGTTAGAGCCATGGCTTTAGCTTTGGTATTGAAGTATTAATACCGTAGTATTAAAAGAGCTAACAGTTAAAGAACTGCTTTGCCTAAAAACAAACAAACAAACAAACATATTGATTTATTAAAAACCCAAGGGTTTAAAAAAGCTTTTTTTAAAACCCTGGGGAAATTTTAGATCTGTCTCAGGTGGTGACTTCAGTTAAGGACAACATCTTTTAGCTATATTCTGAGGCAATTGCAAATCACAGGACAGTGAGAAGAACAAGATCTTCTTGAAAATAAATTGCAGTCCAGCTTGTGACTTGGATCATGCATTTCTGTATGTGAACTGACCAACTGAAATGAATGGCTGAAGATGTAGCTGGAGAACCGAAGCTGCAGAGAGTGGAAAGGTGGGGGTGTGTGGGAGGGTGGCCACAGCAGCGCAGGCTGCATGGGGGAACACTTTCAGATCTTTGTGTTGTTCACAGTGTAAGAACATTTGATCATAAAATCCTTTGCTTAAATTCAGAAGCAGCATTATGGTTCTTAAAGACTACTTCGAGAAGTTTTAAAAGATTTTGCTTTTCCAAGGTTTTGGAAACTGAGTCACTTTGTAGTTTCTTGGGATTTAGACAACCAGAAATTGAAAAAAGGCAGTCATAAAGTATGTGGAAATGTAACCATTTATCCATTCTTTATGGCACACAGGAAAGGAGAGGTTACAATTAGTAACAGTTTGAAGTAAAACTTTTTAAATATTTTGTACTCTTCCTACCTCTCTATGTAAAATTCAAATCAGATGTTCTACCTGCATGGACCTTCAAACAGATCATTAAGAACAACCCAGCAGTTATGAGTCAATTTATTCTAAATTTTAATTTAAAATTGCACTTGCATAACTTTCCAAAATTGTTAAAGTCTCTGTAAAACTTATTTTAATAATTTTTATTTTTGTTTTTCAAAAGAAGTCAGGTATCTTTACTTATCTTCCTGATTAAATCTCTCCATACTGGAGAGAATGATCATTTCCTTCCCAACCTTCCCTTGTCTTTTGAAAATACCAGTAGGTAATTTTAGCAACTTAGATAAGGAATTCCATTATAACTGGGAAGCCAATTATCTGTCAAGACATTATTGCAATATTATTAGAAAACTGGATACTTAAGCAGTAGGTAATTTTTTTTGTATTTCCTGCATAACTATCATGTGCTCTGTTTTGATTAGATCCTAATGATACCAAGAACATTTTAAACAAATACTCTCAGCCCATGCAAATGAAAAACATTTTACTTCTTCAGTTGCACTTGTGCAGCAATGGTAATTAATACGTCTTGTGATATTCAAACTGTATCTGATTAAATCACAGTGCACCAAAGAGATCTTTATAAATAATCTTTCCATGAACCCTGCTGAGAGATCTGGGAGAAGAAAGGAAATATGTTAAACAGCATCATTGTGCCTGAAAGTGTCTACCCACAGAGGCATCGCACCTACAGATTCCCTTGCCCATAACTCAGCTCCTGCCCTGGACCACCCATGGTGCATGGGACCAACTTTTTCATCATTTTTATGATGACTGCAGGCTTTGCAGTGCTGGGCCTGGCAGACTGGCCAATTCCTGTCCAACAGTACCTCTTTTAGTTGCTTTACCTTGCAGTTAACCAGTCTCTTGTCCCGGTAATGGACCTCTCCAGAAAAGCAGTCCCAACATCCAAGCATGGGCAGCCTAAGCTGTCTCTCCCCAGTATGACCCTCACTGTGTTAGTATTAGTGTTAGTCTTGGACACTGGTAGAAGTGTGTTTCATAGTAGTTTGCATAAAGGATATGCCAAGGAATATTTGCTTACGGTGGTGAGTTGTCCCTTGAGGACCATCGTCAAGCTTACATTCAAGTAGCCTCCTGGTTTAAAGAACCTTAAATGCACTAGTTAATTAATAGTATTGCCCATGCCTTACCTCAGTGATGTAATATTTGCAAGCAAGAAAGAGAAGTTTATTTTAGTTTTGAATCAAACATGTTTTAACTTCACCAGTGCCCTCTCTGAAGGCTGAGATTAAGGACCCCATCAAGGAAGAGATACTTTTTAAAGGACTACTTCCAACCCAACAACTGCAGGAAAAAAAAAAGAAAAAAGAGAACCCTTGTGTTATTTTGTGTGAGATCTGTTTTTCTCCATTCCCTTTATGGGAATTTCTTGTAACTACGTGAGTTTAGAGGAAAGAGATCACTGTTTTCCAGATGATTTACTTTACCTTTGTTAGGCAGCTTCACTCTTTCCCCTGTGTCATCAGCTTCCCCTTGTTGTTGGCAAGGCTCTTTTCTATAGCTACAGGAAGCAGGTTCATAAAAATAGGAAAATGTGGTATTAAAACAGAAAAAGAAAAAGTAGGATAGCTAGTGGGCAGTAATCAGATTTCAGGGTTTCCAGTCTCTGTATTTTTTTAACAGCCATTCTCTGTTGCTCTCCATATTGGTTCTTGACTGGATGGTAAACAGGCACTGGCCTTGAACACTGTCATTTGCAAAACCTCATTTTCTGTGTGTGTTTGGGCATGTCAGCAGCCTTTGAAGATTTATTAATACCAGATTATACTCTTTTTGAGCGGTGTTTTCAAGTTCCTGGCTTAGATGAGGGAGTGGCCCATTTACCTCTGCAACCACCCATATCTAACTGTCTAAACCAAATCACAAATCAAACTCCTTTTATTACATAGCTGCCAAAAACTGGCACAAAATCCCTCCTCAGTGAAAGGCTGTTCAGAAGAGCATCCGTCATGCTCCTAGGGATGGCTCAGTGGATCCGTGTCAGGTGGCACATGAGCTGTTGCCCACAGCCTGGGAGGACCCACGGACCCACTGCTGGGTGCTCACTGCAGAGCTGAATCTCAGCCATGTGAAAAAGCTTTCAGGTTGGAGATCTTGGGAGGCAATGGCCCATTGCTTGGCATTGCTTGACTTCTGTACCTGCCTATCTAGAGCACCAGAACAAATTCCTTGTGTTTGTGCTTTTTTCCCCCCCTTGGAAAACAGGAAGGCATTTAGTAAGGGCAGAGTGTTAGAGTAAGTCAACATGAGTTCACCAGAATATCTCCCAGTAGACAGGGAAAGGAAGAGATTTCATTTGATAAAATTTGGTAGATTCAGTTTAGATGTAGTTTGGTAATTTCTTGTTCAAGTTAACCATGTAGGTTCAGTGCTTCCAAACAGTCCTGAAACAGTCCTGAAAAAGAGAGGAAAAAGAAGAAACAGAGGGAGAACAAGAGGTGCTGAAATACTACAGAAGTATCAGTGACCCAGCCTGAATTCTCTGTTCCCAGGTTGTACCTTCTCAGTGCTGGTGCCTGTGTTAATGTTTGCCACAGAGTATACAAATCTTGGATCTCTCTGTGGGTTTTCTGTGGGAAAATACTTGGGACCTCAGACATTGACAATTTTTTTAATTATAGCTCATGGCAATCCCAGATTACGGAAGGAATTTCGTGGGGAGGTTTGGCTGAAACTGGCATTTCTGTCCATCAGTGTACTTCATTTACGTTTTTTAAATATTTTGTTTGTGGTTAAATAACTGGTAATCATGTGCAGGTGGTAGATTTTAAGTATGATCTTCATTACTTCTGGCAGGGAAGGAGAAAGCTATCTTTATGAATAAATATTTCTTCTTTCCTGGACTTAAATGCTGAGGTTCCATCTTTGTGGGAAAAAAAGTTTCTTTTCTTTGCCCATGGTT
>JAWWEU010000081.1:139211124-139339646 GCA_035583155.1 Acropternis orthonyx | reverse complement strand
TATTTCTTCTTTCCTGGACTTAAATGCTGAGGTTCCATCTTTGTGGGAAAAAAAGTTTCTTTTCTTTGCCCATGGTTTTTGGGACACAGATACTAAATACACTTTTAATCTCACAGTATGCCCAGGTGTTCATTTTCTTCTTTTTCTTTCAGCTCTGGAGCTTTAAGTAATTCTGGACTCATTCCATCCACCTGGTTGAGTGCTTTTTTTCTATTCTTGATTTCTATTTTTTTCCTTTTCTTTCCCCATCTCTCTTGTGTTTCATTTCCTAAGCTTTTCTGCCTGAACAGCTTTTTATTTCAATCACCTCCGGGAATGGAGTGGACATAATGAATTGGGTATTTTATACGGGCTCCATGAAGGAATCAGGTGTGGCAAGAAGTGATATTAGGTGCCGCTGGAGCGGTGTTCGGAGCAGGGCAGCTGGCTGGCAGCGCCCTCCAGCCAAGGTGCGGGGGGTAACCTCTCGCTTTTTGCAGTTGCTTCTGGTCCGTGAAGCAAGCATGGGCCCGTCAAACAACCTCCCTGCAATGTGGTTGGGGAATATTTTCAGGAGCAGAAACGTAACTGCAGTGGAGATCTGTTCTCTTCCATCCTTGCTAATCAAGATTGCTGATGAAACATTTATTTGTCAGGGTTGGATATTTAGCTAAATATAGGAATACATTTTTGCAGTGTGAGGATGAACATCAAGGATCTTAGCACTGTAATGTCAGTGAAATGCAGATGCAATGAATGTCTCTTGTCAACTATTATCCTCCCCATGACCTAAGGAGGTGCTGGATGGGAGTGATTTATTTCTGTTTGCTTGCTTATTTGTTTGTTCTAACCTAGGTTGTTGCTACCTGTATTGCCGTTCCATCCTCAGCCTCAGGCATGGAGTAGGACTCTGTAAGAATCCTAAGCAAATATATACATTTGCAAGAAATGATCTAGTTTCTGGCACTGGGACAAGAACAAGTCTTGCCCTGATCTCATTTGTCTAGGCTGGTCTTGTAAACTTCCATGAAGTTAATATCACAGCAGGTTTAGGAAACCCTTGTTCCAGTGTTTCACTAACCTTAATATTGATTTTTTTTCAATTGATACCCAACTGAAATGCATTTTGTTGCAGCTGGAGATTTTTTTGTCCATCCACCATTGGGCATAGTAATCTTCAACTTATTATTTTTAATATTTTAGATTTTTATTCACCTTAAGTCTTTATGCTTTTACTTCATAACCCTCTTTTTTTTTTTTTTTACTCTGTATATATAATTCTATTATCATTCAATCATTGGTTAAATTTCTTAAGTCTCTTCTGACTTTTGTTCCACTATTCAAGGTCTGGGGTGTTTTAAATTTGTCTGCTGCTGTATCTCTCCTAATGCATTGTCTGAGCCTGGACACAGGAATGTGGCTGAGGTCTCACAAAGGCTGAATAAACAGAGCAATTATCTCCCATTTCTTATGTATGCCACTTCTCTTCCTAAAAGTCAAGATTCTGGGGGTTTTTTGTAGCAGCATAACTTTGTTGACTCATGTTTATGTTGTGATTCACTGTGACCCTCAGATTCTCATTTCTTGTTTTGCATTTGCGCGTCAGTGTTTGCTTCCAAAGTATATTATTTAGTTTGTTAATTAGCTCTTCTGAGTGTACTAAGTTCTTTGGATTCAAGAGTAGCTTACGTTTTCCCGTGTGAAGGGTTTTTCCCCTCTTTATCCTTGCTCTTTCTTCTGTTGCTATGTGAAAGACAACACACAGAAAACAAAGAAACTGCCAGATATTCAGAAGAAACAGAGAAGCTGAGAATATACAAAATAAACAGGATTGAAAAAAAAAAAAGAGAGGAAAATATTTTTCTTTCCTAGCTGTGGTAATTTCAACTGCATTATTGTCAATAGCAGACCAAACAAATATCAAACATACAATATTATAGAAATGAAGGGTAAATTGAGAGAGCACAGTCTTAAAAAAAAAAAAAAAAAAGTAAAAAATGAGCCACAACAAAATGGAAGGAACTATCATATATATTGCTTAGTATTTCTAGGGACAATGTTATGATTTAGCTAGCTAGAAATGGCCATAGCAGGTTTTGTAAATATGATGGATAGTGGAATAATTCATGGTTGAGTTTCATTTTTCAATTCAAATATGTTTGCACATGAATTACCGTTTGTCCCGGGTATATTAAAACATCATCTTACTGGATAAGTAGATAGATCAATGCATTCAAGGTTAATCATGTCTTCAAATTTATTTTAGCTGGGAGTCATGAAGCTGAAGTCTTCCAAACATACACATTTCTCAGTAATTTGGGGATTTAATTCAGACAGGAAACAGGGATTTAAAGTGGATTGCTAAAACCATTTTATTGGAAAGGGAAAAAATGGGGTGGGATGAGCTGATTCCAGTAACAATGTTTTGAAATTCACCAGATGGATGGTGAGCCCTCAGTTTGCACCATCTGATACCATAGTGTCAATGTTATTGGCTAATATAAGCTCTTCAAACGTCCTGTATTGCAAATAAATACCTTTTACTGTGGAAATTTCAGGAAAGAATATCTCAGGCCTTCATGCCAAAGTAAATGCTTCACTTTTATCCCAAATTTGTAATAAGAATGTCTGTGCTGCTTATCACTGCTGCTCTCAAACCATGAACTCTCCTCTCAAAACACGAATCTTATGTGCCCATCAGGCGGGGTGGAGCGCTTGCATTTTAAAGCATTTATCTTGATGAGGCCCCACCTGAAAGGATTCGGCTTTGCATAGCAAAATGTACCCCACCTCCTCCTGCTGGGGCAGGAGATATCGAGTTTGGGCTGTTACTTACCTATGTCTTGATTCCTTTTGCTCTACCTGCTGAGGCAGTGGGGTAAACCCAAGGATCAGGAAGATGTAAGAGGATAGACGGCAACACGCAACCTTTGGTGGATGGCAGAGCCCTTCGTGGGCTTCGCTGGAGATGGTCTGTGGTGCAAAAGGTTTCCAAGTACAGCATGTGGGGCTGGGTGGCCTTGGGGCAGAGGGGATAGGGCAGGACCCAGCTGTTGGGTATGTAGTACCTTAGTTCCTGTATCTTCAATCAGCCTTTCCCTTTTCATGCTGGTGGTGGAGGGTACTAAACGAATCTTGCGTTTTGACCCTTGACTACTATTGCCATTCACCCTTTTGTTACCTTTGTCCTTTCTCTTTGCAGGAGGAAGCAATTTATGGGTACTCAGGGGTGCAACAGCAAGCACTGGGCAGAGAGGTCATCCAAAGTTTGGAGGGTTGCTAATTAGATTTTTTCTTCATTAATTAGTCAAAGCTAATTAGTGTCTGTCCTTGCAGAGATTCTGATGCAAACAGGAGAAGTCAGGAATTTTAAAGCACTCTTGTGTTCCTAACAGCACCAGCAGACATTAACCCCTGCTCCCCTTGTCCTTTTCAGTTTTTCAGACTTTCCCATGGTGGGTAAGATTTACCTGTTGTCAGACAATGCTGCTGCAATGCTCTGAAGTCAAATAATGTGTCTAAATCACCAGCAAAGCCAGACATTATAGCAATCCCTTCTGTTTACATCTTGGAGGCAACTTTGCATCTGGAGGAAGGAGTCGGAGGCTCACTGGGGGCTCGCTTTGAACGCTGCCCCCTCTCTCCGTGCCCTTTCGCCTCCTGAGCTGACCCAGCTGTAAAAGTGTCAGCCTGGCTGGAGATCCACAACCACCCAGACATGATGCATAGTTCTTCAGGCTCTCTGTTGTGTGCCGGTGGCCGCTGGGCTCAGGGAAGCTTTTGGCTGGCTTACTGGTGTAGAAGAGAGGCGTTGCACTTTCACTGCCAGCCCCCACGCTTATTTTGGGAGGACGTGGACAGAAAATCAATTGATTTGCAGACGCTCCTGTTTCATAGAGCAAGGCTCTGATGTTGTTTATCAGTGTAAAAGGAAATGAGGATTTATAGCATTACCTGTTAACTTTACAGGGGAAGAAAAGATTGCTGGAGTTTAAAATTACCTTGTTAGGAATTTTTTCCCGTTTTTAATTATAAATTAGTATGCAAATAGTCCAAAGTCACTTTGGCTGCTGTTGTAAAGTGCAGTGCATGAGAAAAGCTCCCTGTCATAGCTGATGTGATGAAAGCACCATGTAGAAAATGCTTGGTAACTGCTATATGAGGAGGAGAAGGGGAAAAGGACAAAGGATTGAGCTTGTTCCCAACTCTTACGACACAGATGTCCTCTGTGTTTGTTTGCCCGGGCCCTCGGGGGGCTGTGCTGCTCAGCATGGTTGGCATCAGTCAGTGGTGCCGCCACTGCCGGTCTCACCGGGGGACGTGTTGTGTGCAGTCGGAATCCAGCCATGGTTCACCAGTGAGGATGCTGGCATCCTTCGTGGGGGGCAGTGGGAAATATTTCCATTGCCCACACTGATTAACCTCCAGGTACCCAGCAGAGACATGACATCCGAAGAAGAAAGTAACTCCGTGCCGCTCTGTGAACCAGGGGTGCAGTGTGATCTGATGTACTAAATATTTGGGCCAGGAATTCCCGGTTCAGGATCGTTGTGCATCCTTGCGCAGACCTCCGTGTGTGTTACCACATATCTGCTGTGAATGGGGCCTGACTTGACCAAAATCTCCAGAAGTGATCTTGGTTTACCTTAGTGTAGCTGAGATCAGAGTCAGATGTCTGTCTGACCCCTTTGTTTAGCATACAGATATAACAACCCTCCCTTCTCTTCCCAGATTAATTATTAATCAAAAAAGCTTTTTTTTTTTTTTTTTTTTTTAACAGGGAGAACATTAAATAATTGCCATTAATTTTATATGCTGCTCTCCTTCGTCTTGCTCTTGGCTTATGGACTGTTGCTGTCACAGAGGTTGTCACATCAGGAAGGTGGCTGTCTACAGCTGTCAGCTGAGAGAGACCATTTTAATTACATTTTTTTCATTTCACATTCAAGTCACAGTTTTAGCCATGCTGAGATTGGCTTCTCAGCACGTGAACTTGGAGATGGCTTCTGCTGAGCCCAGTGGGAAGCCCCATCCCTTCTGTGGAGGTCCTTCTTTGTTTCCCTCCCCCCTAGTACTGCAAAGGAGTGGATATTATCCTTATGATATGCTTGATATTAAAAATTAGCTTTGATTCTTTGATACCCAGTACTCCTGAAGCTTTCTATTGTACTCTTTAGTGCCTGAGATTTGTGGTGTTGGAATGGTACCTATCTATATAATTTTTTAGGGGTTTTTTTTGTTGGCGACGGCCAGTTGTTAATGAGCAGAAAGTTCAGGAATGTTAACTGAAGCACCAGACAGTCAGGAATATTAGCCTATCAAGTTCCTCTGCTGCTCTGACTGAATATGGATGATAGTCTCTGAGAACGTTCCTTCAGGTTATTTATTTAATTGAATGGTATAGCTTCATGCTGGACGTTTACTGACTGGGAGGAGAGTTGGACTGGATCTCAAGTGTTCAGTGTGACATGTTTAAAATTGTATCATGTATAGGAGCTGGTAAATTCAGGTGCAGCAAAGGCCAGGCTTCAGGAGAAAAGGTGGTGGTGGTGGGAACCACAGGCTTGGCCATTTCTAGATCTTGCCTGGCTCGGTGCTGCTGTGTCCTGTCTGCCTAAGCCACACTGCTGGCTTATGACTCGGTGCCCCTGGGACTGGAGTTTCCCCACATTCTTGTGTTTTGCTTGCATATTGGGCTGGGGATAAAAGGGCAGGTGCTAATCTCTGAGACCCATATAAGTCTGGAGTGGTGTTCCCTTTGAAGTCAGCAGTGTTTCCTCTACATTTGCATCTGTGCAACTGAGATCCAGATCCCCTACAAGGTGACAGGAGCTTTTTTTTGCCCTTTTCTGTGGTTTTTGTTTCTGAAGTGCTGTTACTTAGAGAACATGTTAAGTTTCACTGATACCTAAATCAACACAGATGTTTCTCTGAACAGAAATTTCCACTACGGGCTGAAGTTAACACAGTTTTTTAAGTCATATATCTCTGAATTATTCTGAATTTTCCTGTTTACAAGGGATTCCTGTAAAATCATAAAAAATCCCCAGCCACCTCTCCAAGAGACTTTAATATAGTCACTTTTTAATATGCTGCCGAGCTTCCTCAGCCCTACACCTACCCCGGTGCCTCCCAGATCTTGAAACAAGCTTGAGAGCTCCTGGTATCTATTGAAATAGTGACTACTATGATTTTATAGTAAAGGCTTTTCTTTATGTGTGTGCTTTGCCTCTCTGTCCTGATGAACTCTGAGCACTCAGCCTGCCATGCTGGATGGTGAGGTCTGATGGAGAGACTGCTCTGTCCTGGCTGGCCTGGCTGCTTTCTGGCCCTGCATTTAGTAAAGCTGTTGCTAATAGCTGGTTAAATGGATAAGATCACTTTGGCAGTTTAATCCCAATAGCCTTATCTTACTGAGCCCAGTTTGCAATTATAACAAAACACGTTTCAGTGTAAATGTTTAAGTGAGTTAAACCCCTCAGATGCTTTAGGCCTTGAGTGGGAATCCTCATGGGGTCATTGTGGAAATGGCCAGTGCATCCCCCTCACTTGCCCTGCTCCCAGAACACCCCTCTGTGGGTAGGGCAGCCACTTATCTTGAAGAAGAAGACAAAAGCTTGGACGATTATGTGTCTCGATCAAGTGAGATACAAAGACCCTGCCAGGAAGGATGTCCAGATTGCTTCTCTTCATACCAGTTTGGACATTTTCTGCATCAAAGCAGCACTGCTATGGTTTCATCCCTAGGAAGGAGTTAGAGCTGTGGGGAAGGCCTGCTGGGTGTCCTGGGAACAGATGTGGAGCTGCAAAGCACCACTTGCTGTTTTAGGCAGGGTTCTTACCCCTGCAGGGACCACACAGCTGCAAACTCTGCACCCTCCTCCACCATCAGCATCACTTGGCTGCCCAGGATGGTTCACAACTTCGGCAAAAGAAGCTGATTAATCCCTTTGGCTGCCTAAGTCTAGACAGGAGCAGAAGCATTTTAGGCATGTTCTGTTTTGTTTTGGTTTGTTGGGGGGGTTTGTTTTTGTTTGGTTTATTGTTTTTTTTTTTTAACTGAGGAGTGTAAGATGAGGCTGCGTTCTTTGGTATAAAATTAGTGCTGGCTTGCTCTGGCTAAGCAAAGCAGGACGTGAATTCCTCCCTGCAGTTAGCTGTGAGAGCCTGGGAGTCACTTTATAAGGCTTTTGGTTTCATCCTCTTTGCAGCCCCATGTGCCTTCCAGAAACATGCACCTGACAGAATTTTTCAGATTGTGGGGTTATGGTGTTTGTTCTTTTTATAGAGCTTTTTGTGTGTTCCAGAGTTTTGTTCTGTTTAGGGGGTTTTTTTACCTTTTTTTTTTTTTTTTTTTGAGGGGGTGTCTTTGTTTAATGTTTGCATACCAAAATATAGTAGAGAAGATTTTAAAGCACTTCACATCCAACCTTCTGAAAAGTAGTAATTTCTGGGCTGGAACACCATAAACTAATGGGGCAAAAGAAAGGAATCTTAGCATAAAAACAAGGACCTTAAAATAAATGGCAATGTTCACCATCCCAATATGGAAGCACATCATGCTATTAAACATTTGTTTAGCTGAGGCTTCTGGAGGACATTGTCAAGCTTCAAAATAGATGAGAGGATAAACTGTTGGGAAGGTCATTACCAAAATATCTAGAGAATGCAACATTTTCAGTTGCAAAATACTGATTTCTATTTCTCAGGCTAAAGAGGGATCTCTGGGAGGTCCCTGGCAGTGGCTCTGCTCTGCTGCTGGAGGACAAATGGCACCTGTAGGCTTTAACCATTGGTTCGAATATAGGCTGCAATACTTGCATCAGACAGCAGCTCTCAAGTGCTGTTTCAGCAGATGCAATGATGGGGAACGGAAGCCAAGCTGGAGGGAAGCAGCACCAGCAGTGTTAGCTCTAAGGCACAAGTTTAGCTCCCGAATTTTCCTGTTTTCTTCCTCTCCCCTGTTCTGTCCCCTCACTGTGGGACTTGGGTGCATAAGTGGCCTTTGTGCTTTTGAAATTATCCCTCTTAATCTTTTCCAGGGCAGATCTCCTTCCGTGCTAGAAGTGCCTTGCCTTCTTATTTGAAAAGCAAATAAGGACAAAATAATGGAGGGCCTTTTTTTAAATTATGAAAAGAAAGAAGCCGGGGCTTGTGTGTATGAAAGAAATCACAATGCAGCCTGCCTTGTGCTGTTTATACAACCTTGGTTTAGATCTAAACACTACCCGAGAAGTGTCAGTGACCATAAGAGGGGGGGCCTAAAGCACAGCTGGTTTATACGGGTCGGTTAAAGCAGAGATCACTGAAGCGAGACTCATAGTCCTCAAAGAACTGAATGACTAGCAGCTGCTTAAGGCGTTATTCCTATTCATAATGCCTGTGCAAGTGCACTTGAAGTTGGTTACTCTTTTGGAGACACGAGGTAGAAAATGCGTAAACAACTGAGCCAGGGAGAAAATCAAGGACCTTCTTCCTCGTCTGTTGGTCTAAGTTCAAATCTGATTGCTGCAAAACCAAGCAAGTTTAAATCTAATTCATGTTGGACACCCGCCCCTCACATACGGATGGCATTGAAGGCAACATGGCAGCCCTGCTCAGTAGAACTGTCTTCTGAGAGGCCAGGTCAAATTCATAGGAGAAATGAACACCCAGTCTTCTGGTGACTGAATGCATGTTATTCTGAACACTTGACAGTCTCTCATATTTTAATCCTCTCCAGGTAGGAAGAGCTGTGCTCCAGAGGCACAGAGTCCCTGCTGGGCCAGCTTCAGGCGTAGGTCACACTGCTGCTGGGGCTGTAGAGCCTGCCATGGGTGAGGCCCCGGTTTGGTGTGCCCTTGGCATGCCCCTTCCTGTGGAAATCTGGGATGGGGAATAGCACTCAGGGAGGGGTCCTGCCTGGCTGGGGAGGATGTTACCATGGGAGCTGTGCAAAGACGTTGTTGAGCAGGCAGAGCATCTCTGCGTGCTAGTGCTGTAGCAGCATTCCTGCCGTTCTCCCTGGCGCTGCAGAAAGGTGGAGGCTTCCTTCTAAAGTGTCTTCTTTTTAATTGTCCTTTTTTAAGGCTGTGAAGTGTAAAAAGGAGAAAAGTGCATTTCTATGAACACTGGTTAAAAATAAAGGGGAATGGGATATTTAAGGACACATAAAAAGCACTGAAGAGTTTGAAATGGCACTGGTTCTGTCAGCGTGGAAATGTAGGGGTTTGTGCACATATGTAGATAATTTCTCACATGGATTTGTACGTGTCTTTCTTGTGCAGTCTTAGTAGTGTCCATATTGAAGAGAACATCCTATAAATGTCTCTAATCAATCTGTTTCTTTCCCTATAATAATAAAAAAAAAATCTTTGCATTAGCTTTCCATATGTCTACGTTTCTAACAGAAACTGTGCTAAATGCAATTTAGCCAAATTAAAAAATAAGCTTTGCTTAAGAATGAGAAACTGATGCAGGGCTCAACTCTTTTCTTTCTGGGGGTGATGTAAATCATGAGTAAGTTTATTGGAGTTGATTACATTATAGTGGTGCAAGGAAACTCTGTAATGAGATGTGAGTCAGGCTCAGAAAGTCCCATGCAGAGATGCCAAATGGCAGCATGGGATCATCAGAAAATCCCACAGAGCAACTTGAAAGTTAATTATTAGAGACATTTTCTCTTCTGGAGAAAAGTCTGTTGTTTATTGAAGCAGGTTATGAACCTGCACAAATCCTGCTATGCTTATTTGGCCAAGATCACACCACACCATGCATAAAAAGTGTTTTCTTTCTCCCATTTGTTAGTCTTATGTACTATCCTATTTTATGCCTTGTGTTTCCCTTGCGTTTTCCATCTGGCAGCTTCCACTCTGTGTACCTTTTCAAATAAGGATGAGGGTGGAGAAGAAAAGTTTTTCCCCAGAGAAATAAGGGACAACAGGAAAATCCCCTGAGTCCTTTCTGCTTGTGAGTGGATAAGCAGTTTAGTCCATACGCACCTTCTCTGAACATCTTTAGAGTATGTAGCCTATTTGAGCTGCTACACATGGGAAAAGACTCCCTTGGCTCACATATTTATGTCAGTTCCTACCAAGAGGACCAGAAGAGAGTGATACCATCTTATCTGACTTCAGCAATATCTTCAACCATCAGCCGGGGAGGATTTCCCGTTACAGGTGGAGGGATGTTTCAGTTGAACCTCGTTGGTGCTATTTCTAATCATAAACTAATTAATAAGTAAAATTATACCCCAGGGAGACATTCTGGTACGTTCTTTATGAATTCACACTTCCTCATGAGTAAGGAATCATTGTGGTTAAAATTGATAGGAGGAAACTGTTACAGGGACTTCAGGATGCTTGCATGTGGTGGAGGTTGTAGGTGTCCTTCAGTTTGTGTATGAGTAATGCTAGAAGAGTGGGAAGGACAAAGAGAAGATCATTAAGGGTCAGTCCTATCCCAAAAAAAACCCTAGGAAAATTTGGAGGAGAATCAGATGTGACTGCTGTATGCAAGGACCTATTTCAGGGCTTCCTGCAGAAGACTGAGCAATCAGGGGTTGGTGGATGCTGGAAGAATCACTGTCACCAGAATAAATACA
This sequence comes from Acropternis orthonyx, assembly GCA_035583155.1. Classification (NCBI taxonomy): domain Eukaryota; kingdom Metazoa; phylum Chordata; class Aves; order Passeriformes; family Rhinocryptidae; genus Acropternis; species Acropternis orthonyx. Next base: position 139,329,085 of record JAWWEU010000081.1, on the reverse strand, counting down.
TGTTGCTCTGAGACTGTAAGCTCTGGTTGCAAGAACATTTCCATGGAAATTTTTTGGACCAGGGAAATAGAAAGTTTCTGCAGGGGGACAGTGAACCAGTCCAGGATGTCTCACCAGCTAAGATGTGTGGTATCATGGTGCTGAGTCTCAGGCTCAAAGTACAGAGAAAAACTGATGGGGAAGGTAATGCCAGATAGACCAAACACCCAGGAAGGGGTGGAACAGCATTGTACATGGGATACTGCTGGAATGAGCTGCTCTCTCTGGTATGCACTGAGAAGATGTCACTCTGCCCCATTTCTTCTGTATTGAATGGTCAAAGAATGCTTGCCGTTTCCTCCCCACAGCTTCCCCGGGGAATGGGAAGTTTCCAAGTTTTCTTCTTGGCATGATGACTGATATCCTTTGTGGTCCAGAAGGAACCTCCCTGGACCGTGTGAGCAGCTCGGCACTCCCAGCCAGATGCAATGCCGCACGTGAGGTTCTGGCCCAAGGGAAAGCAGAGCGGGAAGCCAAGTTCTTGTGCATGAGTGGGAAGCTGAGTCACTGGACAAGCCTACCCCTGAGCTTTACTCCTTTTTAATGTTAGAAAGTGAGGACAAGGCTCCTGCAAGCAGAATGGTTGTATTCCTTGTGTCTGTACTGTTGAAATCAGGCTGGAGAAGAGCTGTGAATTAATCATATGTTAAGAGAAGATGGATAAAATGGTCTGTCACAGGCAGTGGATGAGAGCAGCCCTGCCAGCACATGCAGCCTTCCTGGGCCAGCCCTGCCTGAGCAGTGTGGAGGAGCTGGGGAAGCTGGAAGGGCTGGGGCTGGGACAGGGGCTGGACTGTTGCACACTTTGTCTGTTGCCAGGTTTACTGCTTGTGCTAGAAGGTATTATAGCCTTTCAGAAAAATCAGACTGGAGGGAAGAGGCACAGTTATTAAAAGTATCATTAATAACCTAAAAACATTTTATGAAAACTTGGTTTCAAAGAAAATAATAATAAAAAAATCTTAGTATTTTGTGAATATAGTTACCAAGGAAAACATTCACAGGGCTTGTAGCAACTAACCCCTGCCTCGTGCTGGGTGCAGTGTCCTTGGAGCTGGCTCTGGGAGAGACGAGCATTTTTCAGAGGGGGCAAGAAGGTTGCTATCTGACACACTGACTGCTTTTCAAGTAAAAAAAGTCATGCAATTCCCATGAACTTGTAAACTAGCTCTTCATAGTTTTGGCATTACCCTCTTTAGGAGCAATCTGAGCCATCTCTGGCTGTGGATACTGTAATCACAGAGTGACTTCAGAAATGCGAGTCAGATCATGACACTGGCTTCCTGCTTGCTGAGTAATCAGTCTGACTTGTGGTATGTGCTGCTTTACTAGTACACCCTGGCCCCTTCTCCCTTCACCATGTGTTTTACCTAGGTTTTTTTCTTTTGTTTTCTTGTATTTATTTATGAGTTGAGTGGTTGACTTGAGCAAAGCACAGCAAAAATTGTTGCATCCCAGCGTGGATTATTTTATTAATTTTTCTTTTGCAATTGTTATTACTAGTGTTGGTGAGAGCCCTGCAGGGGAGGGGTCTGAAAAGTCTCTGCTTTGTGCTTTGGTGCTGGAGTATCTGCTCTCTCAGGCTTTACAGGGACAGGCAGTGCTGAGAACTGAGGAGGGGACAGCGGTACCATGGTGGTCAGACTCACTGAATCAGGGAGGTTTAAGAAGATGCTGTTTGAATTGACTCCCCACCAGCTGAGCACAGTACATCATGGATCTGGACTGAGGCTGACGTTTTAATGGTGTGATTAGTTTAGGAAGAATACTTTTATTCTGTGTCTTCGATTATGTTAAGTACTGTGTGAAGTTGTTACATCAGGATGAGCTTAGATTGCTTTCCTGTATACAGTACAGTCTGCACTGTCTATCCAGGATCCTACCAGTAAGCTGGTGGAATCCTCTTAAGTAAGGAGCTGTTAAATTAATAAAGCTGTTAATCACATGGGGGAAAAAAAAGAGATAGAGAGGAGGAGAAAATCTTACACAGAAATGCCAAATCATAGCTCGAAGGTTTTCACTTGGGATGGTCTTGCAGGGCTGGGTAGAACAGCTCTTCTTTACAGAGCTGCTTTTCATATGGTGATTTTTATACATCCTCATTTTCTTAGATATTCTGTGTCAGAGTTTGAGCCTTGCTCCTAATCAAATGTAACACTTAGATCGCACTGTGCTTCTTAAGTGTTAATCCCAATAGAACCCCTTTATACTCAATAAAACCCTGTTATTATTATCCTCTACACACAGACAAGAATTGCTGGCAGGGAAGTGAAGTGAATTGCTAAAGCCCTTCTGCAGATTTGCCATCAGGACCAGTTCAGGATTGGCAGCCTGTGTTCAGACCATGGGACTGTGCTTCCACTCAAGTACAGTTTTAGGACTATGTAAAAGGTATTTTAGGTGTATTTAGATGTGTCAGAATTGACTTAGATCGCACTGAAATCAATAGGATTGATGTGGCCTGCCAAATACTCCAGTGCTTTCAAAATTTTCCCTTGCATCCATTACTCGTCAGAGTTGCATGAAAGAAAAGGCATTGAAATGGAGCATGATAAATATTTTACATACAAAATAACTTAAAATTTACTTTTTGTGTATGATTAGGTATATGTGGCTGTTATGCATGCAGATAGTGACCCGGGTTTGAGTGCTCTTTGTTTGCCAAACAAACTGTAACACAGTTTGCAACTATGGTAGGCATGTATATATGGGTGTCTTATTGTTCATGTGTTGGAACAAACATGGTCCTTGTCAGACAGTTTGATGTCAGAGTGGTTTTAATCTTTGCTGCTTTTTTTTCAGGAAGGAAATGATTGCTATGCCTCAGCCTTTCAGCACAGGATGCCCTGCCTGAAGTGCATATTTTGGCTTAAATCATAGAATCAGAACGGTTTCGGTTGGAAGGGACTTTTAAATGTCATCTAGTTCCAACACCCCTGCAATGAGCAGAGACATCTTCAACTAGATCAGGTTGCTCAGAGCCCTTTCCAGCCTGACCCTGAATGTTTCCAGGAGCTTGTTCATGTCAAGAAGCAGGCACAATGGTTCCTTCTTGTATGTCAGATGTGCAGCACGACATGCTGGTTGGTAAATGAAAGTAATTAAACAATTTAAAAAAAAAGGCAGAAGAAAACCCTACAACTTTATGGAGCCTTGAGAGCTGCAGAGCAGACCAGCATTGCTGGCAATGCTGACCCGTGTGCAGGGGCACGTCCATACAGAGATGTGAATGGTATGTGTCACCAGGAAATCTTAAGCCATAATCTGCCAGTGTTTTTGCATTTCTCTTTGAAGTTGGGGGAGCTGTGTTCTCCTAACATGACCTTTGTATCCTTCTTTGGATCTTATTGTATGGACTGGAGGCCAGCGTGTCATTAACAAAGCAGCAGAAAAGCAGAGCTGTCTAGGCTTTTTGTTGTTTTAAGACCCTTTCTGTTACAAACAGGCATGCCAGCACTTTGCCTGAACAGGCAGGGAGGGAAAGGGAAGCGACAGTGCTGGCACAGCACTGCTGCCCCCGGCAGGGCCCGCACACAGCGTTGCCCCAGCCTCAGCCAAGCTGCCCGTATCGGGGTGTGCCATGGCTCTGCTGGACTGCCCCTGCCTCGTCTGCTCCCACCGAACTGCTCCTGACTGCTGAGGCTGCACGTCCAGATCTGCTCATCTGGGCTGATGAGCTTCAGCGTTTGTCCTGTGAAAAGCTGGCAATGGCACCTAATACCAGTAGCTGATGGTTTTTGGCATGAAGGGCAGGGTATTTGGCCTCATCTCCACTGAATCCCTGCTCTTGGCCTTCTTTCAGAGAGAGGCACTCAGAGCAGATCCAGTTGACTGAGAAAATCTCTTTTTTAGATGATGAGCAGTGTCAGAGGGATAAGGCTTTCGAGGAATGGCACTCCCAAGCCTAACTTTAGCACTTTGGCTCGAACTGCAGTGGTGTGTATGAGATGCAGCAGGATTAGAAAGGTCAGTCAACAGAAGCACTTTCCTGGCTAACGTGGGGCTTGACAGTGACCAAGGCTGCTGCCAGCTGTTGGCTACTGGATGGCTGCAGGTCATTTTGGGCTATCTTGCTCCATTGCCATCAGCAGGGCTGGCAAATATCCTGGCAGCCTCTCAGCATTTCACAGGCAGTGGTGATGAAACACCACATGTGCTCTTATAGATGACAGCCCCATCAACATTGAGACCATGAAGCTACAGGTGGAGGTGCTGTATCTGATGAGTGTATCCTGCCACCCCTTCTGGACCACTGACCAGTGCAGTCTCCTGGCACAGGTGCTAGGATGAACAGCCCTGCCTCAGGCTCCTTGGGATCTTCCTCCAGACCATGCATTCCCCAGCAGGAGAGTGCTAAGAGCACCTTGTCTCCTCCTCATACTTGGTTTGCATTGTATCCCAGCCAAAAGTATTCCGAACACACCCATCACCAGACCAAGGGACCTGTGTTACCTCCTGCAGCTGAAGTCAGCCAAAAAGCCTTGGAGGGCCCTTAGAGTACTCTGAGTCAAGAGAGATGCTTTTACGTCTTAGGAAGAGCAAGTGATGTTGACCTCAGACCCCAGGCAGAAGCAGTATCTTTAATCTTATGTTGTACTGGATTCTTAATCTCGCTTACATTGCAGTATCTCATTTGCACATATTTTCCTATGTACATAGAGATAGGGGCTTTATTCAAATATTAATCAGCCTGACTGATGGTGGAGATTTGTGCATCTGACAACTTGACATCAGTACTGTGCAAGCCTGGTTGTTTGCAGGCTATTACAGAGCACCTCCTTGAAACGAATGTTTGACAGGACAAGTTTGGGGGTTTTAGATGTTAGCTTTCCAACTTTTATTTACTTCACGAAAAAAAGAAGGGACATGATTCTTTGGTACATTAATACCCTTAATATGTTGCCATCTCAAATATTGTTAGCTGTTTATTGAGGTCTTAAAATCCAATTTGTGTCAGATTGCCCAGAGCTGTTAAGATTGCCTTGGGGATAAGTGGGAGTGTTGTCTTGCTTTCCCTCCTTCCCTCCCTCCCTCCCTCTCTCTCTTACGTGATATGTTATCTACAGAGGTAAATTTATGAGCAGCCAAAACAGTGCTTGATTGATCATGGGGCAGGAGCAGCGATAAATGGCATCCCATGCTGCTGTTCGGGAGATGCGGGGTGTGGAGCTGCCGGTCTGTTTCTGCCAGTGTACAGATAATCTGCCTTTGGTTACAGAGCAAGGAAGGCAAAATTGGGGTTTCTTATTTGTTGAGATCTACCACGTTTTTTTTTTTTTTTTTTTTTTTTTTTGCTAATCTGAATCAGGGACTGAAGCTGCCTGCTCCTGCCAGCGGGGCTGGGCCAGGCTCCAGCAGTGCCAGCACAGGGCAGTGGGTCAGGGCAGGATCCTGCCCCTGCCTGGGCTGTGTGCTGGCACTGCAGAGCTGCCTCTGGAGTACTGCTGGTGTGGGACTGGCGAGGGGCCAGTAGGACAAGAGAGTGCAGCTCTCGTTTGCTTGTGAGCATCCCTGGTTTAGCCAACAGCTCTGCAGCAGCCCACCATCTGGGAGGCACAGAAACATTCTTAAAATGACCTTTTTTGTTTCCGTTTTTTCCTTCCAGCCTTTTCTCTATGAAACCTATTGAATTCTGGCTGCTGTCAATTGAAGAGTTTGTTAAACCATTCCAGACGTGTTTGTAGAATATCTACTTTGAGTGTGATCTACACCATGCTCCCTGGACCCCTCCTCTCTGTCACAGAAAAATAAGCTTAATAGAGTTAAATTCTAAAATACAATTTCCACTGAACTATGAGAATTGACTGCATAAGCCTCCTATGTAAACAGAAAGCACCAATTTGTACAGCTCTGCAGTTAAATGCTGCAGATTAATTTTTTACAAATGTCAAATATCTATATTTAAATTTAATATACATGTTAAGCCTTTTTCCTCCTTCCTCAGCCTTTCATTTATAACAGGAATGGAGTCAGCTAGAATTACTTCTTTCCGAAAACAAAAGGGTCTAATTTCTGAACCCCATGCTAGGCATGGAAAAGGTTGGTTCTCTAAACAGGATTTACCCGCTCGCCGTCCCTGATCCCCATGGACTGGTATATCCCAGGCTGCACAGAACCTTCTGCCCTGCAGTCTGTGTTCAGCTGAGGCAGACAGCTACCCCGTGCTGCCCTCACACTGCTGCCTGAGTCTTGCCAGCAGCATCTCTTCCTCCCCCTTCATTTCTGTAGTTCTTCAGCTCTTCATGTTATTTTGGGAGTGAGGGTGGAAGAAGGAGAGCTTCTCCCCCATCTCTCTTCACAGTGTCTCCTCGCTTCCATGGGTGTTTTAAAAACACAATAAATATGTGTTCTGGCCCAGATTCTGTTGTTGGGCTGTAGGCACTGGGAGGTTTCAATTGTTTGAAATGCTGGCATGCCCATCAGGCGATGTGGGCTGTCTGCTGACATGGGTCTCCAGTCGTGTCTTGCTGGGGATGGGCATTTGGAGGGGAGCAGTGGCCCATTTCTCTCCTCAGCCTCTGCAGCATCTGTGCTCCCGCCCCCCAGACACGCGATGCCTCTCCATCCCTGGCTCTGGGTTGGCTTATGTAGCACACTGCTTCCAGAATGAAATTACTCTTTCTCGTGGGAAAAATAAGTCTTCTTAGCTTTATAGGCAAATTAGTGTCAAGGTGTCTGAGGAGGACTCACAGGGCAGTAGTTTTGTGGATGACATTGGAGACAAATATGAACACCAATACCTCAGGGGTTTTTTTATTTCTTTTGTGTGCCACTCATTTAATTAACTTATTCCCCTAATTAAAGCAACAGTAAGAAATAAAACATCATACAGCATCATACTGCATTAATAATATCAAGAATATTTCTATCACTATATATCTTTTAACCGGTATGTATTTTTTTAAAGAATATTGAACAGGATACATCTTATTTTCTGCTATCATATTTGCCGTTACCTTTCTGGTCTTCTTTATGTATTGGAATAATTCCCTTTAATCTACATGATTGGCACACACAAGTATTTATGTGCATAACCATCTGCAGATCACGTAATCAGTGAGAATTAATGCTGAAATTCATGTTGATGTAGTTCAGGAAAAAGGAGGCAAAATAGAAATAACCCTTTCAGAAAAGCCATGAAATGTAAAAATGGCCCATGTTGCAGCATCTGAATAACAGAGCTGTACAAAAGAGAAATGACAGTGATGTTGAACCCATCAGTAAACACTTCACAGCTTTCCTGTGGCATCACAAACCCTTTCAGCTCTGTTCTCCTAGTTGATGTGATGTCGGCTGAACCCCATGATATGCTTTCCAGCCTTGTAATTCTCTTCTCCAGCATATATCTCTGTATACTTTGGTGCTGTGTGACCCTGCTCCCTGGCCTGCTGAAGACAAATGCCCAATGAAACTCAAACCCGTTGCCCATGTCCTGTTTGTGTGTAGCACTTAGTCTTGGGAAGGATCCCCTCTTAATTTTTCTTGTTGGTTGTATTGCTGTAACTCAGGAGAGCTGAGCCTGTCTGTAGAGGCAGCAATGCTTTATTCTCATGAATTAACAGTCTGAATAAAAGGTAGTGTCTCACCAGCTCTCATTATTTATCTATCTCTATGTTTGTCTTATAGAACAAATAAAAGTGCACTGGGCAGTGTGTGATGTGGAACAGCTGAGGAGCCTGGCTTGGCTTTCTCCTGCTGGTATCCACAGTGGCTTCAAAGCTTTGCATCCCTTTCATCAAGTGCCATGCATAAACCTTGGGCAGTGTGCAGGAGTGGGGATGGAGGCAGTGGCTGCATCGGTGGGTACTGAGGGCAGTCCCCAGCTAAGCTCCCTGGCTGAAGTGACTGAAAGTATCTGCAGTTTTTGTTCTTCAAGTAAAGGAAGGTCACCCAGGGAGGTGCCAGTGCTGGTTGTGTCTGAGCATATGCTGGTTTTAGTTAGGTACCAGCTACACCTTGGCTGCTCATCTCCAAGCACAAGTGTACAACTAAGCATGGCAACTTTGTGCACCATCGACTTCTAAGGCAGTAGGGTCACAACTGGGGGCATGCAATTTTTAGTAGGTCATGAGAAGTGGTTATTGTACTGTTGCTGAGTTATAACATCTTCATACAAGATGCCTGTGGCAGTGGAGATTCAATTTAGGGGTGACTGATTTATGAGATTGCACCAGTGATGTATGCAGCAATCTATGCACAGGCTGCTCAAAATGGATGCATGGGGAGTACTTCTCTGGGTATAAATGTGCCATATATTATAAATACATAATGCTTATACAGACCAGTTTATGCCTTCCAGTAGTATGTGGAAGGAGCAGGGAATGGAGAGATACCTGCATCCACTCAAGCATGGAGCATATTACTGGAGGTGCAAATATCTCAAGGATCAAAAGGGGTTTCTTAAGTGCATCCATTATACATAAATCTCACATGTGTGTGCAAAGATATATATGTAAATGAGTACTGGGAGATTGAGTTTTGTATTCTATGTATGTAAATGCCTATTCATGCACTTAAAAGTATAGTGTTAGCTGTAGGTTGCAAGTATAGCAAAACCATATGGCTTAAAAAATAACTTCAGCTCTGTGCTGTGAAATGGGTGAGAAATGCAGTGTAACGTGCAGAGCTGCAGTCACAACTTATACGTCTGGGATTCTGACACATCGATTAACAAGCAGACCTTGGTGGTGCAGTTGTTTTCAATCACTGTGAGTCTCATGGAAAATTCAGGGGGAAAAAATTCACAAATAACTGGTAATATTGTTTAAGGCATAGTGCTGAATCTCATTCATTTAATTTGAGTTATATATGGCCATATAAGTAATATATAAGTGTATATGTGTACATAGTATTCTCATATGTATGATTAAATGTTCTTATGGTACCTTCCATTCCAAAGTGTTAGGTTATGTAACTTAGCATAAAGGACCTTACAATTCTGGAAAAAAATTAACGTGTATGCCAACATGTTTTATTTCTTTTTGCTTATTAGTAAAATGTTATGATCACTAAAAAACAGGTTGTCCACTCAACAGCATGTAGAAAGGCATCATTTAACTTAGGAAACTCAAGTGGACTGTAATGCAGTATCCAACTTAACTGATGACTTGAAAACTGGGTAGGCATTATACCCACAGTGGGGCTGGAGGTGCCTGGGGTCAGTAATTTGGTTTTAGATGGAAAAGGATTTTATGGACTGCAAGATTATCTGGGAACCTGAGTATGCATAATGGTATATGCATAAAGAAAACTCAATAATAGATATGCAAAAATAATAAAAGAGAATGAAATAAGTAAGATAGAGATAAGTCTCAGCAGCAAAATCCAGATGTGGATTTCATAGCAGATACTTTTTTAATGAAAAATTTTGGGAAATATTTTCCCTTTTTCCTTCCAGCTGGCTCTTGCTTGGGCCTCTCTCTAATATAAGCCACATAAGAGAAATGCCAGTCATAATCTAATATTGCACTTGGTGAATATGAAGTATTAAGAAACAATGGTGAAATGAAAAAAAGAGACTGTAGGAGAACTAGTCTCCAAATCTGGCCTCTTTTTCATGGGCTTATCTGTGCTGGGAAAGAGGATATACCATATTTTTCAGTAATGTTTTCCACAGTTATTCATTTGCAGTGTTGTTTTTAGCCCAGTTCTCGAGTCTCTGATTTTTTTCTTTGTTCTTATTTGCAATGTGAGTCTGATATCCACCATCATCGCCAATAACCTGAAAACAAATTACTTTCATAAACTGGGTGAGTTAAACTTCTTACTGTCCGTAGCCTCCACTGCCATTAATGGTCTTTTTGTTCATGCCCCCAGACGCCAGTCTTAAAAAACCCTTGTGCCTAGACATGACTCAGAGGATAGATGTTCAAGCATAAATGACAAATTGGTTTATTGCAAATATACGAAAAAGAAATGAGGTGCGATGATGTCAAAGTTAGATAGGCTTCTGAAAAGCCAGCTTGACCTTGTGCAACTTGTGTGCCAGTCGTGTGTGCCAGTCGCTAAATTTAACTGGGCACAGTGTTGTTAAGAAAGTGCTAATGCTTCTTTTCCAAGCGGAAAATGGGCCTTTTGGTTCCCTAGGCACCTGACCTCTTTCGGAGCAAATATTGAATAGCTTGCACATCCTGACTTGCTTCTATTTACAATCCTTCCAGCTGAGCCCAAGAAAATACTGCTGGGAACAGGGGAGGGAGGAGACGAAAGCACAGACCAAGTTGGAGAGGGAGCCACATCTTCTCTTCACTGCTTTATACAGCAGGTCTCCTGGAAGTGTAGGAATTTTGAGCCAGAGTGTTTTACCTGCAGAGCCTTAAAGGTTGTTCTGTTACCTTGCTGGAAATGGGGTCTGTGCTAAGGCCAAAGAGGAAATGTGGAGGGGTAGGACAGAGCTCACGGCTTTGCCTTTCACAGTTCCTTTTTGGCATCACAGCTGCTGCAGTACCCAGCAGGAGCATGCCATCCCTGGCACACAGCTTTATTTCCAGAGCCATGGGGGCTGTCTCGAGTGGGCTGACACCTATAGCTTCAGTTGTTTCCCTGGCTGTCTGCTGCCAGGGCAGCCAAAATGTCCTCCCAGCAGTACTGGGCTGACTAAGCCCAACTGCATCCTCTTGGCCACCTCAGTGGTATAACCCACAGCCAGCCCAGCAGCGTTGAACTGCAGAGCTGTCTGGTTCAAGGACTTTTCCTGTTCCCCTGGTGCACAATGTGGCCTCACTTGGGCTTTTTCTAGAAACTCAATTGCCCTACATATTTCTGGAGGCACGTCACCTCTGCTCTGTCAACTGGAGCCATGCGAGCTGTTGACAGCAGTGGAAAGATGACTTCATGCATCTTGCAGCCTGTGCTCCTGTCTCTGCTTTCCAGACTGGGCAGTGTTTAGGGTTTTTCTTTCTGTTGGTTGGGGGTTTTTTTGTTTGTTTGTTTGTTTGTTTGTTTTGGGGGGGGTGTATGGGTTTTTTGGTTTTTGGTTTTTTTTAACAGAAGAAGATATCCTGGCTTATACTGCATATGTAATTCACTGTAATCACCAGGTCTTTTTCTGAAAGGCTGTAATCTAATTAGTCATTCCCCACGCTGCACAGAGTGCATTAATAAGAACAGGAACAGTTCATTTCAGAAAATCCTTTGTAAACTACACATGTGGCACTTATGCACGGCAAAGTAGAAACCTTGCAGAGTACAGAGTTATAAATCTCAAAGAGCTTTACAAAGGAAATGGGTACCCCTGTTTCCATTTTATGGATGCGGATGCTAGCCCATGGAGAAGGCAACTGACAGGTTTTTCACAACCCCAAAGGGAGCTGGAAGGGCAGAGATGGAAGAGAGCCTAGCAGTCTGGAGCTCCTGCCCTGTCTTGTGCCTACCCTGCCTGAATGAAGTGTTTGCTCTTTTCCACTTATCTCTTATCTGACCCACTTCTTCACATTATTTCCCCCTTAATTCTTGTCTCTCAAGTGCTGTAGTGCTGTGGGATCTGGATTCTCATCACCACATGCTAAATGCTAAATGCTAAATCCCAATATTTATGTAAGCTGACCCACCAGAATTTTTGCTTTGGAGAGTCAGGTCTTTTGAAAAGTCCCTGTCATGATAGCTCACAAAGGGTACAAATCAGCAAAATGGGAAGATACGTGGTTTACAGCTAGTGTACTGGTTAGAGGTGTTGGCTTCTTTAATCACTCACTGTCACTCTACTTTGCATACGAAATGTTGTGTATCAAATTACCTCTGTGCATTTTTGTCCTCTTTTTCTATGCCTCCAAGGTCTGACAGTAACAATTACTCTGCTTTCATAAACCTGCTGGACAACTTGGTCACATCTCCTATTTATTCAACTTGTGTAGGCTTGTGGTGATAATTGTTTTTTCTCTGAAGCATATGATATAACCCATGAGACCAGTGTGAGGTTGCCATGAGCCATGCAACACAGCAATCACTGGCAAGTGCTGATTACCTTTGTGCTCAGATGATTTGAGAGGATGTTGCATGAAGGTGTAAATAGATAATTTTCTTTTAGCTTCTGTTAGCAATGCAACCGAAGGGATTCCCCCTCATTTAGCATTATTCCAGTTCAATTTGCAGCAGCCTTGCCAGCCAAGAAATACCCTGGTGAGTTTCTGGTCAAGAGTGACTTCCTAAGTACCACTAGAAAAGCAGCCAGCCCTCCCGGGTAAAATGAGTCCTCTTTCTTGTCCATGTTGTTTGCCAGTAGCTAGCCTTAGCATTTACACTGCCTGGTCACAGTTAAAAGACATTTAAAAAGTATCAAATAGTTTTCCTGCTTTCTTTTACACTTATTTATGGGAAAACAAAATTAATAGTTCTCTTTGAACTGAGGGGGGTTCTTTGCACTTTGCCATTTGCTTCTCCTTTTTCTTCCTGGTAAGGCAAGACTCCTGGATCCTGCAACAAAGAAGAGGGGTAGTAGCCTTATTGCTAAAACTTAGGAGTTTTGAGAATGAGGTGGAAATCTCTCAAGAAGATTTCTGTTTTCTTTCCAAGAACAGTTACAGTTGTTCCTAAATGGATTATCTTCTTCATCTGGACAGCCCTGCTGAGCATGAGGGATCATTTTCCTTTTTTATGGGGATTTGAGGGACTTTCTAAATTGCCAATGTAGCAGCAAACTATTCTTTAATTAAATACGGGAAAAGATTAGAAACTGAAGAGTTTACGTGGATGGTTAGGGAGGCACTTTGGGCTTTATTTTCACAGATTAGAGAAAATTCTTCTTTTGGTCTTCTCCTCCTGGTTTTGTTGCTGGATGGGTGGCCTTCACCTGGGACAGAGCTGGCCAAGCAGCATGGTGGCCATGGATGTCACAGACTCCCCTCCCCAAAGATATGCTGCCATTGGAGCTGATGCTGCACTGTGGGATGGATCCAGGCTCCCCTTGATCCCTGTCTCTCTGTTCTAGGTGGGGTGTATAGGAGCCAAGTGTTGCTTGGATGACCCAGGATGACCCAGGCTGGGCAGGTGTGAGGCTGGCCTTTAACTGCAAGTGCATGTTTGGGTTATTGACATCCTTCTGCCCAGTTTTAGTCTGTGTCAAGGTCCAGCTGGAGAAAACTCAGTACTTTGACTAATTGCTGTTACTTGGTTCCAGTACTTCCCCATCAGGTTTTTTAATCAAACAAGTCTGAGTTCCAGCTTAGCATACATGAAGACTTCACACTGACTCCCATAATTTTGGCTAAGTTTGTACCCTTCACCAAAAGCCAACACACTGCCACGTTGGAAATTTTAGACTCACACAGGAGGACTGCTGCTTTGAAATTGAGATAAATGTCTTTTTCCTGCCTCATAAACAGATAAAAAAATCAGAGGGACTAAGATTGCATTCATGCAGATTCATGTCTGAGTGGGAGCTGGGTCTGGGAAGGAAAGCCAGAGTGTTTCTGCAGGGATGAAAGGAAGGGTGCAACTGGAGGGCCCCTCTTAGACCAGGATCTGTGGCTGCACCTCTGAATAAGAGCCAAGCTGTGCCCTGCACTGGGAACTTCTCCTTGCTTTCGCTCCCCTTGCTTAGCCTGCAGGCAGCCTGATGGTGGTCAGAGCAAACCTGGTAGGATTGAGCCTGTGGGTCATGACCGATCTAGAGGGTGAGTAAAAAAGTGCCTTAACAACACAATGCATTCTTCATGCATTTGTTAGAAAAGAATCACTTCAGGCACATTTTAATTTTCCTACTCATCTTTCAGCATTAAACATGTTCTTCTTCATTTTAGTTACTTGTCTATCAATGCCATTTCCTCCAAGACAGTTGTTAGATGAGGGCAGGCGTTCTCCAGCTGTGACCACCCCAGCAGCTGGTGGGTCAGAGTGATGCAGATGTGTGGGGTGGCCTCCCTGGGCTGGGAGTGGCTGGTGGGACTGCCATGACCTGCAAATGCACCCTTTGGCAAGGGAAGCACTCGAGGTGTGGGAATTACCAGTGCCATTACCACTCTGGTGCCAGGGAAATAAAGCTTTTGCATTACAAGATCATGGTAAATCACAGGGAAATGACAGCCTTGTTAGCATGGGCAAAGTTACTGTAATTTATGTATAAATAACTCCTTTGTGTCAATTCAGCTACCTTCAAATGCCTTCTCACACTCTGTAGAGATATCTGTAATTTACACACTAGAGTTCATGGCATTTTCCTAATTACAGAGAAATTTTAGAAGATTTTTTTTTGGTTGTTCACATCTGCAGGTCATCCCTTGGCAGTAGCTCACTTCTGCCGGAGGTCCTGGAGGACATGGGGCAGGATTCAGCCTCTGCTTTCCCAGCTGTGCTGGGACAGTGGAGCCAGTGTGTCCTTAGTCACCGGGGCTTTGCTCAGCAAGTTCACACAGTATCCAAGGGCCACGGGCCACAAACTGGCCCAGGGACAGAGGCACCAGGCAAAGCACATGATGCCCCCTGTGATGATAGGCCGTGTCATTGGTTTCCATCCGTTCTCAATAGCTTTCTTTGAGAAGGATTTTTGCTTAAAATTAAGCTTGGCTTTACAAATGGGGGATGTTTCACCACTTCCCTTTGGTCATATTGTTTGCTTGCCGAGAAGCAGTACGGCTGTCAGGTTTAATTCTGTGCCTATGTGAACTTGTTTAGATTTGCCTGCCTCCTGGTGGCTAATGCCAAGTGTCTGAAGGCACTGTTTCCTGTTTTACTGTGTGAGAGGAGGTATTTTTTTAAAAAAGGGTTTAAAAGGGCTTGGCATTACTGGGCCTACAAATCGTTGAAGCATTTCATCAGCCTTAATTGTTTTCCAGCACAACTATGTTTTCAGCTCATTATTGGCACATTTAATAGCACCCATATTCTGCACATTTTACCAACCATAGTCTTTAGCCAGGTGAAACATGCCATAGAGACTTTGGGGTACACCTTGAGCTTGTGGACTCCCCTGAACAGGAAACCCACATACCTGCTGCCCCACACAGGTGGACTTGCAGTGCTGATGTTTCTTCCAGGTACTTTGCAGGGAGATAATAGTCTCAACCTTTTTGCATAGACAAGGCATGAAGGAGGCTGGAAGGCAGTGGCAACAGGGTGACAGGCTCCTCTCTGCATGTCTAGTTCTCTTTTCCAGCCATGCAGATTTTGTCCTGGCACTCCATGTACGGACCACTGGAATTAGGCTCAAAAAGCCACAGCACAAGTCTGCATTACAGTAGCTCCTGGTGTGGTTGATGATTTTACCTTTGTTACAAAAATTTCCACTCCACAGAAGAGCCAAGTAGGAAAACAGCTTTTGAGTCATGTGGCTTTCAGTTATGGAGCAGTTAATGGAAGTGCTGCATTCCTCCAGAAATTCATCACATGTTGCAAACTGCATCCAAATTGCATCATAACTCAGGAAGGTGCAGAAGGCTCCTTCGCCCATTTTAATGACAGGAAAAAGAGGTGGCTCAGGGACCGTATGTGGACACTGAAGCTGTAGAGAGAGGAGTCCAAACTTACCAACACACACTAACAAGAATAACCGTAAAAGAGCTGAGGCAGCAGCCTCAGCTTGTCTGATGCCTTTGTTTGATGGACAAAAGGCGTGTTTTTCATTTTTGTTAAGCTTAATGTGATTGAACTAACAAGACTGAAATGCCCCCTTCATCGCCGCTGAGACATGCTCCCATCTGTGGCTGCCGTCGTAGCCTTGGAGCCTGTTGAGGCCCACTGGCAACATGTCCTTCATTGCATTTACCTCATCTGAGCTTGAGGGTATGCTCCACCATCCCCGACAGAGGAGGTGTGAGAATGTGATGATAGAGCTGCACCATGCAAGCAATGTGGAGCAGTGTTTTTCAGTTAGCCTCCATCCAGCTCAGAGCACAGCAGGAGGAAGGAAAAAGAGCTGATGATGACCTGCAGCCAGGCCAGGCTGGAGATGAAGCACCCTGAGAGTCTCTTTGGGGAAAACACAAGGCCTTACACATGGAACAGTTTTGGAAACTTCACCCCTGGATTATTTTATGGGATGGAAACCCAGCCCTTGAAGCTCAGATGGTAGAGCAGGACCTTTTGGTGGGGACACCTTGAGCAGCGTCTTCAGATAAGGAGCTGTTACAGAGAGGGACTTTGGGGTATGGGTCTAAGTATTTTGTGGTGTCTTTTCATGACAGAGTTGTACTTTTATGCTCTGCTGCTGCATCTACAAAATCAGCCTCTCTGCAGCCTTCTTTTCCAATAGGAAATTTTTGCCTTAAATACAGAACTTGATAAAAATAATGATTCATCTGGTGTTCTCACATGTGAGAGCAGTTCGCCAAATAGTTTCAAGTCTAAGCCTTTAAAATAAGAGGAATGACTTAAACATTTCATAAGATTTTTTAGCTTTAGCCTCAGAAACGGCAAGCAGGGGATTCATCTTGAAGAGAAAAACACATGTGCGCTAAGGGAATTGTTGAGTATGGGTTTCTTTCCAAGCTGTGCTTGCATTTTGTGGGCTCCATCCCCATGCTCCCCTGGCCACTCATGCAGGTGCAGGAATACTGCAGGGCTCAGGGAGAGCGAAGGTTGCAGTGTCCTTCAGAAAATCCGGCTTTCCAAAGGCATGAAATAAAGACTTTGCAACTGAGCTGCAGAGTTTTTAAAGAGAATTCTTTGGGGATGGAAACAAATAGCTCGGCATAGCATTTCACAGGATTTAACAAAAGGCAGTTCTGCAGCAAGGGATGGTGTAGATATGTTGTGGTTTTTTTAAATAATGACACAGGAGATTTCTTTATCCTTTTGTCTCATAGTGAGCAGAGCATGTCCAACTAACTTCTGAACCAAATATATTCCTTTTAGAAACTGAAACTGATGTTAAACTGTGATTTGACCCACTGATGAATTGATGAAATGCTGTAGCACTACAAATTTTGAATAACTCTCCCAGTCCCACAGGAAATTCAGAGCAGACCCAGGACCAGAGCCCATGTCTGTCATCATGGGAGTAGGCTTCCCCAGAGACTGATTAGGGTGTAAAGTCCCTGGCAATTCCTCAGCACCACCTGTCTGGGAGAAGCTTGACTGAAGTGAGCCTTCCTGCAGGGAGTCTGAATATTTTGGTTAATCACTTTTCTCTCCACAGTTTGTTTTCCCCACCACCCCATTTCAATTTTTAAAAATTGTTTGAATTTCCAGTGAGCTAAAAATGCTCAGGATGCATGTGACTAGGTGCTTCTGTAGGTCTCAATGTACCTTCTCTGAAAATGGTGGAGCAAATTCCAAAATGTGGTGTCAAGAGGATCATTTGCAAGGGAATGAATTTGCTGTCAGCTGTAACATTGCCATGGTAAACAGGCACACTCGTAGGGGTTTATAATCCTCAAAGGGTCTTGCAGAGCTCTGGAGATACAGAGGAAAAATAAGTTTAAAATTGCAAGCTCACTGCCACATTGGGGGAAGGCTGCTGCAGCAAGACATTGTTTAAGGGTTCTGTTTTCAGCATGCTCCTGAAAATGTGCTCTTGGAAACAGGGATTTGTGCCTAAATGGGAATCCAGACATACAAAACACTTCATTTATTCATGTAAATGTCTGCATAAAAATGCAAATGTGGTACCTATGGCTATTGCCTCCGTATTGGGCTACAGTATAGCATATAAAAGGCATACTGATGAGTTTTCAGCAAATTTTGTGAAAATACTTGAACAGTCATGGGCTCTGATGTATAAAGTTACCTTTTAAAGTCATTTAAAGAAATAGATACTTGGTTTTGCATCCCAATGGCTCAGCTTCCTCAAAAGTTTGAAAATACTTCCAATTTAAAAGAAATCTGAATCTAGAGATCAGCTTTATTTCTAATTCTGCTACTGGTTAACTTCACTCTGGGGTGTATTTCCTAGACAGTTCCAACCTCAGCTTATACATTTATTTACTTAATTCAGGGTTTTGTAATTTTTTGAAAAGCGTGTTTTGATCTTCAGGCAGATGCAATGCAGCTGAATCCAAAACACAGTGATTGAAAAGCATGGCTGAGAAACGAAATTGCCTGTGCCTGGCAAAAACAGCAGTAGGTAGTAACACTGAGCTTGTTGAAGAATCAATTTAAAATTGGTGATTAATTTCAACTTTTAAACTGTCCTTAATTTGATATGATGTGTTACCATTTTGCAAGTATGATTTGATAATCTCTTGTTAGGAATTGCGAATGTTTTGGCTGACACTGAAACAAAATACCAGCTGATTTGGAAAGATGTGGATGGTGTTGGTGAGTTGTGTGTAACCCGTGCCAGCACTGATGCTCTGCTGCCATTCTTTATCTGTTTTTATGAGGAAGACTTAAAATACCGCGCTGCCTGCACTGCCATTCTCCCAGTGCTGCTTCTGACAAGAACAAGAAGGTTTATCTCTGGGTAAGGCCAGACTCTGTCTGAGCTGCCTTCCCAGGAGAATAAGAAACGAAAAATGAGAACAATAGGTGAAAAAGAGGAAACTCTGGCATGTCAGCTTGCACGTGGGGACAGAGACACACCTTCCCAAAGCTTGTCCTGGGGAAAGCAGCGTTCCTTATCCACAGCATATCATAGGGAAAGGATAAACAGCAATGTACACGCAGACACTGCATGTGCTTTCTCAGTCCCAACTGGAGATATTCAGCTGACTTCCCAGGACGTGGGGATGATCTAGAGCAGTTAAATTTCCATGCTTGGAGTCTGTTTTACCATGAGGAAGAAAATAAACAAGTTTGGTCACTCCTGGTGCTATATATTTCAAGGTGCACCTGCACCACAGTGTTAATTTCCACAGTTTTAGCTGGTTTTAAACTTCAAATTGAGACCCTGTGCTTTGGTGTATCAGACATGATGGGGTTATATTTAAATATATGAACCACAATACCCACTCTCACTCTCTTCTCCCTTTGTTGATGATTTTCTCTGCCTGCCTTCCCTGGTGCTTTCTTCCTCTCCAGCTGTTTGGAAAAAAACCCAGCCTGAGTGAAATGGATGAGGTCTGTTGCTGCAGGCTCAGATTTCAGGAGCCTTGTCAGACAACAAAGCAAGCAATGCACTGGGATCACCTTTATCCAGCCTGAGAAACTGCTGTTGATCAAACTCGCTGTGTCCTGGCTGAAGAAGGTTTCCTGGCGGAAGAACAATCAGCTTTTTCCACAATAGCCTTGTCACAGGGTGCCTGTTGCCTCCCTCATCTCCAAGCCAAACTGCCTGGAGATGCCTAATGAGGGACCAGCCAGGATGCTTTGTGCTCTAATTAATAAAAAATTAACCTCTGGTCGCTGGATGTTTCCAGCACTCCCAGCAACACTTGTTTGCAGGGAGACAGCTATTACTGTCTGTCTCATTCTTTTAGGCAGGCCCAAATAGACAAGGGAATCACCCTTTGCCAAGAGATTTTCCAGAGGTTTTTTTGAAAGCATCATATATCCATGTATGTGAGTTTTAAATCATCCTGTGTTTAAGTTTGAGCTGCCTGGATCCCACCGCAACCCTTCAGCAGCAGTAGTTGTGGGTTTCGGCCCTGTTTTACCAAACCACCATCAACTGCTTCCAGTCTTTAAGTAACTAAAGAATACCTTAATCTTTAATACTGGTTCTGAGAGGGGTTTTTTCTTCCCACTTTTGCTCTTTTGCAGTCACTGTAGTGAGCTTGCAGGGAGGAAATTGTGCAAAATATATAATTTTTGTTTTTCTTGGGTGGGGGAATATATGTTGTGGCTAGCTGGCTTTGGGACAACAGACTTTCTAGCCCTGCATGTGCTCACTGGAGTAGGTGAATCCATTGCTGACTGGGAGCAGAGAGAGGTTTGGCTGGTTCCTGCCCAGCTGCTGACTTTCTGTGACCTTGGAGGAGTTATTAAACCTGCCAACTTTATTTTCTCTAACTATAAATCAACCATTATTTCCATAACAGAGAAGGAATTTTTATTTTAAATTGATGGCAGAGGTTTATGGTCTGACTTCTCAGCTCCATGCAGCATTGCAGACTGTAGAGTAGTTTGGTTTGGTTCAATCTTCACACGTCTTCTATTCCACAGTTGTGAGTATTATCTTTATGAGTATTAATTGAGTGTTATTTCTTCCTGGAATGACTAACAGTGTTTTCAGGCTTGTGCAGGATGCAGGGAACCTTAATTTGGTGCTTTTATGCAGAGGCAAGATGACTTTCATACAGGATAGACCATACTCTTGAGGGAGTCGTGTGCAAGCAGTTTTGGAGTGGTGAGAGGGTCTGTGGTAGTCAATGTTTGGCATGATTTTGAATCCCTTTCATTGTGCATAACTGTAAGCCTGGAGGAAGGATACAACACTGACCTGCAAGTGCTAATTTTTTACTCATTGTTTCATATGGACTCAACAGATGGGCAACTTTTCTGATGATACCAGTTTCTGAATTTTTCTTTCATTTTGGCCACTGCTAAATTTATTCGAAGAACAAATGTGAGCTGGTCAGCCTTGATTTCTGTGGCATACTGGCTCTTCAAGGAAGGACAAGGAAGGGGAGAAGGGAGGTCAAATTTATCATATTGAGAAGTTAGACTACCATGAAAAGAAGCAGATATTATGATCCAAAATACTTCTACCAGATTTCAGCAAGACAATGCATTAGGTATCTGATAGTGGCACAACAACATAGTTGATCTCAAATACCTTCCACCTGTGTTAGTGGCTGAGGAGTAGAAGTACTCGGGAGAGCACTGTTGTGGGTTCAGCCTATCTAAAAGGTGATGTTGTAGCGATATGGCTCTGGGGATGTAAAAGCAGCCCCAGTGGTTGTGCTCCAACACATCATGCTTCCAGCCCTGGGCCACTGTCACTGGCCACTGTAGATTTCATCTTCTCTGTCAGGAATGCTCTCCTTTTCCATTGCATTGAAGTGTTACTATCCACCAACTAATACTGAAGGTCAGTGTTGGTTCCCTGCTGAAGAGGGAGTTTTATGCGGGCTGGAAAGAGCAGGATGCCATTTGCAAGTAGGAAAGTCTGTGGAAATGATCAGCTTTTATTGTGAGTAAGGAGGAGGCTCTTCTTATTCTTGAATTACTTTGATATTTTCTGCTTTGAGGGGAAAGGAAAAAGAACTCACCACCTTTTACAGAACATTCATCAAATCAGGTAAATCAAATTTGGCCAAGAAAGAATGTTTGGGGAATCATTTTTTTAGAGCTAAAGGGAGCCATCTGATGAGAATGCTCTGCTGTATTCTTGTGTGATATATATATAACACATATATGTGTATGCATAGAAACATGCACTAGCTTGGTCTTTTTGTTTGTTACTGTTGATTTTGGCACTGAAGTGATGTAGTTTGTAAAGTGACACAGGAGACTATCTTCATTGCATGCATTAAGAAATCAGAGGAAAATAATAAAACCATCTCGGTGAACCAAGTTTTTGATGATCTAGCACACCAATGTTTTACGCTTTTTGAAAAAAATTCTAGCCAAAAAAGTGTAACCATTGAAAATGAAACAGCACCTTATTTTCTAGGCCTCTGCAAATGGGATAGCAATGTCCCCAAATTACCTATTTCCAGTCTAAATGTTTAATGAGTAACTGCCTACAAGTGGCAGACATTAATCAAAATGAGAGTGCTTTTAAGTTATGTCTTTTAGCTTCTTTTCAATAATAGATAATTATTGGCATTTCTAGGAAGCATATGTAGTCCTGGAACAGCAGCAGTACAGTAAACTCCTTCAATCTTTCTTTTGACTTGAGTGTGGGGTTCCTGCGCTCAGATGAAGTGAAATCCTGGGTCTGTCGATGGCAACGGCAACGCCCCTGCAATTGAAAATTGGCTGTTTCCTGGATTTAGTAATTTCTGGTTTGAGGCATATTCAGTCTTTGATGTCTCTGCTGAGAATTGCCAGCAAGGGGAACAATAACCAAAGTTATAATTTTTGTAGTGCAGAAATATTAGCTCTCTGGCAACTGGACTAAACATACCAGACTCATTTCTCATAGGACACTGGAAAAGGTTCAGGGCAGAATGAAACTCAGACAAATTGTTGATCTTTCAGAGCACAGACCAGAAAGGATTAACTTGTCCAATAACTCTCTTCATGTGGTCAGAAATTCTGAGTGACAACAACCCATTTGGCAAATGACATTGCTAATGTCATCTGCAAAAATCTAAATTCACTCTTAAATTTGAGAGGTTTTTTTTTTTGTTGTTGTTGTTGTTGTTGATGAGTGCTGCTGTAGGTATAAATTTCCCCTGTATCCAAAATCAAAATGTAAACCTCACCTCAGATGTGTGCACTGAAGCAAAGAGGAAGAGAGCTGTTAATGCCTTAAGTCCCTTAGGGCTGTTGAATTATCAGGCTTGGCAGGATTTGGTTCTAGTTCAAAGTGCAGATTCTTGAAACAGCAGAGATGGCTGCTGATCCTTACTGGAACTGTTTTATTTTTTGGTCTTTTGTGTTAAGAAAAAGCTGTGGTTTTTATAAGTTGGGAACCCTTTTCCTGCAATCTCAGGAATTTCTTTCATAGGGGTCTCCAGTGTGTACCGTGCACACATTTCTAATGTAAAAGTGCACTTGTGTACATGAAATATATTTTTCCTGTGTTGAGACCTACATAAAAACAGTAAGGATGTTTTGTTCTTGCTAATATACAAGCATATACACATGCATATGAAGGCCCTGAGCCTGAGATGTAGCTAAGTGGGCCGTTCAGTCTGTGAAGGTTTCTGTCATTTAAGTCATATTCTGAATTAATTTTGATATTGTTTTTAATCTCAAAGACATCGACACATTTCTTTAAAAACTGTAAATCAGTCCTTTTGTGGATTTCCTAGCTCTGTCAGGTTCAGGAGTAGTAAAGCTTATTTTGGAAAGTGCTTTTTGCAACATTTCTAAATGTGAGTGCGGCTTCTGCAGTTGTTCTTCATGAAAAGCACTTTTTGACAATTTCAGAAAATGTAAATTTAATCTTGATAAGTGCTTTCCCTGAATGCAACCTTTCCTCTGTAGTGGGAGAGTGCATATTACATCAGCATAAATGCACTCAGATAGCTCTACATACAGGCAAGTGACCTCTCATTCAAAAGATGCTTTAGGATCATTTTGAAGACCCCATTATCCAGCAAAAAGTTTAGTGTAGATTAGGGAAAATGTAATAATAGAGTTTTAGGTTTTCCATGTTTTTTTCCTTTGCGTAACAAAGTGAATCAGGACTTTGCATAGAAGTCATTTCCCACACTGTTTTCTGAGCTGATTGCTGTCATTATTTTAGGTCTAGAAAGTGCTATTCATTCATTTTTTCTGCCCTGCAATACAGCCAGACTTAGCAGGTAATGCAGAGCTTTCTGTTGTAAATAAAAAGCACAGGTGAAATGGAAAAACCGGATTCTTTACATGTTGTTGTTTCTTTTCCATTTACAAATGAAATTTTACGTTTTTCAACAGCATTTTCAAAAACCTTCACATCCTACCTTAACATAAGAGTCACAGGGAAAAATACACTGAGACTGTTTAAAAGCAAACAGTAATTTTTTAGAGATCTTGTTGTGTACAAGTAGTGTAAGTGTGAATGAACTAACTGGCTTGTAAGTCCTGAGAAAGTGGTGAGGTTGTGGCTGGAAAACAGTCCCAAATTTATATTTTCTTCAGGCATTCTTCATCCCAACATCATTCTGGTTTCCGCAGATATAATTGAAAAGGAAGATTTCTCGGAGCCCCGGTGCTGTTTCAATGAGGGTACCGTGTGTCAATCACAGCTGAGCCGTTGCCCTCCAGACAGCCAAAGCACAGCACCAGCTGGGTCTGAAGGTTCCCACACAGTCTCACTTCCTTGTCAGCACCAAGAGGACCCTGGGAGAGGGATCCAGGCATCCCAAGCACACAAGATGCATCCAAGGCATCTTCCCAAGCCTGCCAGATGTGGTTCAGGACACAATGGACAGTTGCACTGTTTTGGAGCAGCAGGTGGAGCCTGGGCAGAAGACCCTGGGACACCTGAAAAGGTAGCAGACGTCTGTGTTTGGGTATTTGAGCTGTTCCGGAGAGCAGGAGAGGGGTCAGTACCAGTCAAAGTTAGCCTATTAGAAATTTTTTGAGCAAGTTTCAGTGTGCACTGGGTAACGTCTTTGTGGTGTATGGATGTTGTGTGTGGGTTATGGTACTAGGAAACCTGGTGCCATATTTTATCATCATTTTCCCATTGTTGTGCTTTAACCCCAGCCAGCAGCGAAGCACCTCACAACTGCTCGCTCACTCCCCCACCAGCAGGATCAGGGATGGAATCGGAAGTGTAAAAGCTGGAAATCTTGTGGGTTGAGATAAAGACAGTTCAACAGGGAAAGCAAAAGCCATGCACAAAGCAAAGCAAAACAAGGAATTAATTCACTACTTCCCATGGGCAGCAGTAGTTCAGCCATCTCCAGGAAAGCAGGGCCCCATCATACATAATGGTTATTTGGGAAGACAAATATCATCACACCAAGTGTCCTTTCTTCTCTCTTCTCCCCCCAGGTTTATATCTTGAGCATGATATCATATGATATGGAATATACCTTTGGTCAGTTTCAGTCACCTGTCCCAGTTGTGTCTCCTCCCAGCCTCCCATGTACTCCCAACCTCCTTGCCAGTGTGGCAGTACAAAAAGCAGAAAAAGCCTTGGCTCTGTAAGCCCCACTCAGCAATAACAAAAACATCTCTATATTGTCCACACGGTTTCCAGCACAAATCCAAAACACAGCCCCATACTAGCCACTGTGAAGAAAGTTAACTCTACCCCAGCCAAAACCAGCCCACTCATATATGTTAGTTGAAAGGGCTTTCTCAGATGGCTTGTGCTAGCCCAGAGCAGCATTCTTGGACTGGTTTAGGGCCCCTAAGTCTCTTACTTAAATATTATTATTTTACATTCCTGTCTGGGCCTTGAAAAATATTTGCCTTTTTGTTTTCAAGTCTTCTTAATGACTGTTTAGCTTGTCCAGGCAGTTCCTGTGCCTCAGCGGATGGCACCCTTGGCTTCTAATCTTATGACTCTCAAATAAGCTCAATTTCAAAGTTTGTGAAAACCAAGCTTTTTAATCTGATGATTGGATGGGAGCATAAAGCTAAGAACTTGGCAGCAGGGAGAAAAACGAGAGGATTCATCTTCTTTAGCTTAACACTTCAGGGGTTTCAGCCTTTGCCCATCGCCTTGAATTCTAGGATGATTCATGCATGTGGATGTGCAGAGGAGTGCCTGGGTGAAGCATGTGCGGGCATATAGATGTGCTGTGGTGAATACCGCAGTTGACGGTGATTTGGTTGAATTGCAGGTTTCTATAGACAAAAAGAACAAGAGGGTGAGCTATGGCAAACACAAGCGTGATTAGCATTTCCAGCATAAACCCTTTGGTCAGCAGGAAAGAGGAAAAAGCAAAGCAGTTTGACACATGAGAATAAGAACATTTCTTATTGCCTAGGCTGCTCTCTGAGACTTTGAAATGCCCCTCTTTGTCGAGGAAGCATGCAAATGTTCTCATTATTTTCTATAATTTGCATTATTAAAGAAAAATTATTACCCAGGCTCAAACTTTCTTAGAGCACTGAGTCAAAGATACTGTTTTGCTTGCTGACACTGCATGCTCAAATGGACCTAATGGGGTTCTGTGCAGGAGTATTTTATCTTTAAGGACCCTTAATTGCTTTAACATACCGTGCTGTAAACAGACTGAATCACGGATAAACAGCAGTCCTTTCCAGCTCTGTTGTTAGGTAGGGTTAAAGGCTCTGGCTTGAATTAGGAGTTAATCCTTATTCTTAAATAAAGGGAACTAAGTCCTTAAAAGAAAAAGTAAAAAAAGCCCCTTTAGTGGTTCCTAAACCTGATTTTTAGCCCTGGCACTTCCAGAGCAATCCCATCTCTGATTCTGGAATCCTATCTCTGACTGTTTTTTCCTGTCATCTGGGTTTGTCTCTCTCCCTGTTGAGCATGGACCCATGTTGCTTCTCTGAGGCCTGCCAGGCTTTTTTCCTTTTTCTGAAGGTCCATCCCTTTGCAGACATTGTGACTTTCTTTGATGGGCTGGAGGGGCCCTGGTGGAGCAGGGCTCTCCTCTCCTCCAGTTGTGCAGAAAAACATGCTTTTCCTGAAGGAGCTAGAGCAAGCTGGATGCTCTCTGTGGAGAAATGATGCTTTTGGTCACGGCAGGAGCCCTATGGCTACTGAGGGCAAGGAGTGGGAGGCATGCGGGTCTGTGAGACTGATTCCCAAAACTGGCACCAATGCCTCACGTTTTAAAAACAAATCACTGTGAAATGACTGAAGAGTTTTCCATTGTGTTTTTCATACCTGGGCTATGGACAGTCAAAGCAACATGGGCTTGGGGTGAAATGCAGTGATGGCAGCAGCCACCCCACAGCGCTGGCTGCAGTGGGGAGCCCTGCTGCGGCGGTGCTGCCCCACTGCTCCTTTTTATTCCCCATAAGGAAGAGACAAAACGAGTTGTTGATGTCTGAGAAAGGCAAAGGGCAGGGGAAAAAGCAATAAAACACTTGTCTGGCACGCAGGCTGGAGCAGCAGGGAGGGAAGCCGCGGGAAATGGAGGGCTGGCACCAGTTCCAGCCTGCTCTCCTGCACCAGGCTGCATTGGGGAGCACATTTGACTGCAGAAGTATGGATGCTGAACTACTCTGGAGGTCAGTTTGCTTATTCATTTCTCATTACTGGCTTTCCATTTACACCAGGGAGCAGTTCAGCTCTCTGGAAAGACTTTGCTGGTGTGAGGAGTTTCCCTGGGACCCATGTGGCTGTATCACATTCGCTTATCTTATCCCAGGCTTTTGTCCCTAAGGATCTGAGCGCTGGTGGGGATGTTTCCCGTGGTCCAGCTGTCATGCTCGTGTACACACACATAGTGGTAGGTCTGTGTCTGAGCTTTAACTCCAGCTGTAGGATGACTACAGGATGGGTTGAACTGCTGTGATAACAAAAAGGCAATTTCTCTAAGCCAGATTGGCCTCTGCTCTGCTTGGAAAATAAGTTGTTCACTCTTAGCCCCTCAGATACTCTTCTAAAAACAGCACTGAAAGAGTGGATCCTTCTAATCTGTCCCAGTCATCAATACAGCATGTCCTAGCTCACCAGGACCATTTTCACATGGTGAATCTGCTTGCTGAAATGTATGTGCTTGGCTCCCCAGTAACCCCTGTATAGAACGGGCATAGCTGCTGCTGCTCTGGTCCCAAAATCAGGTGAAAGTGGTCTCCAGGGAGTAAAAGGGCATTTCCCCAGGTTGTGACAAAGCCAGGCTTCACAAGCTCAAAGTCTCTCGCTTAGCTCTTTGGCCAAAGAGGGCGCTTCCTGCTGTGTCTTCACAGGCTTGTGTGGTGAAGGGCAGTAGGGGATGCTGGTGGCTCCCTGGAACAAGGGCATTGCCTGGACACTTGTCACCCTACAGGACAAACCAGGGTGGCATCACATTTTACACAGAGTAATCCAGGAGTCCAGATGAGTATTTAAATATGTTGAATCAAGGGAGATGACTGTGATCAGGCCACTTTATCTTCTTGACTTGGAATATTTTCTCCTCAAGGGCATTTAAAACAATGAAGTTGAGCCCTCAGATTCGTAGCTGCCACCTTATTATCCTATTAGTCAATTATAGCTGCTGAGGAGCCAGGAGTAAGTGACAGTATGGCAGATTACAGCAATTTATTTGCAGTTCTCATAGTCTGGTATCACATATCATCAGGCTGTTTAAATTTAATGATAGGGTTTTTGCATGTGTTTTAGTGCAGTTAAAGTTGTAATCAAAATGTTTAGGAAAACCCCCACTGACCTGCATAAATACTCCCATCTTCAGCACTGCTTTCATGCCCTGTTGTAATCTTTATTAGCAGAGCTGACTCACTAATTAGGGGAAGCAACCCGCCTTGGAAATAATAGATTTTTTTTTTCTTTTTTTACCACTTTACAAAGCTTCAAGGAATAGAAGCTGCTGGTAACTCTGTGCCTTGGCTCTGATTTTGAGATGTTCTCTCACCGCCTACCCAATTTAAATTAAAACCTAGAAACAGGTATGTGTTAGCTTGTTTTCCATAAGCCTGGCATGACATATTCCATGTAGGAGAAAGTCACCCACTGGACTTTAAGTATCAGGCACTGGTGATGATCCTGAGGAGGTGTCTGTGGTCGAATGATGCACCCCCCAGCACAACCCCCGCTCCCATTGCATTTGGTCTTCAGACATCACTGTTGGAGAAGAATGGAGAAGCTACCAAAGTTTTAGTCTCATCATGTTTCATGAATTCGTAGCTTAGGAAATGAGCCCTGTGAGGTTTGAAAGCAGGCTTGGGCATCCTCAGCAGCATCCATGGCCTTTCAGTGGAGGTTTTGTAGGGCTTACAAGTTGACTGCCAGTGACCATATGCTCCCTCAGGACACTCAGCGGGTGCTGGGAAATGGACCAAGATGCCTTGCTGCTGCTGGCCCAACGTACAGCCATTTGGTGGAGTATCCAAAAACTTCCTGGCCAGAGTACATCAACACCTGGCTTCTGAAAATTATAAGAGATTTTTTTGTTCAAGGATTTGGTGTCTAACTGGGATTTTCAGTCACTTCATCCTGCACTGAAATAAAGGTGTAATCATCAAACCCACAAGCACATTCAGCCAACATGCTCAGAGCCCAGGTGGAGGAGATGGATGAGGTTGCAGCTGCCTGCCACTGTGGGCTTTGATGCAAAGCAGCAACCTAAATGAAATAGGGATTTGTGGGATGAAATTTAGGCATAAAGTGTTTCATGACATATGGGGAGCTCCTACAAATAGCTGCTAAGCACTGAGTACATAAACCATGTTTCTTACACAGGGCAGAATGGGTGGCTGGGACAAAAATGGCTCTTGGAAAAATATGTGAAGAATGTGTTTCTGTTATAATGCCCTGAAACAGAGTGGAGGATGATGAGAACGCCTGAATGGAGATTGTGGCCACAAGTGGACAGACCTTTCTCCTCTTTTGCCCTCAAGAGTGGCTATCAGGCTTTGCTTTTGTTTTTGTCCTCTACAGTTCAGGTTTTTGGTTGAGTCAGGCAGGGCTTTTTACTTGCCTTTCCATTCATCGCCTGTATTGATTCAGTTACTGTGTATGAGCTCCTTGGATCCCACTGCAGCCCGTCAGCCAGCAGCACTTTGAGTTTTCTGCCCTGTTTTACCAAACCACCTTCAACTGCCCCCAAAGGGCCTCACCAGCCCCCTCCCACCTGCCCCTCTGCCCTGCACTGCAGCTTCCCCAGTGGGAACCGTATGATTCCTGTTCACAGGAGCCTCATATATGCCTCATACATGTCCGCAGTCCCATGACCATCGGCATAGGAACTGCAAAGGGACTGCCTTCCCATGGGACTTCTGTGAGGCTGGGATAATCCTGCCTTTGCTTTGCAGAGAGGAATATTCTCTGAGTGGAGTAGTGGCATCAGATTGGGATTTAGAAGTTGCTAATTAGTGAGTAATCTTATGTAAAACTGTGCTGGGCTTCCAGAAATATAGCAGTCATGTGTATGAGTTAGGGGATGGTTTGCAGACAGTGGGTGTTAGTTTCTGCAAGGGCAGGGACAATTAAATGGATTTTCTTTGAGCTGTTAACCAGGAGGCATAATACCATTTTTTACATCCATATTGGGAATATGTCACATAAAAACATAATTGATGGAAATATTATCTTGCTTAATTGGGAAATCGAAAAAGCCACTTCCCCTCTACTTACAGATTATTAACAACAGCATCTCCGGTTTGGTCCAGGACGGTTTCCATGATAGTCACAGGCTTTGTGCATTATATTCAGTATATAGTTCTCTTAAAGGACTCTGGCTCTTCAGTTTCAGAAATGACAACTTCCAGGAATGTGCAATTGAAGCCTCACAGTATTTTACACAGGCTTAGTACAACCAACACATAGAATAACTGAAAGATTAGGAAGGAAAGTAGCAAAAATACTGTTTTCTATCTTACTGTGTAGGTGAATTCCCTAAATCTTTTGTTGTTTCTCTTCATGAGGAATTTCACCTTGACTCCGTATGACAGTGCCTTGTGTAATCAGAATAATTATTTTTCCAGTAGTGTTTGGCAATAAATTTCTCTCTTGTGATTTTCAAGATGTTCTTCCAGAAACAAAAAACTTATTTTTAATGGGAAAATATGGTTATGAAATCATGAAAATATGGGAAAAGTCTGAGGCAGAGATAAAATTCAAATGGAAGAAAACAGGAAATGAAAGAAGGAGAATTGGCCCCATTTGGATTTTAAGCTCTTGCTTTTCTTTTAAATTTTGTTTTCAAAACAAGAGACTTTTGAAACAGAAATACAGACTTTTCCCACCACTTTAAATATTAAAACCAAATATAATGAGTATTTGATTTTGCATCAAAAAATGTAAATGTTTTAATTAAAAATGTCCATTTCAGTGAGTGGGTCGTGCCTGCTGAGAAGAAATTAATCAGTGAAGGGTTTGAGTTTTTTTCATGATTATTTTTAATGAAGATGTTCTCCTCAGTTTTAAGCACTTTTTCTTTCAACTGTGGAACACATGTTAGTGACTGTAAGACAGATTTCCTTCTCATCAGCCAATGGATATTCATCTCAATAACCACATCCAGAGCATGGCAGGAGAAGGTGGGTGGCCTTGACAGGAGTGGGTGGCAAGGGTGGGACAAGGTGCTTGGAGCGCTCTGATGTTCTTCTGCAGGGCACGGCACTGCAATGGAAATGCACCCACTGCCTCAAGGTGTTAACCCAAAGTGAACCTGTGCCCATGGTCGGTTTTGGCTGCTTATTCAGTGTCTCAGAGGTCTTGCCATGGGGCAGGGAGGGGGGAGTTGAAAAACAGTTGGTTTTATTTTCTCAGTGTGAAAACAGATTTTAAAGAAACTTCTGAGCAGAAGTTCACTGTCTAAAACATATGGACATTTTTCAAGCAGAGTAATTTATTAACCTCTATTAGAGTGTGCCAAAGCTTACTGAGATGCTGTTTTCAAGCTTGGTACAAAATGAGAGAAAGGCATATTTCTGAAAGAAAAATTACCCCTTTGGAACCTTTGCTCTCCATTGCACATTTTTGGCCTCCCAAGCTAATTGCCATTATAGAAGTGACAAGAAGGAAAGCAGTTCAGACAGCGAGCCAAAACTTGTCCACAGGAAACTGTGAGAACATTTCTAAGTTGCAGCCCATCACCTCAAACTGTTCAAAAACTCTTGGTTGATTTGGATCTGTGGTCGACTTGTTGCAGTTGCCTTGTGGTCTGGTTGATGTATAGTCCCTAAAGGGGCTTGCCATTACACCTCTCTCAAGTTTTGTCTCTGCTCCCTGCACTGCAGGAACCAAATGCTGCTCTGTCTCATGGGTTCAGCTGTTTTGCAGGGGAACAATGCTGTGCAGTGCAGGTCATTGGCTAAGGGGGTGTCAAACCAGGTAGATGTTCATCCAGCTCCTAACAGGGCTTAGCCAACAGGCACAGCTCCCATTTTCACAACTTTCCCTTCCTCTTGCTCTGTTTTCTAGCCACCTCCTTGAAATACAGGTTTATTTTCTGGCAGTGTTTGGAAATCAGTAGCATTATGAGTGGTAATGGGCTGTGGCTTAAAGCACAGAAAGTTCAAAAGCGGAGTTCATCAGCATGGTAGAATAAAACCCAGGTCTCTGAACACACAGCCAACCCTGCCAAATAACCTTTCAAAAACTGGCTGATTTAAAAACTAGCTTGGGCCAGGATTTGCTTTGGTCCATAAGACATTCATTACTTCTGCTCTTGAGTTGCACAATGTCCTTATCTTTATCGGGAAAATGACTCAAATCATTGGGAGCTGCTTCAAATGATTGGTGACATGACAGAGCCTCTTATTTACTCCTAGAATAACCATAAACATTGTACGAATGCAGTGACATGCCCTGTGTCTGCTGCTGGTTATTGCCTGGAGAGGCAGCTCACTGGGTTCTCAGTGAGACTGGTCTTGCAGAGAGAGCTGCTGTGGCTGCGTGTTCCATGTTAATCTGGGAGCTCTGGAGCCTAAATAATTAGCAGCACTCTGTCTGAAATTGGACAAGATGCAATGTCCTAACCAGGTGATGTTAGAAATTTATTTTTTAGATTCCTTTATTAAAAGAGATTACATGAAATTTTTATTTAAAGTACTTCAGGCTTTGTGTTTCCTTATGAGAGAGGAGGGCAGTGTGGAAGCTCTGCATGAGTCAGTGCCCTGTCCTTGTCCAGTGCTGTCCAGGCCAAAGGGCTGCAGGAGATGCATGGGCCACCTCTCATTCATGTGGATGCTTGTCCAAGGTCTCTCTGAACCCAGATCAAGGTGACAATTTCTGCTGCTCTCTGTCCCACCTACCCCCCTAGTGGTGCAAATTGGCTATTTTTGAACCGTCCCACACCACTGCTCATGGCCATCACGTACTGTCAGACAAGCTAATTTGGGGTGCCTGCCTGAAATGGGATGTATAATCCATGTTCCATGGCATCTTTGGTGTCCAATTTACTTGTCTACTGAAGTCCAAATAAAGAAAAAGTTTCCCTGTTACTTGCAGTAGACCATGTCAGCATGAAACAAATTGCTGTGGTTCATTTCTCTGCATCAGTTCACTCACACTCTCTCTCCCACATCTCTTTGTGTGGTAAAATACCAAAATTTTGGGTTCAAGGCAGATGAGGTGCTGAGGTGAGTGACAGCAGTGGGGCAGGAGGAAGCCTGGGGCCGTGCTTCAAATGCTCATGATGACTTTGTTTTCCCTGCAGATCCAGAGGGATCCAAGCCCTTTCCAGTGCTCTCAGTGGCCATATTCCAGAGCTGAGAAAACATTCCAGGCCAGATATGCAGGAGCATAGGCACTGTTCACATATTTATTTCAGTGGAAATTAAGTGAATGTGTAGCTTTCAATTTCACTTGTGTTCTCCCACTAGGGAGATGTAACTGAAAACACTGGCTCTGGTAAGTGTTGCAAGTGGTTCTCAGGATTAGGCCTTTAATTCTCATTGTGTTGATGGAACAGACGAATATGAGATTATGTTCTGGCATTCCCTGGCTGGTTGCATGGAAGTGAGTCCCTCACACCTGGATTTGCATGGTGTTGGGAGGTGTCACACCGCAGTAGTTATCACGGGAGCTTCTCACCCCCCAGCCTGGATGAAGAGATGCTATGTGGTTCAGCTCGGCTGCCTGCTGTTCAGCATCATGCCGAGGAGCAAGAAGCCCCAGATGACACTTGCATCACTAAAATTTTCCTCCCTATTTTCATTTCTTTTTAACTGGTGCCAAGTAAAAAAGCAGTAAGTTGTTGATCAAGCAGCCTCTTTTGGACTCTCCAACAGCGTGAAATGGCACATGTGTCTCCAAAGAGCCATCCACTTGCAAGCAAAGCACATTTGGCCTGGCACTGAAGAACATGCCCTCAAGGCCAAGGGAGGACTTTTTTGCCCTTTGTGGGAATGTTCAGGCTGTGAATCTGAAGGGTTAAAGACATGATTTTTGGTGGGTTGGAAGAAATTAGCATGATGCAGAAATTAGGGGAAATGTGTGGCAGATGATGCAAAGCTGCTTCTAGTGTAGACAGGTAATTTCCTCCCAAAGACGTGTGCAGGGGATGTGAGTGGCTGGATTCAGGGGGATTCACAAAGCATGCTTGTAAGAAAACAGTACCTCAGGGTTTTGGGCATCAGCCTGAGAACTGAATCCAGGGTGCCAAGGCTTTGCTGAAACGTAACCTTGCAGTCTGCTCAAAAGTGATTTAAAACGAAAATAAAATCAAGAGTCTGATGCAAAAAATCCTGCTAGCTTCACAGAGAGGTGGAGCAGCTCTTGTCATAAAGCCCTCATCGTCCCTTTCTCCACCTGAGTCTCTTCACTCTCTACGTCTTTGTTTTTCTCTTCTCCTCACCCTCTGCTCTCCCCTTCTTGCAGTGCCAGAGGCATATGAGCATCCTCTCTGTGTGCCAGGATATCCCTGATGCCGCTCTGGAGTTTGGCTGGAAAGTACAATGCTTTGACTCAATGAAGCTGTGTCAAAAGGACTGGTGCCAAGATATTCACACTTATGAGATGTGAATGAAACTGATAATCAGTGCTTTGGATAGTTTACTATCCCAAAATACATGAAATTATTCTGCAAGGAATCATAAGGTGCAAATGGACTGTGGCTAACAAGGGTGCTGAAGTGACTGAGCCGAGCGTGCACTTTGTCACCCCTGCACTGGCTTCACCTGTACTTTTGTATTATCAGGGACAACTATCTGCACCCATTCCCCTCTTCTGTAACCATTATCCTGGATCCAGGTATCTTTACTATAAAAACTTCCCACTGAGAAATTGAAATAAGGAGTTATTCTGATCTCCTTAGTATAAAATACCTAAAAATAGACCATGTGGGAACAGTTTTCCACTTGAAGAGCAAAATCGTGCAAAAATGTTTCAATGCCGATTTGGGACCTAATTACGTTTTCTCTCTAACAGACATAGTTCTGCCACAGCGTGAACAGCAAAACTGTAACGCTCCATCCACTTAGATTTTGGTGTTTTCCTTCCCCTCCTTAGGGCTTTACCAACAGAGTAGAGAATCAGACTAGTGAATGCCATCCCAGTAGTCCCAGAGTCAACCACCCCCCTTAATTCTTCACCCCTCATTTCACCAGGAAATGCCACTGGTTCAACTGAATGGCCCCAGTTTAGTACACTGAGTCAAAAGATCTATACTGGGCAAAAGTAAAGTGTCCTTAACTGAAAAAATGTAAGAGAAATGCTATAGTTAAACTATGGTATTTCAGAACATTCATTAGATCAGCGCTGGGGAGTGTCCAGTATGGGATCACATCATTTTAGAGTTGGCTAAAGCACACAGAAACATACAGACAGTGTTGTTAAAGGTTCTTAAAAGGCTTGTTGTTAATGGCAGGGACTTATCCAGGGTGTTCTGCCCTACTCCCATCTTCTTTTCTAGGGAACGGTGCAGTGCATCCACTGTGCCTGCAAGGATTGGGGCTCCTCCACCACAAACAGACCCAAAACCAGTTTGAGTTGAAGGAAGTGGGTTGGACCTGAGTGTGTTTGTGGGTGTGAGCCTATGTGTGTCGATTCTCCCTACCCACCACAATAGATTTTCTCATCCCTCCTAACACCTGCGTGCTCTTAGCTCACTGGTAGGGCAAACAGGGCAGACAACAGGATGTGCTTAAAAGCCCTCATGGCACAGCATGCAAAAGCCATTCCAGGAGATCTGCAGAAGCATTTCTATATGTCTGCGGTTTTGCCTATAAGAGAGCCACACAGGACTTCTGCCATGCCTACAGTGAGAGGACAAGAGGAGATTGCCTTAAGCTGAGACAGTGGAAAATCACATTAGATATTAGAAAAAAATTCTTCACTGTTAGGGTGGTCAGGCATTGAAATAGGTTGCACAGAGAGGTGGTGGAGTCACCATCCCTGGAGGTGGTCAAGAGGCATATGGATCTGGTGCTGGATAATATGCTTTAGTGGTTTAGAGTAGTGCTGGGTTGAAGGTTGGATGGGATTAGCTTGTAGGCCTCTTCCAAGCGGATTCTGTGATTCTACGATAGGCCATGGAGAAAGGGAGGGTATGGAAGCAAGGGCTTGGGAAATTCCTCTGCCCACTCAGCCTGGTGAAGACATGTCCAGAGAGACTTCAACAGTTTTTAGTGAGGAATTGCATCCTCTCCTTCTGTGGGAAGTCCCATACAGTGGGCCCATCTACCCTGCCATTCAACATGATGATGTTTAGCTGATGCTCCAGTGAAGCTGATGTAGAAGTCACAACACATGTTGTGGGTTCCTCAATACCTGAGGTACCTGGAGTGTCAATGTCCCCCTCCTGCTTTCCATATGAATAAATAAAGACCAGTGCTCTTTTGACACCATCCCCCCACCGCCCCCCCCAGGATTCCTGAATTCAGTAAATAAACCATAGGCAGCCCCAAACAATTCAATTATAGACTGCCACTTGGCTTTAAATCACAGCTGTGTGATTATAGGCAATGCCCTTTGTTGTTGTGACAATTTCAGACTTTTTCCCACCTTATTTTCCTCTCCCAACAGCTAAAATGAAAATACTGAGTGAGTCTTAAGCTAAAGCTTGTCAGGAAGATCTGAGAGCATATACTGCCATTTCAGAGGTGAGCCAAAAGCAATATGCATATGATATGTATTGCCAGTGGCAGGCCCTGCTCGAGCAAAGTATAAAGTGTCATCTGCTTCATAAGAAAAATGTAGAAGAAATTGTGCTCTGCTCCTGCAGTCCTCTGTATTGGGACAGTAATTTACTGTGGTTGACATTAAGGCAGATGATACTGACTATACTTTAATAGCTGGTTACAAATGAGGATTTTAGGTTGCCCAAAGAATCACTGGCAACGGTATTGGCAAAAGCAGGTTTAATATGAAAGTGTGACAAAGGTCATTGGCAAGGTTCACTGTACAACTTACTAGAGGGTTAAAGCACGCCGGGAAAAATAAGACTAAAATCTAAAATCAATCAGTCTAAAACGAAAATTAACCTAAACTTATCTGTATGGAGGCTGAGGGTGGAAGAAGGTTAAGGAGGGGAAAGAGTAAGGATAAAAAGGAATAAAGAAGATCCTGCTATTGAGTCACAAGGTTTGGAGTAGACCCCCTTGCCAAGCCTAACCCCAGACTTGACCAACAGTTTAGGTCTAAAGGTTCTAACAGCACTTAAACTTCACAACACTTAATCTGTAGCCTAATATAAACAATTTAAAATTATATTCTATAGAATTTGCTATAAGCACAACAGTAACTCACTTACAGGCCTAACTTATGTACGAATCTAATGTACTTAAGAATCTAAGAGAGCAGCATTCATAGCATCAATTTGCTTTAGCATATTCATGCTTCCATGAACACAGACCTAAAGGAGCAGGCATAAGGTACATACCTGTGAAAAATTCCCCATGAGTTCAGTGAAGTTCACTCACATTGCATGCCCCTGCATCTCCTCAATGGGCAAAGTGTTGAGCCTTGAGGAGTGGGGGTATCAGCCCAGGCTCCATTTAGCAGCAGTCCTCCAAGTATAGCAAACTTGAGAGGTCACTAGCCCTGAGAGGAGTCCCACTCAGAGGGAGATTGCTGGTCACAACCCAGTTCAGTCCAGAAGAGCTCAAAGAGTCTCACTTTGGACTGCTGTTTATAGGGTCACAAGAGATTTGGCTTTAGTCATAATAATTTTCCAAAGTGACTGCAGTTTGGGTCCGTAGCTTTCTTTGGAAGTTTGATAAGAAAAATTAGTTTACAAGGCTGTTCATTAAAAAACAGGAGCTCATTAGGGAACACGTGCCCCTGGGAGCAAACAATGTTTCTGATAAACTCAAGAGGAGCTTAGCACAGGTGCTGTTCATGAAGGCCAAGGCCTAACAAGCATTTCTGAGATCATAGTGTGGCCTGAGGAGTGGGAGGGAGGATGCACCATCACATAGCTTAAGCTGGCACTAAAACAGGATCTAGTTTTGATCAACCTTTTTCATGTTTCCCAACCTTTGCATGTTTGGTTAGTGGTGGATGGGTCTGTAGTTTATTAATAACTAAACTAAACTGTGCCTGATTGCACAGTTTTGAAGTGATACACTGTAGTCAAGTATGTAAATACGTACACCTTATAAGACAAGAAGGCTTCAAAGTGGGGAAAGGAGGCAGTCTCTTGTTATTCCAGGGTTCAAAGGTCTTCAACCAGAGACTGAAAATAGAAGAAGGGTCAGGAGTAGCAAGAGTGGCAAAGATTTTCAGATATTTAATGAAATCAATCCATTTAATTAGTTTGCTCAGTTCTCTATAAGGAAATGAGATTTGCACCCGTGTACATTGACAACCACATTGACCCACAAGGCAGCCAACATGAACCCAAGTGCTCCCCACCTCTCATGGGCTCTGGTGTGTGACAGTCAGCATTCTGTTGTTCAGTCAGCAGGAGCTCAAATGGGCAGGGCTTCAAGTCAAAGTCATTTATGAGGAGATTTTTGTGGTTTATTCATACAGTCACAAGAACTTCGTTTTCAGACTTTGGTGGTTGTAGGTAGCTTTGTCAGTGATCACTGCAGTAAGTAAATAAATAGCTGCACTGCTTAATTATTTAGTTTGAATATGAGGAAAAAAAAAAAAGAATTTGAAAGCTTTTTGAAAGAATAGTTGGCTACATCAAGCTATGTGTACGGGTGCTCCTGATGTAATGGGCCACAATAGGAAACTCACAGTTCACATCGCTGCCAAAGCCTCCCCTTGTGCTCCTGGCCCTGTACCTGTGTGTTTGCTTTCTGCAGACTTCACCTGCATCTGTGAAGGAAACACATACAAACAGGAGTTAAAACTAGTTTCAGACCCTGTCTCTGCTCCTCAGTCTCCCACAGTTTGTTTTCCATCTTCTCCACTCCATATCCTTCCTTCTCCTGAAGGCATGGGAAAGGGTTCCTCTGCTTCTCCTGAAGGGGCTGTTTCCTTGCCAGCTGGCATCTGTGGGCAGTCTCCTCCAGCCTCTGGCTGTGGTTGGTACTGGTGTGTGAGGAAGATAAAACAGTCCCTAAGGGATGATTGTAAAATTACTCCCCCAAGACTGAGCTTCTCATGTACCTCCAGTCCAAGGTACACCACAGACATACAGAGTTTAAGCATCCTTCCCTCATTTTGTGTGAAATATAATATAGCCATTAGAGTTATGTTATCTTTTGCTCGTACTTTCTCTGATCTCCTAGAAGTTCCTGGCCTCAATTATATTTAGGGACAATTAGTTCCATGTCTTAATTACAAACTTTGGATTGAAAAAAATTAAAATCTTGTAATGCTTTAAATCCATTTTCTTTTTATTGGCTGCTCTTATTGTACAGCTAAACATAAATAGGATGCCAAGTGTCCCTGCTTTGTATTGCTCATTGTTTTGTATTCTACATTGGTCTGGTTCGGGTTTCCTCCCCGAACTTAAACACTTGGTTTCTCTTTGGGAAACTGTTTCTCCTCCTTTTTATTAGCCACCTTTGGACCCAAACCAGATTCTCCTGTGGGAGCATTCAGGGCTGCCTAAGCAATGCCATTCATATCTTACCACTAAGCTGGAATGGTCCTTTCCTCTTCCTTCATCCAATTGTTTTTGTATTTTTCTTGCCCTTCTGACAGTTGCTATACATCTCACTATACATCTAGTCACCTGCAGAGTCGGTCACTTTGCAGGTCATCCCCTCTTCCAGGTCAGTGCATGCTCAAAGTAAACACTTAAAAAATTAAATTTAAGGAGGTGGAGGCAGATAGGGCACTTCTGCCTCCTTATGTACTTGCCTTAAATATTGCTGCTAAAAATAAGTGCAGAAAAATGTGAAAAGTGTAGTTTTAAAACTGACAGTGTGCCCTGAGAAAGGGGTTTCATTCTCCTCCAGCTTTACTGGTCTTCCAACCTAATTCACCCACCCCCAGAAAAGCTGTCTGCTCCTACTCCTTTTCTTTAATTAAAAAGAGTGCTGCCAGCAGTCTCGATTCCTGCTGAGACCATCCCACTCAGCTGTCAAACCCCATGGGAGGTGCCATGCCCCCTGCAGCCCCCAGCCCCTTTCCCAGGGGCTAGGCGCTGCCACTGAGGGATTCCTGACGCTCCAGAGCGTGCAGCCATGAGCAGTGCTTGATTTGGGGAGCCTGCTGTGAGCACATAGCCCTGGTGGCATGAAAACAGGCTTGGGTGCATCTCAACAGCTCGGGGTTTGCATCACTGAGAGATCTGGATGCTGTTGTAGCTCAGCCACTGATTCATTGTACGATGGGGGGAAGTCCCTAATTTTTTTGATGCATTACAGATACAGTTGGAGTGCCTTTCAGTATAGGAGCAGCCCCTTATCTACACCTGGAAACTTGGACTTAATTGACTGTGGTGCAACTGGAATGTAATGAACTATAATAAAAGTACTAAGTTGTTTGTCAAGCAAAGAAAACAGCTATTTGGTATTAATGTCTTAAGGAAGTAATTCTGTGCCCAGCGTATACTGACAAAGTATTTTTGTTTGTACTAACTCTGTATAATAAAATTCTTGGAGCGTTAGTAACTAGTTGTTGTTGGTTGTGGGTGGTTATTACTGAGCACAATAGTGCATCTCCTGTGCTTTTGAGTAGTTTGAGTGGAATTGTGACTG
Source organism: Acropternis orthonyx (assembly GCA_035583155.1). NCBI lineage: Eukaryota > Metazoa > Chordata > Aves > Passeriformes > Rhinocryptidae > Acropternis > Acropternis orthonyx. The sequence continues at coordinate 139,288,993 of JAWWEU010000081.1, read as the reverse complement.
ATGCCATGTGATGGTGAATGATACAATCTCTCCAGTAGCTGGCAGAACTGAAACCAGCTGTTGGAATTTGTACCCACATAGCTATTGAGTTGAGAACGAAAGAAAAAAAGAAAAAGCTAGCAGTTCAATGTAGCAATGAAGAGCTAGGCATTAGCTTTTCCCTCTAGACTCACCTTGCACAAGTGCTGTCAATTAGGACTTGAGATTTCTCAGCCAAGATGCTGCGTGTTGAGAGGCAGGGGGAGCAGGACTGACCAGGGACATGGATGTAATTCTTAATAATAAATGAGCTGTGGCATTGCTTAGGCTGAGAGAAGAGTTTTACCAGTGCTGATGGTGGATTATTTGTGTATTTAAATTCTGTTGCAATTTAAATGGATGTGGAAACCTCTCTGTTTCCACACTAGGTGTAGTAGTTTGGTGTTGCAAATGTATTAACCGCAGGTTTGCACCAAACATGCAAAAACAAATTAGAAATAGGAAAATACAAACACATTTTCTCATTAGGGGATATAAGTATGTGACGACTGTAGTACAAATATAATTTTTATTCCATTTGTGTAACCTTTGGTATTTTAATGAAGTCCTGTTCCTGTGTACAGCGTATGGTTCACTGTCAGATAATTTAACACTAAGAAAATCTGTCTTGAATAAATTAGAATATATTTGCAAATTAATTGGTTAATTAGATTTTAGACATCTCTTGAGGACAGGAGAGAAACAGATGTGTGCAAAAGCCACACAGATAGTTTGGGGATGAGTGTTTCTTGTAGGGTTTTATCACTCAGTTTTGTGAAAAGCAACCTTTCACAAGTGCCAAAGATTAAAAAAACCCTTGGCTTTAAATACAGAACATTAAACTCCAATTTCCATGGTGCTGCTGATATTTTTTCTGGGGCAAGGGGAGAGCCATTTGGACCTGTTAGCCAAATGACTGCACTCAGAAAAGGCAAGGTACCTCTTGAGCTGCTTTTTTTTTTTCTTAGAGTATCCGTGAAGCCATCTGAAAATCCTCTGAGCTAAACACTGGCGGATCAGCAGGGAGATGCCAGCTGGCATTGTGGTGAAATCAGGCAGTTCAAAAGAAGAAGCAGATCTAAGATGGAGTTCAAGATTTAGAAGAATGGTCACCGAAGAAGGAAAACTGACAGGGCAGGTTTTTTTCTCAGCTACGTTGGTGTAAATCCAGAGCAACTCCACTGAGATTCACACCAGAGTAACTGAGAGCAGAATCTGGCCAACATTATCCACCTGACCTCAGGAGAGGGCTTGGATGGAGAGTAGTTTGTTTACTTTCCTCTTGCAAGTCTTTTGCACCTAATTTTTGGAGAGGCATGACTTCAGTTTTTCTTGGTCGAGGACATGGTACAATCATATGGTAACCACCAATATATTTTTACTGACTGGTAAAGGTAATTAGAGATTCTACTTACCAAATCTGCACTTGCATATTCTTTATTGACTTGGACCTCTTCAAAAACAAACTCTGATTAAATGGAGGGAATTCAAATTTTAAGGGCATGAGTTGGTCCAGAACCTGAGTGTGGGAGCGGATTTTCAGCTTAAAAGCAGTGCAGCAGGTCTCTGCAATCTGGGCTGATCCTAAGAGCAGCAGAGATGGGTGGCTGGCATCACTTGCATCTACTTTTCAGCTTTGCCGAAACAGTACTGCAGGCTAAGCCCAAACCAGAGGACATCGATCACTCCCTCTTTGAAGACAGCTGGTGATCACATTACTTTGTTTTTATAGTTTTATCTCCAGGATCCCACTTTGGGTGTGTTCCATTGAGTGAACCATTTGGCAAAAACTTCATCGTTAAAAGCAATATTTGTAGTGTACAGTAAGACAAACAAGAGCCCATTTGCGTGCGTCATCGATCATTTTACAAACAGTCCTCAGGCTACACACAGAACTCGCCTGGTACTGGCTGTTCGGGGTCACGACACAGACGTCAGAGGCAGAAGTGCTTTTCCTGCTGGCATAACCTCTGTTAGGCCCCGGGACCCTTATGCTGCTGGAAAGAACCTTGAAGTCATGTTCTTTCTTTGACCTTGGTGTGTTTTTCTAAGCAGCAGACAGAGCAAAGTAAAAACCTTGTTGTTCTTGATGTGTGAAAACTACAGCCAGATTTTTCAAACGCTGGAGGCTGCAGGTCTGCAGCTGAGGTTACAGGGGATGCCCACTGCTGCACCATGTCCAGGCAGAGGGCATCGAAGGAGGAGTGGGGGCCCCAAGCACAGACGCCACGTGTCCTTGGCCCAGGACTGCTGTCAGCAGCCGCACGCCTTCGAGAAGAGAGCACAGCTTTTAGCAGGGCTGTTGCAGACCGGGATGTGTAAAAACCTGGCCATGGTGACCTCAGTGCTCGAATTTATGAGAGCATCTGGGCTGGCCCCTGAGGACAGCATGACTCGAGTACATGGGTAAGAGCCTCGTGTGGCTGGGTAGAGCCAGCAGGCTGCCGTCCTATCCTCGGAGGCCCAGCCAGTGCTGGGTCCCAGCCAGCCCGCAGGGATGTCTCTGCTGGGCACTTGGCCTTTCAATCCAAGTTAACCCCAGAGCCCAGCACTCCCTTTGCAGGCAGGGATCTCCTGTTCCCATGCAGCATCTGGCTGCTTCCTGAGCCTGCTCCCTTCTGACCTCGGCACTTCTTTCCTCTCCTGTGCAGCAGGGGCTTACCAAGACAGAATGAGACAGGTACCAGCTTTTAGTGGGATCTAGTTTGTATGACTGGGAAAGCAGCACTGCACCACCATGTGTGCCTGGGATACTGTGGAGCAGCATATCCGCCAGTCTGGCTGACACTGCCCTTCCCTCCACATGTGGCATGTGCGGATTAGTTATGTTCCTGCAAATAAGTAAGAATGTAGATGCAGATGCATTTAGACCTGAGGCTGAGAGACTGCTGGTTTGCAGCTATGATGAATATAAACAGCTACAGTGGATGTACACAGATATTTCCCTGCAGCATTCATCTGAATGCACAGTGTGCTGGTTCCCTGAGCAAAATGAATTTGTACATTTATCAGGAGTCTGGGGGTTGAGGAGAGACCCCAAAATTACCAGCTACAATAGAATTCACAGAGTAAAGGGTTAACATCATGTCCCATAATTTCTCTATGGGGCTTTTGTCAAATCTCTCATTCAAGCAGTGTTTGCTGAGGTTTTTGACATTTGTGGCAGCACTGGGACAGACAGTAAGGTCGTGTGTCACTTTAAAGACTTGTGTTTTTTTTCCAAATTCCTCACAAAACTGGAGCTAAAAACTCTCTCATGAATTTCTTGGGGAATCTGCTGAGGCAGCAATTATGTTATCCTTCAAAACTCCACGGAAAAGGTCACAGCAGAACCATACTGAACCTGTCAGGCTGAGGGAGAATGGGGTGAGAGGCTGCCCTCTGTGCTGGCTGAGGGGAGCTGGGAGACACCTGTGGAAACCACAACCAGCTCAAGATGCCGAGGTGTGGGCAAGGCACAGACCACATATCTTCTCGCCTGGTCGGGTTTCTGCTGGAGATGCATTTACTCAGCAGAGTGAGAAAGCCCAAAGCACAGGAAGGTATAAACCAAGAAAACTGTATTTGTGAGGTGTGACTGCAGTGCTCAGACCTTCCTCCCCTCTGAACACAGGCTAACCTGGGGGATGACCAAACGAGCAAGGAGCTGCCTTCAAATTTATTTCTCATTCTCTCTCTATTTCTGCAAACCTCCCATTGCAGAATATTAATGCATGATGAGAAACTAGTTTTAAACAGGGTGTCTCAATGCAGAAGATAATAAACACTGATGTTCCCAACCAAATTACAAAGGTCTTGGTACGTTTCATGGAAGAACTGGCTGCAGTTCTAGACAGGGATCATAAACCTTTGAAAGGCAGAGAGAGGAGAAAACAAACTATTCCGCATAAGGAAAATGTGATTGTGTTAATGACTTTGCTAATCCCTAGGCTTCCAGTTTTATCCATTCATGTACCCAGTATCTGCAGATGAACTCGGGAGGGTTTCAGTAATCCATTAAAAAAAGATCATTTTAAAATTTCCATCTAGGCATAATCATTTGTTTGTCTGGGGGTTTTCCCTCTTCTTCCCTTCTAATTTATGGATGCTTCTGTTACGTTTGCCAAAACTTTGTGTTGGTACTTTGGTTGGGATGATCATCCTTGGGGAAAAGTCTTATGAAGAGTTTTATAGGAATGAAGTCAGTTGAGAAATATAAAAATATAATACTCATCTCTGTACAAAAAACAAACAAACAAACAAAAAAAACAGTTACAATTTAAACTGTCCCTTCATCAGATAAATAATTCCCGAATAAGTTGAATGTGTTGGTCTGAAGTAGCAAAAATCCTGAAGATTATTTGTTATCAAGTGTAGGCTGTTATTGTTCAGCCTTACAGAATTTTTTGTAATGCTAGTAAAGCAATCTAAGTATTGCCTAGTCTGCTTACCAGAAGATACCCCCAGGCATTTCAGTACTAATGTAATTGGATGAGGTTTGCATGATGCAATATTGGAGGTAGAGGTTTTGTGCTCAGGACTATGAAAAAGCACCAGATACTAGTCCCTTTTTCAGAAAATGGAAGGCCAGATGGACCAGGAGATTACTGTCTGATCTTCTGAGCACTGCAGCCCATTCTGTGTCACCCGCTTTACCCCCGCGCTGCATCCAGTAAACTGGGATGAGTTACAGCGTGTCCTCTGGCTAAGCACTTCCTTCCAACTTCAAGAGATCCCTTAACGGAGGAGCCACCATCTCTCCTGGCAGTTTGGTTCAGTGCTTAAAATACCTTCAGTGCTGGACATTTGTACAGATCTCTATTGATGTTTGTTTCACTTTTAACTTCCACCTCTTGATCCTTGTTGTGCGCTTTTTCAGCAGGTTGAAGAACTCTTGGTTCCTTTTGTTTTTCTCCCTGTAGAGCCACTTACATGCTGTAATCAAGCTGTTTCTTCCTCTTCTCTCTGATGAGCTGAACAAGCTGAGGTCTTTCAGTCTCTCTCAGAAGGGTATTTACTACAGTCCCTTAAATAACTACTCTGTCCCTTTTCTCTGTCTTCAATTATTCAGCATCTTTACAAAATGTAGGGTTATTAGCACAGCATGTTTTCTGGTGTCTGCCTCACTGACTCCAGGTAAAAAGGGACAATTTCTTCTCTCTGTGTACATGGTTGATGTGACTAAGGATTCATTTGCTCTTCCATAACAGCCTTGAGCTGCTTGTCCATGGTGACCCTCTAATCCTTTACAGAATTACTCCTTTCTTAGGTAACAAGTCTTGTTTCAGATTCCAGGCATTACAGAGGATTTTGGTTTACTGCATTTTATAGACTTTTAAACAGAATATAAAAGATGTGTGTGCTACATGAGGATACTCGAAAAAACCTGCTCCGGGTCTGCACCTTTTTAGCCTCCGATGTTGGCAGAAGTTGCTGATGCATCTAACACATGATTTGAGGCGCTGCTGTAGGAAAGTGCCTGTGTGACAGCCCATCTGGAGTCTGAGAGAGGGAGGTGGGAGAGAACAGCTGCTCGGAAGTTTGCAGGGAGAGCTCACAGTCTCCCTTATACCCCTTGGGGACAAGGCACACAAAACCCAGACTCAGCTGGGAACTTTGCAGCCTGTTCTCCCTCCAGCACAGGGTGCTGCAGTTATGGTTTTTAAGAGGTAGAAAGCTACAGTTACCCTGATAGAGAGACCTCTTTTACAGATGTCTTTTCACCTGATCTGTGGTTATCACTGTAATTTCAAATATAATATTAAATGTTTTAAAACTGATACCAACATTAAGACACCTGTATAAGAAAGTCCAGTTGCGTGTTGCTCTTCGTCATTGCATGGCCTCTTACAGTCAACATCATTCCTCTCCATCTGTTGGCTGTTAGCATTTGGCCAAAGAGCTGTTATTCCTCTGACTAATCTCATCACTGCTGGCATCCTCTTGTAAACCCTTTTGTCTGGACAGTCATGTTTTCCTTGGCGAACTGCAAAGCGCAACAGATCATAGATCTCTCTGAGCACTTGCAGGCTGATGCCTTTCCATTTGTCCTTGTGCTTTCACTGCTGGAGGAGGTATAAAAAGGCAGGGCAGGGCAGGCAGCAGGGAGAGAGCAAAGAGCATTTTTGGCCAGGCAATGTCATTCTGACCCTGCATACTTTCAGTGGGGCTGGAGGAGGTGTCTGGCAGTGTCCCAGAGCTGATAGAGCTCCTCCCGGGTGTCAGTGTGTGTAGGTGTGCTTCAGCTACTGACCGCAGAGCAGAGCTGAAAATACACTTGGGAGTTCCCTGCCCTGCAACTCCATAGCTTGGGTTAGGTGTTCCAGTGTTTGGCAGATCACAGGAGAAGGTGCCAACATATGCCAAACCTGACCTGTGCTTCTCATTAAGGCTGTGGGCATGAAACCTGCAAGCTTTAGATTTCCTTGCTGAGATACAAAATTTCTCATGGTTAAACGTTTATTTGGAGTGGAGACTACTCCCTGCAAAAGAGAGAGTCAAGTCTGCACACACTAGTAAGTAATTCTGAGACAACTGAATTTGTTGGTTTCTTTAAAGAAACATAATTATTTTAAAATGACAAACTGGTCCCTTTGTTGATAAATGTTTCATATCTTTTCTGCTGTGCCTGAATAATTTGTGTAAATAATTTATTAGCTTGCAAACAGACGTAGTACATTCAGTCAAACACTGCCCAGGAGGGCAGGCATGCAGAAAAGAGGGAAACATGATTCTGAGCAGTGCTGAGCACCAGAAGCAGGAGTGGGCATCAACAGGGACTGAGAAACACCATCTGCATCTCTTAGGCTTGGGCCCAGCATAGCTCAGATGCCTGACACTGCGGTGAGGCATTAGGGGTACAGAGGTGAGCAGTCAGGCATTCACCATCAGCAGGTATGTTGTTTCCTTGGGACCCTTGGGAGCAAAATGAAAAGAGTCAACTCAGAGTTACAAAATTGTCTGGTTTGAGTAGTGTTTGGCTCTTAACCTTTGCATACTGGTTTTCAAGTCTCACTTTGCATGCTTGAGAAGAGTTCTTCAAAACAAGGTTTTCAGTTTCCTTTGGTTGGTCATTCCTCTAACTTTGTTCTCAAGATGGGCCTTGATTTTTGTAAAAGTAATTTAGCAAAAAATCGTATGTGAGGTTCTCTGTGTGTCGGGGCAGGGTCAGGCAGAAGAAGGCTCAGCACACGCATCAGTGGTTTCCAGATGAAAGTCCTTTGTAAATAGTGTGGAAGTGTGTGCATGTAAGTATGCATGAATGCAAACGTGCTTCTGGGGTTTTTTGCATGCTCAGGCTGGGTCCTAAAAGTCCCACATGCCACAATGGGGAATCATAGAACCACAGGAAGGTTTGGGTTGGATCTTAGGAGATTGTCTAGTCCAATTCCCTGCTGCGGACAGGGACATCTTTCAATAGACAAGGTTGCTCAAAACTCCAGCCAATAGGATCTTGAACACTTTCAATGACAGAACATTCCCAGCTCCTCTGGGCAACCTGTTCCAGTGTCTCAGCACCCTCAATGTAAAAAATCTCTTCCTTATATACAATATAAACTTATCCTCTTTCAGTTTGAAATCATTACCCCTTGTCCTGTTGAAAGTGGATTAAACTCCCTCCAGGCCAACTGCAATGTAATACAGGCACTCTGATCTGGTGCAATGTCAAGTAAAGACCCCTGGAGCTGCCTGAACAACCCTATGAAAGGTAAAAAACACAAGTCATCTGCAATTCTAAATTTACACTTAATGGCATGCAGCTTGCTCTGGCTCAGGAGGAGAGTCTGGCTCCAAAGGGGACTCGGTGATGCAGAGATGAAGAGGAGCCATGCACTTGTTACAGATGCCTTTTTTGCTGAGAAGAACAAATAATAGAAAACCTGCATTTTACTGTAGTCAGCAGAAGTGAGCAAGCACAGGGCAGGAGCAGATCTGCACAGCAACAGATCCCCTTTTACCTGGTCACTCAGTGAAGTACAGTCCTGGTTCTCAAACTGCACATGGTGTGGCTTGATGTAGCTTTATGTTAACAACAGAATGAGAATGGAAATAGGAGGCATCACCAAAAAACATTTATCACTGCATTTTCCCTGCTATATTCTCTTTTCTCCCTCTTAGAAAATGAAAATCATTTTCATACTCACTAACTGCAATAGAGAAAAAAAATTGCAGTTTCCTTCCCTTCCACTGTTCGCACTCCTGCTCTACTTTATTGCAGAAGTTAGTCCTCATAAAGTCCTGAAGATCAGCACCTGCTGTCAGTCAGTCTTATAAAATCAAAATACACAGAATTATGGTTGTTTCCCCCTCCCCACTTTGTGTCCTAATCCTGTTTTTGAGGTATTTTGCCTCATTTATAGAAAGAAGAAAGAAAATACTTGGAGATCCTGAGATTTTGAGGTAGTTTTGTCTCATTTATAGGATGGAGAAAAAAGGTACTTGGAGATCCTGAGATGAAGGTAAATATAAGAACTAACAATCCACCAAAATATTGAATTATCTAGAGGTGTTGTGGTGTTACTGCTCTTGGGCACTGGCTGCAGTTGACTTTGTATGAATAAAAATAAATCACTTCTCTTTTTCACTCAAAGTTGTTCCATGGATTTGCTGAACTAATTTTTCCTCCAAGCATGGTTACATTTTGGGTCAGCGTGCCTAGACAACATGGGGTTCTGCCAGCCGTTCCTGTGTAAAGTCTCTCTTTGTTTTTTTGGAAACAAATCCAGTCATTCATAGAAATGAACTCCTGCATAATTAGAGCCGGTATTGCACATCATCTTTGCTTTCCATTTTTAGATGTTGTGTCTGGAGGACTATAACTTTTAAAGATGCCAACAAGCCACTTAGGAGCTCAATAGCCGTAATGGGAAAATCTGTGAAGCTGAATAGAAAATGATAAGCTTCATAAGGACTATTCTAAATCGTTTGGTAAAGAGCTCAGCCAGACACTCAAAGCAAGAATAGAAATGATAACCCCTTCTAATTTGATCTTCAGGGGGTTGTACTTTTGCTACTGTTCTGCTGAAGCCCCAGTCCTATAGGCAGCTTAATGGAGAGGATGGTGTTCTTTACACTGAAGTCCTCTGAACTCTGCTGGATCCAGTAATTGGACTGTGGTATAAACGGCTGCAGAGCACTGATTTTATTCATAGTTTACCATCCAGGGCTTGTAATCAACGTCATCTCTTTCTGTGTTAGAACATTCAGTAACTGTAGATACTGAAGCATGAAACTCTGGAAAACTGATCCTCTTCAGCATTTTTAACCTCGAGTTTTCAATAAAGAGCTATTTAAAAATAATTAAGAAAGATTTGGAGGCCTTTTATTTTGTTTGACAGGCAGGAAGGAATAATCAGCTTCAGAACCAACAGGTGTGTTGACAGGTGAGAGATCTCACAATAAGTCTTTTATTTCTCTGCATGCTGAGGCTTTCAGGTATGTCCTGTAATCTCAAAATTAGAGTGGGTTGCAGATGAACTAAAATTTGTTTCTTTCTTCAGAAAATGCAGTATAGATTTTTCTTTGTTTGGGTCTTTAATCCAAACTGATGCTTTAATAACTGAAATTCTAGTACTGGGATTTTTTTTTTTTTTATTATTTTTGTAAGTTAGGGAATGAATCAATAAGAAAATTGTCTTTGCAGTGGGGAATTACCCCAAAGATGTTCACTGCTGGCCTGTCACAGCATGTAAGTTTGGTTAACGGGATGAGATGGGGCTATTTAGGACAAGTGTTTGTCACTGCTTCACTGCTAGGAAGCGGCTAAAGTCCAAACAAAGTCACTCTGTGAAGGACATAATATAATAGCCTCAAATCATAGAATTACAGAATGATTTGGGTTGGGGGGGATCTTTAAAGATCATCTAGTCCATCCCCCCTGCCATGAACAGGGACACCTTCCCACTAGATCAGGTTTCTCAGAGCCCCATCCAACCTGACCTTGAACACTTCCAGGGTTGGGGCATCCACAGTGTCTCTGGACAACGTGTTCTAGCACCTCACCACCCTCACAGTAGAAAAATTCTTCCTTATGTCCAATGAAAATTTATTCACTTTTAACTTGAAAGCGTTACTCTTGTTTTGTCACTACAGAAGGTGGTAAAAAAATCTCTTTCCATCTTTCATATAAGCCCCCTTTATGTATTGAAAGGCCACAATCAGGCTGAATCCCAACTATCTCAGCCTGTCTTTGTAGGAAAGGTGCTCCAGCTGATCATCTCCATGGCCTTCTGGACCTGCTCCAACAGGTCCATGTCTTTCTTGTGTTGGGGACCACAGAGCTGGACATGGTACTCCAGATTGGGTCTTACCAGAGTAGAAGGGGAGAATCACCTCCCTTAACCTGCTGGTAACACTTCTTTAGATGCAGCCCGGGGTATTACTTCTCTGTTGAAACACCAAACCAGACTGTCAAGAGTTAGATACTACTTTTAACTTACTCCATTTCTGCATTTTTCTATGCAGAATGCTGAGGAACAAAGCTGAGTAGATAAAGCCCAAGTTTAGGCTGCATGGCTGTGTCCTCATCAGTGAAATGGAGGTGCTGCTTTGTTCTCCTGCCAGCAGGCTGAGGTAGTTTATATTAAAATATTCAAAAAGGAGTTTGTGATCTCCAGAAAATGGCAATGTGGAGGTACCATAATGATGCAAAGTGCTGGTGTAATTCATTGTTAGGAGAATACTGTTAGAAAGAGCTGAATGAGCCACTGGATCATCTTAACAAGTTGATCTTATCTTTACCTTGTAAGGGTCCAGCACCTTGGTGGTCAATAAGTGCCAGATGGGCACTTTTCAGACAAAGAAGATTCATGTATGTTTTTGTCACTTCAGAGGGCGTGGCAGGGGAAGAGGGTCCAGGTAAAATCCTACCATGTGGCTCTGTGGGTGTGTTCCTGTGCGTGCATTCATATGTGGGAGCATCAGCATCTTCACTGCTTTCCCACCGACCTGGAGGGTATTGAATTCACAATACAAGGTGCTGCATTTACATTCCTCACAAGATACAAATCAGCGGTGCATTTGCCTCTCCATGGGCTTTTCTTGTGCAGACCTGATGTGAGTTTTCTTGCTGCCAGCACAGAGAGGTGCTGCTGTGAAACAAGCACTCTTAGAGGACTTCAAAGCCTAGGAGCCAGTGTTTGGTTTTAAAGGAAGCAGCACTACGTGGTGCCATTAGCAGGTTGCTGGTAACAGGGGAGTAATGCTGCCTAGAAGGGCACCTCAGCAAGGTTTGCCTCTGTGAACCCTCTCCGGCACACTTCTTAAATAGCAGTTATCTTTACACATCAAATTATGCTGGTGTGACCACATTTGCTACTGTGTCAGACTACTTGTTTTAGGTGGTGTAGCCACCATGCTGGGAGCCAACTGGGCAGTATTTGGCAATCCAAATGTTGTACATGCTTTGCATGCACCACATAGATTTACAGGATGCTATGAGTAAATATTTAGACAAAAATCTTTAGAGCATTTTTATTTGTTGGAATGCACATTGACTTTAATGGTTTATGTATCCAAATGTTTCTGTTCATAATATTGAAGTGAACTGAGTCCAATGGTGATGCCACTGAAGACTTTAAAGATCATTTCAGTTTTAATGGTTACTGTCCATTTTAACTGTAAAATAAAGTTCCTTTAACAGTGCATTAAAATGAAAAGTCTACTTCCCTATTTTTCTTTATTAATCCAACCTTCCAAATTAAAGGAAGATGCTGTCATGGAAAGGAGAAAACGGTTGTACTTTGCTGTTAATTGCTGCATGTTTGCAGAGCTTCATTGCCATTGCAAGGCCTAGTGGAGCTGTGCAGAATGTTCAGATTGGGCTTGCCCATACTCGGCTGTTAACTGTGTTCCGAAGCCGCTGTTCACGCACACTGCCACTGCACTTAGACCATGGCGTCCCTGGAGTCCTGCAGCCAGGGCAGCATGGTGGCATCGGCTGCGGTAATGAGCTAGGCTGAAAGAAATACTCCAATGGCTGCTTTTCAGCACTTGGCAAGAAAATCCTTTTTATGTTAGTTTCAAGGTCGTCAGATATCATTATAGCCAAGTATTAAAAATTTCAAAGAAAGGAGGCAGTGTGTTTGATTTATAGAATAATTATCTAGCTTTCGCTCTAACTTGGCTTTGGCAATGGTTTTGCAAGCACTCGAAAATTAAATTCATTTTTTATGGCACTACAAGGTATTATCTCACAGCAAATGATAATTAAACACCTGTGAAATCAATTAGCCCTTTAAACAGGGGGAAAAAAGTTTTCCAATTATGTTTTTGCACCTCCAAACTTTCTAATTCCAGAACCAGCACTTGCAGAGCAGGAGATGAACTGGCAGCCAGTAGCCAGTTCACCGGCATTAAGATCACCCCAAAGCATTGCGCAGCCGTAAATCCAAAGGCAAGCAGTTCCCAGTGACGGCACTCTTCCAAGTAGGATGCGTTAGCCTTCTGAGCTCAGTCTTGGGCAGCTATCTATCTGACACACAGCTGAGCTGTCAGCTCTTCTACAAAGGCAGTTACTCACTTGGTGTTTTCAGTGCCAAGTTTTTCTTGACAGTTTATTTAAAACCCAACATACCTTAATGGAAACCAAGCAACGAGACACTCCGTGTGACTGAGTGGGTTTCTTCTCAGGCTCTCCAACCGGTAGTTCTGAGCCATCTGCATTAAGCATTCACACACAGAAAAATGGCCAGTTGGTTAATAGCTAAAACCGAATATACTGGAAAACTGGGAAATGCTCCACCATTTACCCTCACGTTATAGGTGTTTAATATCTGTCCTCGTAGCACTTGAACTGATGCAGAGACTTCTGGAAGATGCAGTGTGTGTTCGTGGGCTTCCAGATTTAGAATGTGAGCCCTAGACATAGTGGGTTAAGTACCACTGCAATTTTTTGGCTTGAGAAATAAAAAAACAGCTCTAGTCACATCTGACATCTACAGCGGTATGTGCTGATAATCCCTGCCAAAGAGGAGGTCCAGCATCTTCCAAAAGATGGATTATGTGTGGCATTATGTGTGTCAAAATACGTACTGCTGGATTAAACCCATTGCATTTGATTTGAGTTAAACGTGTTGTATTTGGCTTGGGTTCTGCTCCTGTATTTCCATCTGAATTTTGATAGCCATAATATGCAACTGTGTTTCAGTGAATGCTGCATTACCAGAGAGGAAGGAGGCAGGTCAGGATGCTGGGGCCAGTGTTCCCAAGGTCTGTTTAGCTGCCGGAGAAGACACCAGTCATTTGTATCTCAGGTTTTCTATCTCTGAAAAGGGAATGGTGATGGTATCCTGTATCAGTGTTCAGAGGATTAGATAGAAAAGATGGACCCTACGTGACAAGTGGCATAGAGCTGGATAAAGTATGGTAATCATGGCATCTGGACATATCTGCTGGTCTAAACAATCAATGACTCTTTAGAACTCTCTTCATTCAATGGTGATGAAGATGTGGCTTTAAAAAAAAAAGTTTATATTAAAAATGGTAGTGAAAATGTTTCCCAGGCTAGTTTATAATCTCTAAAGTGTAGTGACAGGGGGAAATGCTTAGGCTGTAAGAAGGAATGTATGGCATGGCTGATTAGTCACTGCAGAGCCTCTGCAGCCTGCCCAGGCTGCTTGGGATAATGGAGAACCAGGAATCCCAAGCAGCCCTTTAACCCATGTGCTGATTGACAAGGTCGGCTCATCAGAAGGAAAAAAAAAAAAAAAGAAGGGGGATGGGGAAAGACAGAGGCTATGTGTTGGATCAAGAAGTTAAAATTAAGTTAAAAGTTAAGAGCATTTGGCTGAGCAGTGTTTCTCCTTCAGATAATTGTCCACACAGCATCGCAGTGTTTATACCTGTGTGATAGATGGGGCTGAACGTGTTTTCTCAGCTATGGGTGGTAACAGGGAGGAGATAGTTCAATTAAGTTGTGAATAAGTTAGAATTGATTACAAGTAGAACTATTCTTTTATGCTGCCTTAAAAGGTATTAGCTGTGAACAAGGTACACTTAATCATTACAAAAGGAAGCCTGGAAGTTAATAAAACATGCTACTGATACTTACAGAGGGATGCCAGCTTTGGGTTAAATCTGTAGCTATTTTAGTTTTGAAGACCCAACTGTCATTTTTAAGGCATATGCATTTTGGATTTTAACATGTTTGAATGCTGCAGCTGAGACCCAGGCCAAGCCGACCCTAAAATTGGCAGTAAAATGTTACCTCTGTGCAAGCGTGCAGAATGAAGGAATCAAAAATGTATGAGCAATAAGCATGTGCCCCCACTCCCCGGAAGTCTTCTAATGTCAAAACCTGGAGCTTTCTGGAAGTAAGTATCCTCCCAGCAAAGCAGACTACTCCTCTCAAAGCTTTTCTACACTAAATACTCAGGAAGATTATCTGCCAAAAGGAAAGGAAAGTGCCAAAACTACTGCAACAGCAAAGCAGCACAAGTAAGGAAGAAGTGCCCAGCCAGCTGCCTGTGCAGTGCTCTGTGGTGCTGGCCTTTTTTTCTGATTCCTCACCCTGAAAAACCTCCATGACTGAGTAAAACCAGAGTGTCTGCATAGGCAGGTAACGCAGAGCTGTCCACACACACTGGCAGCTCAGGGTTTGCAGAAACCACAGCAATGTAAGCTGGAAGACTGTAACAAATGTCCCCGCCATCTTCAGATGTCACCATCTATTGGAAATAAGTAGTTCTGAATACAGATCTAAACCCCATTGCCAGGGGAGAAGAATAAGAGGAAACTCTGGAAGAACCTCTCCTAAACACTGACTACTTTCTCTGTAGCTTAAGGCCCCTCTGCCAGTTGCAAGTGGGGTTATAATACTTCATTACCTCCCTGAGGTCTTGTTGAGATTAGTCACTGGAGATGGTGGGGAAGTTAAGCTTGTTGCTGAAGTGATACTGGTATTTGAAGTAGATACCAGGTCTGTGCTTAATGTACAATATCGATACGCTAGATGAGAGGGTGTTCCTGAAAGTGTGCCAGCTCTGATTTCTCTCCTGGACAAGTGAAGGAGAAATTTCAAGTCCAGCAAAGATTTAACTCAGACATCTTTAATCATTGAAATTATGTCACTGACTTCACTGAAAGTATTTGAAGTCAGAGTGAAGGGAAGTGCAGAGATGCTTTCAGGTGTATGCTATTTGCTGTCTATGTGGAAAAAAATGCAATCAACATAAACAATTTTCCCTGCCTGACAAAAGTTCGGCAAAACAAACCTCCTGCTGTGTGCGTGGTTCCTACTGAGCTGAATGGGAAGGAGTCTGAAACAAAGTTGCCCTGAGCTTTCTGTCCCTGCCATGGCCTGCGGGCTGGAGTTTCATTTACCGGGTGACATCTTTGTGGCCGAGGTCTCCTCCAAATGTTGCCTGGCAGTCTGAGAAATACATGAAATGGCTTGTCCTGCAAGCTCTACTCTGAGGTGCTGTTCAGTATATGTAAATGCTTTCCTCCACAAGCGATGCTTCAAATTACACAGTTATGCTTGCAGCTTGACAGAGATGGTTTTGCATTTGTGGCTGGCTACATGTGTTGTATAAAAGGTGTTTCTGAATTTGTATTTAAACATACTGGTCCATCTTCTGTCTTCCAGCTAAGGCAGGTTGCTCTCATTGCTTTGTATGCTACCCATGAACTAGTAGGAGTAAAAGTAGGACCTTGAGTTTACAGATTTCAAATAGATGCTTCATCCTAGAGTGGTCTTCGAGGGGATTAAACTGAAAATTGGTCCTTTATCACTGTGCTCAAAGATTCTGTTGAGTCATCTTAGAGCATTTTTGTTGAAACTGCAGGAAAATTTGTTCAATAGAAGAATCTCTGGTGCTGTTCATTCACAGCTCTTGATGGATATTGCTTTAGTCTGGATCTGCTCCTTTTGTATTTGTGGGTTCTTCCTGAAGTGAGTAGAAATTTTGTGCCAATGCATCAAGGTTAGGATGAGGCTTTCTGTGTACATATGATGTAGATAAATTGCTTGATTACCATGAACTGTGCTATTACACAGCTCAGCAATAAATCACACCTTTAGTTTTAAAAGGTACAAATGGGAGCAAGATGCTAACTGGTTTCCAAGTGGAAAATGGTCAACAAAATCCTTTTTTCCCCTTTTTCTTTTGTAAATCTATTCTAATCTCAGCAAGTTAGATCTGAAAGAAAAGGTGCCCAAGATGTATCTGGGATGTGGAGTCACTTGCAGTGGCCTTGCTCTCTGCTTTTCCTTGTGTTCTAGTTTTGCCATCAGTGTGGATAATGTTGCATTCTGGGATATTAACAGGATTTAGCATTTTTAACAAACTAATAATGGGGAACTTCTGACCGGTGTATTCTAGCCCTATGGGGTATTCTATTTTTGGTATTTATTAACGTTTTCCGTCATACAATATACAGCAAAAACAATGAGCCTCAGACCACCTGATATGTAAAAAAGGAATGTTTAAAAATGGCAATTTTTTAAATTTTTTTTTTTTATTATTTTTTGGTATTACAATTTCCTAATATTTTCCCCTGTGTGCTGTGTCAGTGCTGACTGGTGAGCTGGGACATGGCTGCCAATCTCTATCCCACACAGAGAAAAAGAAATTACCACTCAAATGGAACATGTATATATGTATTTTAACCAAAGTCGAGATAGGATTTAAAAAATAAAAAGGGACTTTGAAGTCTGTTTTGTAGTTTTAATTAATGCAATGAGGGTTTTTATTTTACTCTCAGGGGAGATAATCTTAATCCATTCACAGTGACCTTTTCTTGTGCAAATTAGCTATACACGCTTGTTTAAGCAAATGGGCCTTTGCAAGATGTCTCTTCCTAAAGACAGAGCTTATAATTGAAAATTGGCTTACTCCCATCTGTCTGGCCTGTGTGAGAATACAAACGTAGATCCCGACTTCTTTGTATATAAAATATAATCATGTATGCATGTGTATAATACATATAGACACACATATAAAAAAATTATTCTGCCTGCAGACCATGGTAAAATTACATTATTAGTCTTAGAAAATTTCAGTGCTATAAGTTGTTGTCAAAATAACATCTATCTTCAAGAGTCTAGGACTCTCTGGAGAAAGGAGGGTGTTCAGTCTGTATTCTTTTGACTCAGATGAGGTCGATGCCATTCACAGTTCCATGGGTTTGCCAGAAGTACAGTTAGCTAATAACAGGCTGGAAACTCTTAGGATTTCATGTGCGTTTTTGGCGAATGGTTTTGCAGTGATTGATGGAATTGAAAAAAAACCCCAAAAGTGTCTATGAGCACTTTCATTCAGAGGAGGAATCATTGCAGCTATGTGGTTAATTGCCAAAATTTGACAGTTTATCCCTCTCACCACACTTCACAATAACCACCAAGTGAGTTATTGTAAACCCCCATTATATTTTAGTGCCTGCTTGATAAGGGAAGATTTCTTTGGCATAGTTTGAAAATATTTTTTGCTTTATACAAACCTCTTGTGCAGAAATGAACACAGTTGTGCATGACTTTGACTAAATCTGAATAGAAATCAGGGTCACAGAAGTGCTGCTACAACGCTTTTGGTGTCAAAGCATTTAATGTGAGTTTGTTGTTAGAAGTCATGCAAGGCTGTTTATATAGAAATGGCTCATTATTGCAAAGGCAAAATTATTTCCTTGCTTATCAGTTTCATTGCCAGTCTTCCCAGCTCTCTCCCATGGTGGTTACTCCTGAGCATGAACAAAAAAGAGCTGGGGTGATGGCTGACACACGTGTGTGGAGGGAGCTAGTTAACCTCGTGGGGAATGGTCGTGGCTGGGGATGATTTTATCCAGATGTGTCTGTCTCAACAGCTGTTTGCATTTTCATGCCCAGTTACTCTAGGACTCACCGCTAATTGAATTTTCTCTTTTCTTCCCTGTTCTTGTTAGGTATGATTACCGTGAAATGCTGCACAATGCCACTTTCTGTCTGGTTCCCCGTGGCCGCAGGCTTGGCTCTTTCAGGTTTCTGGAAGCCTTGCAGGTAAGAGCTGCAGTTTAAAGCAGTGGCTGTGCTGACTGCAATTCAGTGTGCAATAGCAAGGAGGTGGGGAGGAGGGAAGTGTGTTTCATTTCCCTAGTGGACAGTAATCCACTTTGCGAAAGCCTCTATTCATACTTCTGAAGCAATTGGCAGCTTCTTCCCTGGAGAGTCTAGGCACTGAGCTCATCTGAAGGCTGAATTGTGTTACCTCCAGGAAAAGGGTTTCCCTGGATGTGGGGAGGCTGAGAGGTTGGACCAGTTTAGAACACTATTTTATCAAGCTGTGAGACTTCCCGTGGGAGACACTGACCTTTACAAGTAAGCCCTGGAGCAGTAAAAATAGCTTTTTGTTTTCACTTAGCCAAAAGAGACCTGCTTACGCATTGCCAGTTTTGAGATGGTGCTTGCTGAACATGCAGAAGGTGGTCTGGAGGTGGTAAAACTCCAGATGGAAGCTTACATGAAGGTGGATATAGGCTGATCTTGGAGCATGCGTGAATCCTCTTCATATTTTAAAATCGTTTTGGCTAGTGGTCTCTATTTTTTTTGCCATAGGACAGCAGCAAAAGACAATGCCAAGTGGTACCAGAGTCACTGTGGCAGCATGTGATGTCACATGTGATCAAACCTGACAGTGCCCTACTCCAGCTGCACCTTTTTCTTTTGGCAAGCATCAGCTCAGCCTGAGGTCCTGGATCTTCAGTCAACCATACAGAGCATGGTTGCATCTAGGACTGGCATCTGGGCTTTCATGGGGCGCTGGAGTGAAGGAAGTGCTGAGGAACTTCTTGGTTTTAGTGTGATGCCAAATGAAGACACCTTGCAGGGCGCTGCCTCTGGGAGTTCTTCTGTCATTTGGGAAGTATCCTAGCATTGACAGTAAAGCTGTCATCACATCCCTTTTCTTCATCAACGACAGAATGTCCCAGAGACTATTAGAGAGTACTGCTTACTGCAATGCAGAGCAGGATTTAGCTACCTAGGTGTAGGTAGGTATATGATGTCATTTTAGAAGCCCAGGGAACCCTTCTGGCTTTTTGCTACTTCTCCAGAAGGTCTCCACTAGATGTTCTATCATGTCTTCCAGCCTTTAATGAGTTTCTTGGGTACCAAAGATGCTCTGGACACTTAGGTTTAACCACTGAAGCCAACACCTACTCTAGATTTGAGATCCAAGTTCTGGACTGTCACTTAACCTCTTTTTCCTACCCAGGAGAAGATTTATAGCCTGCAAAATCCTGTCCCCTCTCCAGTCTCTTTGGAGGAAGAAGTGGGATTGGCTTATATGGAATGAAATGTCACTTCAGATCTTTCTGAAGAGCACTGCTCAGATCTTCTCTCATCTGGTCCCCAAGTCACACAGCTTCTGTTAGATACATTGTCTCAGGAGAAGAAAACAGAGACTGTACCTCACTGTACAGAACCTGGAGGCTCCAGGTCAACGATAAAATGCAGGCATGAAGGATTTTCCTAGCAGGCTAGCAGCAGTATTCACCAATTATGATGAATTCCCAATTTCTGTCTGGATCCAGGGCATGTTGAAAGACCTAATCCACATTAGTGGAATGTTTTGAATATGAAAACACATTGCTGAGTGTTTTCTGCTTGGCTTTTGTCATGCACCGGTGTCTTTTCCTTCCAGAAGATCACAGTTCTTTACACATGATAAGCACTGCTGTAATGCAGATTGACCAGTCAAAGATGCTGTGTAGATAGATGTTATCAAGGAAGGTACAGCAGTCTGAAGGGTTCCTTTTATACCTTCTTTTGGGAGGTATGGGAAGTCCTGGACCAAACTCAGAACGCTTAAACTTGACTTGATCCAAAAGAAACTGAACCAGAGTGCAGGCTTGATGCAAATCCTCTGGTACTAGATTCTTTCATCACATCAGGAGGTTTTTGGTTTGAATCTTATGTTGTGATTGAACTGACCAGAACATAGTAGTGATCATTTGTTTATGGAAATACTGACCTGTTTACTAAATGTTCACAAACTGTGCAGAGGAACTTGTACAACTTGTAAAAGATTAAACAGTTTAGACAGATCATACTGATATGAAATAGTTACTAAATTGTATGCTTTTTGTTTGTTTTAAGAAATAAAGCAATTCTTATTTTTGTAGGCAGATGATGACAGATGAGTTATGCTTGTGCAGTTGCCTCTGTTTGGAGAGTTGATACCAAACAGTATAGGGAATTCACTCTTTTCTGGGAAAGGTGCTCTAGAATTAAATATGACCTCTATTTTCTGTAGGGATGTCTAGCAACATATTATAAAAATTAGAGGAGTTGCTGAATGCTTCACAAAGTAGCAAGGAGGGGCCCATCATTTTGTATTAAATTCCCCACTGTTACATCTACAGCATTTAACATCTCTGCCCTTGTCTGGCAGATTGCACCAGATTGCAAACACCACTCTCCATGCAAAGCCCACTTTCAGTGCAAAACGAAAAACCATAATCCCTTGGGCTGTCCTGCTGTGGCTTCTGGTGTTCTTTCCCATGTTGCCTCTCCTGAGCTTGTGCAGAAAACAGGGGTCTTGGTGTTGGTGAGAAGCTCAGGGCTTGCCCTGCTGGTTGGTAACCCTGCCCTGTGTCCCTGCAGGCCGCCTGCGTCCCAGTCATGCTCAGCAACGGATGGGAGTTGCCGTTCTCAGAAGTGATTGATTGGAACCAAGCGGCCATCATAGGCGATGAGAGATTGTTATTACAGGTAAGGAAGAGACCATGGCCTTCAGCAGATCCGTTGATTATTGCTGCGACCATCTAAGTGGACAGGGAAGATGAATCCAAAAGGTTAGGGCTATAAAGAAATTTTTATCATAAAGGGGTTGTCTGTGTCACACCTGCTGTGAACTCATTTAATATGACATAATTAATTTTTTTGCCTGAAGGTCACTGCAGCCACCAGGCCACACTGTTAAAAATGTGGGAGACTTTAATATTTGCAAAGAGCATGAAACCTGGTGTGGAGCACTTGGGTGCCAATCTGAGGCAGAGCTGTCCTGGTCCAGGTGCTGTGATGAAAGATAAAACATTTGAGGGTGGGTTCTGCTCCAGTCCTTCAGAAATAATTTATCCTTAGGGGTCCCACCAACACTGGGAATCCTCAGGAAAGCAGGTATTTTCTCAGGCAGGAGTTATCACCCAGCAGTTTGGTGGCAAGCGGAATCTGTCCTTTGTCTGATATGTGGACCATGTAACATTGCTTTCTGAAGCAGTGTTCATGTCACTTATTGTTAGACATCACAGAACAAAAGCAGACTGAGAGGTTACACATTCCCTGCCTACCTTCAACATCTACTTTGGTTTTAAATTCACTAGGTTTGGGGTGGTTTTTTTCAGTTATCTTAGTGGGTTTTATAGTCTATATTGTGTATAGTATGTGGAGAAGTTCTTGAAAAACTGTTTTCCCCAAAGTGGCATTTGATAAAATGCCATTGCCCAGCATGAAACTGAATACCATGAGATCTGGAATAACCACTAAATAGCACTGAGAGGAGTTTTATTTGTCGTTGAGTTTAGTGTCATCCACAGAGAGAAGCCCTCAAAGGTACAGGTGTCGTGGCACCCCCAAAACAAAGTATCTCTGAAAATCTCATTTCATGCCTGTTAACTTTTCTAAAGAAGTAAATATTTGTGAAAAACTGGCCTCGCAAGCCTTGCAAAGTGTTGCCTATTCTATTTAATGTGATACAAGCTAGATACAAATATAAAAGGGCCATTTGATTTTTGCTTCTGCGGACAGCATATTTTTCTGAGCAAAATTATGTCTCTTTTTAAATAATAATACTTTGCTGATCTTCATGCTTTCCAGTAACGTGCCATTCGTTCACTTCACAGCTGCTTCCATATTGAACAGCTACTGCACCGTTATTAACAGTGCTTTTAAAGAGCTGGCAGAGGGCCTGAATGTCTGCTCTGGGAAATGTTTTTGTTATGTTACAGTTTTTCATTTCCTGTTTGAGAGCAACTCAGATGTTTTTATTTGCATATTCTCCTCATCATAGCACTGGGAGAGCTTAATCCAGTCTTTCTGCATTTATTTGTGCAGGGTGGTTTTTCCCTCCCCCTTACTCATTGCTAAAATGACCTTTTTATTAAGGTTCTAATAATTCCTGTATAATCATGCCAGATGAGTATTAATACATCATTTTCCCCACCTGTCTTTCTGGACAAGTAGATTAATAACTAATAGGCAAATGCAGTTAAAATAGGAGCTCTGATTTTTCTTTCCAGCTGTTATAACAGAGCCTGCACCGAGGCTTTTTTTTAACCTTGACACTGTGTTTGCTGGTGCTCACAAACATGGTGTGTAAAATCATAACTTCTTGCAGTAACCTTCACAGTCTGAGCAGCTTCCCCTTTCCAAAGGTATAGTTGGGAATGAGTATTGATTTTATTTGTTGCTTACACAC
The DNA here is from genome assembly GCA_035583155.1 of Acropternis orthonyx. Taxonomy (NCBI): domain Eukaryota; kingdom Metazoa; phylum Chordata; class Aves; order Passeriformes; family Rhinocryptidae; genus Acropternis; species Acropternis orthonyx. The sequence goes on along the minus strand of JAWWEU010000081.1, from coordinate 139,266,608 downwards.
ATACACACACAGACACAAGGTTGCACATTTTACAGTGAAATGTTTAAGTTTATTGAAAAAATGCTGTATGGCGACTGTGAAGTGACTTTAATCTTGTCTTTGCTGCTGATAAACTTCCTGGGTGTGATGAATACACATTGGTGCAGCCAGTACAGGTAATGTTCATTATCCCTCTACTCATTGGAACACATCACAGATAGTGATGCGACCACTTGGGAAAACATGCACTTACACATGTTTCCAGCTTCTATCTTTCATACTAGTTTTGCAGGCAATATTTTACCTGAAGACTTGTATCTTACTTGAAAGGCCTATAGCAAAGGAATGTAAGTAGCATCCTCAAAAATCTGACTTTTGTCTTCTGCTCTACCTTGCTGCAGTGCTAATTCTCTCATAAGCTCAAATTCTGTATTGTTTTAGCAGTGTCTCTAAGATGATGCTCTAATAGTTGAAGGGCTGAGAGAGCAAAGATTGTCTCATCTCACACTACACCCAATGAAGCCATGAACAAAGTGTCCATATCTGGTTACAAACTCTGCAGTAAAGAATTGGCTGATTCTTGCAAAAAATTTTTACATATAAATTCTTAAAGTATCAATTTTTTTTCAGGAAAAGGATTTAATGTGAAATCATTTGATACGGGAGCACATGAAATTAAATAATGATCACTACCACTTCTCAGAATATTTTAGGAATAAGCAAGGTGTGGGAAAGGGTGGGATGTGGTGGGATGCAGGCAAACTTCAGAATAAGCTGGGACGTACAAGAACCAACACACAGCCCAGGTATGTTCTTTTATAGTTAATGGCTCAGATTTATGAGAAACGAGTGTCTGAGAAAAAGATGACCTAATTTAATGGTTGGACTTGATGATCTTAGAGGTCTTTTCCAAACTAAACAAATCTATAATTCTGTTTAGAAATTAGAAAACAAAAAAATGTAGGTACAAAAGTACAACTCTTCATTTCTAGAAAAAATGAGCACAGATCAGCAACAATGCCTTTCTGGTGCTGTGAGTAGCCCGTTGCAGTGAAATTGCGTTGATAATTTCAGTCTGTGTTGTCCAAGTAGTGTACTGGGGGCATTGGTCAAAGTCCAAATCCTAAGCATGGCATGTGTGTAAATTAGTTTCACTCCAGTGTGGTCATGAAGCCCTTCCCTTCTGATCTACTGACCAGTTACGTTTTTTAATGGAAAGGCATTGCAGCAGGAAAATTTGGGATTTATTTTTAAGGCAACTTATGCCACAATTAATGTGTAGATTTAATGGAAAGAGAGGAAAAATAAGCACTGCTTTTCCTTGTGAATAACAGGTGTTGTGGGGGACGTTATTCTTTCCACCTATGCTAATTAGTAAAATGCAATCTGATCCGCAGGCTCCCAAAAAAGTGAAGTCTTAGTTAAGATGTTGCTATATTTTCTTTAGGGCACTTAGTATTGCCATGCTGGGGTAAATGCAATTCCAGATCCCTTTTGTATACTTTGAACATGGGGATTACTGTGAAAGTCTCATGACTTGCAGGTGCTAGTTTGTTAAAATAATAGTCCATGAAGAGCTTTGTGGGATGGAAAGCATGAGGGATGTCCGGAGGAGCTCCTTATTGGGCCACACCACAACACTGCGTAGGGGAGCTTTTTACCATAGAACAACCAAAAACTAAAAGAAATCAAATTTAAAAAAAAAAAATCATATATTCAATACCAGAGGTTATAAAGTGTTGTGTCTCATTCATTTTACATCAAGGCTTTAATTGTTGACACACATCTCTGTTGGACAAGACTGCTGTAGCTGTGCAGCTCACTAATAGAGGAGACGGCTTGTCAGCAGCATATTAATTTGATGAGATTGTGTTGTTTCTAAAGCTTCTGACTGTATTACATGTTGTATTACAGATTCCTTCTACAATCAGGTCTATCCATCAGGATAAAATCCTAGCACTTAGACAGCAGACACAGTTCTTGTGGGAGGCTTATTTTTCTTCAGTTGAGAAGATTGTATTGACTACACTAGAGGTGAGTAAAAATTGTCTGGGACTTTGCTGAGCAGAAAGATTTCTGTACCTGTCCAGCTACTCCTGTCCCCAGCTGGAGTCAGACCTTGGTTTTCATGATATGCAATTGGTCACTGGGAAAAAAGCTCAGCATCTTGATGAGTTTTCTCCCCTAAGGAAATACTTTCTTCATTATCGGAATCCACATTAGAAAACTGACACAGTGAAAAATGGGAGCTACCCAACACACAGAAAAGTTGTCATGTGTGATCTTGACTTTGCAAGACTTTATGGTTTACGAATCACTATCCTTGTCATTGGTAGTGAATGTATTTCTTAAGAAACCCTTCTGGAATTCATTCTGGAAAAACTATTACTGTGGAGCTCCTCCTTGACCATTCCTTAACATTTTGATGCCTTGTGATGGAGCTATTGGTCTGGCTCAAGGAAAAAGGGGGGCTTGTAAATGCTATGTCTTACCTTCACACACAGGATAAGGGAAAGTCCTGATCATCCTTATAAATTATTAATAAATAATCATAATTAGACTGCTATTAAAAAGGGAGACAGATGATCTCCAATGTGGAGAGAATCCTTTCTGAATTCAGAGACATAGGAAAGATGAAAGGCTCTTCAGAAGTAGGGCCCAGACTGCAATTTCAAAAGCAGGTTTCTTTTCTAATTGGTTTGCAATTTTTCACATAAGTTTCTAACACACTTCTACCACTAAAAGGGCCTTGCTTTGTCGGGGCAAATGCACTCCGCTTATGCTAATGCTTCTGCAATAGCATCCATCTTTGTGCACAGTTGTAATGCACAGTTGCAAAGCTCCACATTTCCCACTGTGCCTGCTTTCCCCTGAAAACTGCAAATGAGTGCTTCTGTCTGCAGTACACGTTGCCCATGGCTGGTCTACCTCCAGCTGCTGCAAGGCAGTCCCTTAGGTTTTTCTGCGCCGGTGAAAAAAAAACAGCCAGGGAACATTTGCAGAGCCCCTGGCACAGCTATCCTCTCAATGCTCCCCTCGCCCTCAAAAGAGCATGTCATCATCTGTGCTGCCTGTTGGGAACTGCCCTGCATCCTCCAACTCCCCATAAGCAGTGATGAGGTGGTGATAATTATCACAGCCCACGCCAGGATCAGACTCACAAAGCTGGAAGACCATGTGCCATTGCTCGCAGTCTAATTAATCCTTACAGGAACCATCAGGTGCCTCACACAGCATCTGCCCCTTCCCTGCATGTGCCCTGTTATCATTAGGGATTGCTAAAAGGGCAGGGGCACATGGCTCTCCCCATTGCCCCTCTCCTGCCCGCTGGGGCTGGTCTCAAGGGGCCACAACCTGCAGCCCCAACAGCCTTAGTGGCCATTGCATCAAGCTCCAGGGCTCACAGATGTGTGTTTAATGCTGCTTTGGGACACACTGGCCCTCGTGGCTGCAGGACTCCAAGGGACAGCAAAACCCACGAAGCCGAAGCAGATGGGTAACCAGCAAGCTGGAGTTTCTCCTCAGAGCAGAAAAACTAGAGTGAAGACAAAAATCTTCCTAGAAGATTTAGTTTAATGAAACCAGTTAATGTATGCCTGGTGTTGAAGTTATGTTCTGGTTTTTTTCATTTGTTGAGAGTGTAGTTTTGGTTTGAGGTGTTTTTTGATTTATTTTTTTTAATTCAAGACTCTCAATTTTTTGAGACAGCTAGGAGGAATTCTGTTCTTATGAACAGATACTTACTTCACATTTCAACTGGCCTAAGTACAGTCCTGAGTTAACTTTCCTTAGGAATGGAGTAAAAGAGTTGAGAGCAATTTCGGGTGTCTGAAACCTGCAGGCAGTATATGCCCTTCTTAAAATCTGATACCGGGAAGTAAATTCCTATTAGAATTATTTTTTTCTGGTGGGTGTGATCCATCTTCTCTCTGACACTGTTGTGTCAGAAGGCTTGGATGATTTTAGATATCATCAGAATAATCACTTGCCTGCTAAGTGCAGTGCCAGTGCATGTCTGTATCCGAGGATATCAGCACAGAAAAAATCTTCACCAACGCAGATGTCTGCAAGAACATCACAGTCTTTTATCCTGCACACCTCTGAAAACCTGAAGTCACATTTTTAAGTTCCTTGCTCTTCTCACAGCATTTGGTGGCCTAAGTCAAACAGCTCATAATCCAAAATAGGAGATTTGATCATTTGGCCAACAACCCCCTGTTGCAGTCACAGAGGAACTACCCAGTGCCTTGGCCATGGTGTGGCTTAGGGAATGATGCTCTCAAGTGTCTGCTGCTGGCTGGTGAGTGGGAGTGCTGGGCTGCTGCAGGCACCATCAGGATACACGCTCCAGGGTGTCTGCAATTCTTCAGCCTGGTCTTCTCTGAAAGCAAACCCAAAACATCCCTGCATCCCTGCACAGCATGCTTGGTCCTCCGCTCAGGAAGAGGAGTGGAAAGGGACAGCGCAAAGTACAGACAAGAAATACTGGATGCATGGCTGGGGTGTGTTGAAAAGCAGAAGTGATTAAGGCAATATGTGAACTTTTTGAAGTGTGAGGATGAGGGAGACAAAAATATTGGACTATTAATGCATTCCAAAAAGAAAAGGGAGATCTTGCCAGAGATCCTAACCCCTTTCTTCTCTTATTAAACTTCCTGTCATGCCTCATCATTGGAGAGACCGTGTAGTTTCTTTCTTCTCTGCACCATGTGCAACAGTGTACAGTCTACATTTTAATTCCTTGATCCTCCATGTTATTTTTTTTTACTATTTTTCTGTTCTCTTTCTGCTGAGTTGTCTTTTCTCCTCTCTCCTGACAGTTAGGTTTCTCATGCAGATCAGGAGAGTGATAAGTTAGTGATCCGTTTGTTAACTGTGGTGAACACCAAGGCCAGTGCCCCAGCCTGGAGCAGAACCGCACTGGGGAGGTTTGTGTGCCTCACATGCACCCCAGGCGGCGTGTGCTCCATGGCACAGGCACCCTGCTCCGTGCTGGAGCTGTGCTGGCTCTGGGTGCACTGAGGCAGTGTTGAACAGGAGCCATGTGTTTCCCCTGCAGCCCTGTTGGCTACCAGCTCAGTGGAAAACTCCACCGTCTGTGAAAACCTCCTGACCATGTAAATTCACAGACTTCTCCTTATCTGACTGTGCCCCAGTTCTGAGAAAGCAGGAGGGAGGAGCTGTAGTGTTTAGGCTTTGTGGTAAACATTCAAAAATAGGTACTTTCTAGGTTCTGTCTTTATTTAGTGGCGTAACTTGCAAATGGGCAAACAGCAGTCATTGTTTATGTTTTTGTCTCTCCCCACTGTCATGTGGGAGATCTGACAATTGATACCCCTAACTTTCCAAACAGAATTATTCAGATACATTCTTGTCAGTGATGAAACTACAGTTCTAAGTCTGTTATTATTTTTTTAAAAAAGTTGAATTAACTTACTCATGTGAGCGAATTACTGCATATTAGCTATGGTAATTGGCTGTAGGCAAAATTCAGACAAGCATGCACTCAACATCTGCCCCAGTTTAGCAGTACATATATTGCCACCAGCAGTGGCTTGTCTAGCACAATGTAACTGGTGTTTTAGTCTTTTCTTGTCGTGGCAGTAAAAAATTCCAGGAAAACCACTGCTTGCGGCAACACTTATTCATGTTCTGCATTGACCAAATGTCCCTGAACTCAGCAGCTTACAGAGGTTTTTGCTTGTTTAGACTCCAGCAGCTGCTTTCGTACTGTTTGTGGTGAGGTTTTTTGCTTGCTTTTGGTTTTCCTATGCTTCACTCCAGCTTCAGAGACATGAAGTTTCACCTAGGTATGCCTTTGTTAAGGCCAGACACATCAGGTTAGGAGAACCCACATGTTCTTGGCATTTGAGCCGTGTGCACTCCATAAACTGCCAGTTACATGAAATCTCCTTGGGAGATCACAGAAGATGAGCTGCAGTAGGCAAGGCATCCCTCCTTAGCCAACTGGGGAGAAAATTCATTCTTCACCACCCCTGGCCCTTTGCAATGTCTCATCTCCAGACCTGCCAACATCTTATACTCTGAGGGAGGGCAAATCTGTAAGAACACGTGACTCAAGAGCATATTGCACTTAAAAAGTTGCACCTTACTTGGAGGCTGAACTTGTCCTCTTAGAGCTTCCTACCACTGCATCTTGTTATGTCTTTGCAGGAAGTTTAAAAAAAAAGTTCCCATCAGTGTAAGAACCACTCTGATTCTTGCAATCGGGCATCTGATGTGAAGCAACTGTAATTAGTTTCATAAATACATATTAATTGTATGAATTGTATGGCCATGCACTTTTTTTCTTTTTTGGCTTATATTCTAGATGGTGAAGCAGGTGACTTAGCAATCTGTTCTGACCTTAAAAATCTAGGAACCTATGTTTGTGACACTCTACAGAGACAGACAAAAGTAGTTGCCAAAAGATCTTTTTCTGTTTCATCCAATAAGAAACTGTTTCAGAACTGAGACATGGAATCAGTGGTGTATCTGAATGCTAATATCCCTTTATAATTAAGCAAAAACTGGTAATTAGTGCAGCCTGATTTGCTGAAAGTCTTTGTGGTTTTGAATGCTCTCATTATCTCCAAATAATACCTAGCTTTGTAATGCCATCTTCAAATAATTATCGTCTGTGAGTTCTGGGTAGTAAAACTGACAATGAACTAATCAGGCTTACAACTGCTAAGATACTCTAATAGACAAAATATTTGACTTGAAATACAAAGTGCAATAAATTGCATGGTCCCCATGTCCAGAGAGACTAATGAGGTGCTCTGAAACCTATGGCACAAAGCCTGAGCTGCTGAGGTGGTGTCAGAGTGTGCAGATTCTGAGTCCTTTTAAGAGAGATCAAGGAGGAATATCTAGTAATTTGTGTGCCTCAGCTTTTTGCAAAATGGGTGATGATTCCAGTCAGCTGGAGTCCCTGAAGCTTCTACCAGTGACTATGAGTCTATTTAAAAATCATTACTTCTCTTGTTTTCCAGATTATTCAGGACAGAATATTTAAGCACATATCACGTAACAGCTTAATATGGAACAAACATCCTGGAGGGTTATTTGTACTGCCACAGTATTCCTCATATCTGGGAGATTTTCCTTACTACTATGCTAATCTCGGTGAGTGAATCCTTGTTATAATGTAGTAGCTTTTGGGATTTCTGATGGAAATTTGAAATTTGGTCTTAGAGTAGCATGTGCCAAGTGACTTGCCATTAGTTTCTAGTTAATGGTGGCTTTCATTTATCCCGTATCAATGGGACTGCAATGTCTCTGACTCATCAACATGCATCATGTGCCTCTCCCTTGCAAAGATTGTTTTAAAGAACTCTGTGTACCTTCATACTTTTCAGTTGCTGGTAATTAATGCCTGAGTTTCTGACCCATTCATGGCCTGAGGCGACATAAGAGGAATAGCTTTTTCCTTTCTTTGTTTATTTGTGCTTGGTAAATTGGAAAAGTGGTCATCTACCCATGACACTTGTTATTGGAGTGCACAGTTGGTATGGATTTATTCTCCATACTATGTGTCTTCATATGGATCCCACTAGAAGGAATGAACAGGGATTAGGTTCGTGGCGTTTTCCTGAAGCAGAGTTTGAACAATGAGTTCTGCAGGCAAATGTGCCTACAGGCTGAAGTGATCCTGCTTACCAGACTGCTACTGCTTTTGGCTCAGCCTGTGTTATCCCACTTGTACTGCTCACCTACTGAAAATTCACAGTTACTGTGTTAAAAAAGGGAGAAGGTTCCTGTGGTAAATCTGATGAAAAACGACTGTGACCCCACACAGATGGATTTAGATGAGGTTGAGAGCAGTAAAGAAGGGTAGATACCAGTAGGATCTGTTATTTCAGGCAGAAAAGGAAATCATAGCGAGACAAAAATATCAGAATAGAAGACAAGGATGCAAGTGGAATTATCAGCTCAGGAGGTAATTGACGATGCATGTGGATGGGTATCAACCCAGAAAGAGCAAAAATTTGACAGAGGTTGTAATGGAACTGAGGAAACTGAACAAACTTCTGGAAGTTGTGGAGGTAGTCTGTAGAGAACGTCAAGCATCCAGAGCCAGGAAGCAAAACAGAGCCTGTGTCAAGAAAGACATTTGGTTGAACAAACCGGATGTCGATATTATCTGTGGGACAAACTGGATGAAAGAAAGAGATTGCAGGACTTCTGTGGAAATAGTGCATAAGGAAAGACAGTAATTGTCTTGGATGCAGGTATTTCAGAGGGTGTGGGAGTAAATGGAAGTGTGATCTCTTCATCTGGTATCCTAGTAGCTGAGATGAAGGGACATGGTCTAAAAAAACATGGCAAGGTTTGCATTAAGTGCAGATTGTCTTTTCCATCTCCAAAGTCCTTTAACCTGTACTAACTGGGGCGGTTTTATCTTTACTGAACACGTACGTATCCCTTCACTTCAGGTCTGAAGCCTCTTTCCACATTCACTGCCGTTATCCACGCAGTAACGCCCCTGGTTTCCCAATCTCAGCCTGTGCTGAAACTCCTGGTTGCTGTAGCCAAGTCCCAGTACTGTGCACAGGTAAGCAGTGATGTTTGGCTGTCAGTCACAATGGAGGAAAAGCACCCTGCCACATGAAGAGCCTAGTGACTCAGCCCTGTTTCAGCCCCCTGTTTCAATGCTGATGTTTCTTTCCTCTGGGATTTCTACTGCCTGTGACCTACATGCACAGGAGTATAATAGGAGTGGAATAGCCATAGTAATTAAATGCTTTTGTTACATGAGACAGGTAAAATAACAACTGCAGTTTAAAGACCAACACTGCATGTGCTGCAAACTGCAAAAGGATGTCCATGCTTCAAGAGCCACTACGTGATCTTCCTTCTTCCCAATGTGGCTCTTCATGTCATCAGTGCCAGTATTTTGGCTTCTCTAAAAGCAGCCCTGGGGAGTTCAGTAGGAGCACCCTCTTGCAGTGGAGCGTCAGAAGTGGTTTTGCCTTTAATGAGAGCCAAAGTAAATCAGTGACATCCATATGACCTGGCCAAGACAGAGACTTCCCTAGTTCCTGCCCAGCCTCTATTTGCCTGAGAGGATGTATATTGTAAATAGTCAGGTTGAGTGAAATTGCTGTAGGAAGTGTTATTTTTATACAGATTTGTGTCATTGCTTTTGATTTTGAAATTCCTAACTTGAATTTAATGTGTGTTTGGAGATCTGAGACCTTAGGGTTTGGACTGCACTGCCACAAAGGTGTCTGATCATGGTCCAATATTCTCTTTCAGATTATTGTTTTATGGAATTGTGATAAGCCCCTCCCAGCCAAACACCGCTGGCCTGCCACTTCTGTGCCTGTCATAGTCATTGAAGGAGAGAGCAAGGTAGGTGGAGAGAAGCATGGTAAAATGCTGCCTGTATTCTTGGATGAGACAAGAATTTATTTTTCTGGCTTCTTTGGTGAAAACTTTGTAGTTCCCAACTGCATGACAGCTCCTTTCTATTCCATAGCCTTTTGTACCAGCTCGGTCACAGATTTGTGTTTCATGCATGGGCCCCGTGCTCACAGAAGTCATCAGCATGGCAATTAATGTCTTGAATGTTGGATTCACAGGTGGGACCCAGTTTTGAAATGTGCTCCCAAGAGTAGGTAGTGCTGACCCCATCTTTGGAGATTTCTGTCTCTCTGCAGGTGCATGAAGGTAGTGATGCAGCTTCAGCACTGAGTCTAAGCAGTCAGATGCAAGACTTGGGGGTAAGCTGTGGACTCAGAAGCAGAGGAAAAGATGAGAACTAGCCTTTGAAAAGTACCTTTTCTTATGGCCTTGTGGGGTGCTGCTGTCCGTGATGGGATCCCACCCCAAAAAATGAATGGAACATGGGACACTTGTTTGGGAACAAAACTACCATGTCATCTCTTGCTGTGCAACACATGTCTGTTTGTACTTTCACAGTAAAATCAAAACAGACAGCATCAGATGAGAATAGAATGGGTTTTTAAAATCCACACTGAAGTGGATGATTCCTTTCCAATGAGAGAAGCAAGATTTCTTGCTTCTAGACTCTGAAACAGGTTTGGGCTGGTCACCTCTGCAGTCTGTCTGCTGGCTCTTGAGCTCTGAATTGGTGAAGGAAACTTTTAGTTGCTTTGGCTGTATAACTCTATTTTGAATTTATAATCCTGGCTTTGGTCTTTCTCCTGTCACCTTTACAAGGGGAAAGAGGGAACCCTGCGAGTTTGGCAGCTAAAGGCTCTTGCCTTAGCCATGTAAACAGTATCAGGAGAGTTGCTGCAGAGCCAAGAAAGGCTATAGTGATTTCTGAACCTTTTGATTGTTCTGAGTGTTTTTATTTTCTTTTTGTAAAACTTGCAGAGGTGAGATAGAGGAGAAAATCTCTGACCAGTTCTACAGAGTTTGTAGAAATTGGCCCCAGGCACTGTTTAGATTACAAATGAGTCTCCTGAGTACACAAAGGTGTGTTTATACTGGACAGTCTCTTCCCTCTAATATCCCAGGGTATGCCAAATAGCTTCTTGCGTGGAAAGCTGTTTGTTTGGACAAAGCTTGCAGAGCCAGAGCAGTGCAGTTCAGAGGTTGCACAAAGGAACTGTTTCTTGTCTCCAGACTCAGCTGAAACATACTGGCAGGCACATTACTCCATGCAGGTGATCACAGAGGTCTGTCTTTACCTAACCTTAACTCTTCTCCATGAAATCAAGATATATTTTCGCACCCATTTTACAAAAGTGAGCTTTAGCCATAAAACAAACACATGGCTAGTCCCGACTGTTGTACTATTTGACAATTTTATGTGGTCTGTTAAAGGTCAGGGGTGAGAAGGCAGGTCTTCTGCTGGCTTTTTGCTCTGCTTTGCCTTAGTGGAGGCAAAGCAAAACCATCAACCCCAGCCAGATCACCCCTTGTACCAGCCCCTACCTTCCGAGAACAAGGCCGTCGTAGCAATGAAGAGATGCTCTCCAGACAGACATTGTGAACATCCTGATTATGGAGACAGAGCTTGCTCTGAATCAAGGCTTAGATTCTGAAGCCTTGCTCCCAAATAGGTTGCAGGGTATTCAGAACTGTCAATGTCCATTATCAGAGATGTGTAAAACGCTTCCATGTCCCTGTTTCCATGCAGTGGTTTCCTGGGCTTGACTTTTGTAGTGTTTTGCTGACATAATAAATTGGAAAAGAAGTCTAGTAACTAACCAGGCTGTTTTTCCTAGAAAATGAGGGGAGAAAATCGTGTTGTGTTCTTGTTACATCAGTTTCAAAAGGTGCTAATTCGTCTGGTAAAGAAACCATATATATTTTCATTTGCTGTTATCTTTTTGATCCACCTTTCCCATCTATTTCCTGTTACTTTGAGGACTGTGCTGCCATATCTTTCAAAAGCTTATTCTGCATATAGGTTTATATATATAGAATGGTTTGAGTTGGAAGGGACCTTAAAGGTAATCTAGTGCCAGTCCACCTGCCATGGGCAGGGACACCTCCCACACTAGACCAGGTTGCTCAGAGCTCCATCCCACCTGGCCTTGAACACTTTCAGGGATGGGGTATCCACAGCTTCTCGGAGCAACCTCTTTCAGTGCCTCACTACCCTCACAGTATTTTTCCTAATATCTAAACTAAACCTACTCGCTGTCAGTTTAAAGCCATTCCCCCTTGTTCTGTCACTACACGTCCTTGTAAAAAGTCCCTCTCCATCTTTCTTGTGGGCTGCCTTCAGGTACTGCAAGGTCACTTAGAATGTGACTTTTTAAAATGCTACAATACCTATATAATTCTCAATGCAAATAAAACTCAAATGATACATATGTTGCATAGCATATTCTCCTTTTTTGATTCTCTGATCTTCACACTCCATAGGAAAGTTGAGGGGCAGTCAGCTACCAGGGAAAATGCCCTCCCCAGAGAAGCTGTAGTCCATCTCATTCTCAGTACAGACCATTGCAATTTGTCCAAAGAGGGAGGTCTTTTCAGAAATTGCTCCTCAGATAGAAGGTGTAGGCTGACTGCTGAGGTGACAAAAATGACACTCTTTCACTCTTGATATGAAGAGTCCTTTTCATCAGAGAGAAATATGCCGTGTACCTCAGACAAGAGGAAATAAGAGTGAGGAATAAAATGGAGTATTTACCTTGGAACTGAGTACTTCAATGATTTTTATTTCCTCCCCTTCCTGCCTTGGATACCCACAGGTTATGAGCAGTCGCTTCCTGCCCTATGACAACATAGTGACAGATGCAGTGCTAAGCCTGGATGAGGACACCGTGCTTTCAACCACTGAGGTAAGGGTCTCTGTCTTCCTGGGAGCCTGCTTGGCTCCTGGGCTCAGCCTGAGCACAGCAGATATGCTCTTCTCTTGGTTTTGCCAGTGAGCAAATGTTATAAGATTTCCTGCCACACTCCTCAAATTTAACATGTTGCACTTGTTTCAGCAATGCTGCCACTGCCTGCCATCAGAGGAGCTTCTCGCCCTGGTTAATTGGCTCATCATTAGCATATGGTTCTTCCGTTCCTTATTATTTTAGTAACATAGCTGCAGGCGGGTGTAGGCAGCCAAGAGCAGTCAGCTTTAATATTCTGTTCTCACTTTTCTGACTGGGGTACCTTCCCCTCCCCCACATTATCAGTAAGGTGTAGGTGGAGAAGGAAGGGTTGTCAGCAGCAGGGGACTGCTATTGCTCCAAAAGACATCATTGCCATCCTAGTGCAGGATTTCACTGAGGAATACTGTTTCACCATTTTGTCGGCCCTTAAAACTGGAGATCTTTGCTAGCTTAGGTGCTCGAGTCTTTGTGCCAAGAGCAAGATAGCACTACAAAAAGAAAAATACTGTAGAAAACCAATTTTTACAACTGGGATGAGTATTGATTTCTAGAACCTCTTCCTGAGAACCACAAGGGAAACTGATGACAGTTTATATAGAGTGCAATATTTGGGAAATACATTATTAATGATGGCCAGAGAATAGCTTGAAGAACTCAATTTTCTTTTGTTTTCCCTTTTTTCCCCCTTGTTCATGGCCATCCCCTCTCCCCATTTCACATTTATAAAAATGCATTTTTGTCAGTGATGCGGATGCTACCACTGCTTATATATCAGTGAAGAAATGTGTAACATTAGTCTTCAGTCACTGCTATATACCCTAATATTACTGAATTTGTTCTAAATGCATGAGATTGCAGCTGCTCCTCTTCCCTGTATGGATGTTGTGCTGTGGTTAGACTGCTCCAGAAAGAGCCACAGTAGCCCTCTTTCGCTTCACAAATGGAAGAAATAGTTGACATTGAACCTACTTGATACCAAGGTTACACCCTGGTAGTTTCTGCTAGATGATGAAGAATACAGCTGCTGCCAAAGCACTTGTGTGCAAAGCCCTGCACAACCCAATAAAAGATATTTATCCTAGGGCTGGAGTTCCTAAGCAGGTTTTGCACAGTATGAAGGGTCCTGTCTCATCTGCTCTGGGGACCATATAAGACTTTTCAGGGACTTCATTCACTGAGAGGTTATTTACAGCAATCCACTGTGAATTGCATGAGGATTTGGGGCTTTGTTTTGTTTTAACTGATATTTATTTGTCATCCAAACTTTGGAGTCATTCAAGCTTCTGGAGCACATATGAAATAAATAGTGTTTCTCATTCAGCTTGGCCGTGTTTTACCCTAAACATTCTGAAATGCAAATGTTTGTTGTAGAGTGAGAAAACATACAGATTTCTTTGTAGCTTCTTCTCTCCTGTGAGCAACTTGCAGCTGATCTTGTGTGTTTGCACAGTGACTATTTGCTCTATGAGCCCCATGGCCCCTGTGCTGCAGACAAAACCAGCTGGCCAGCTCTTGCCAGCACCCACCTTGCCGTCTCTGCCAGGGTGCAAGGGTCAGCAGCTCTCCTTGGTGGCACTCCATTGCTTCACTTCCCCCACTGTACAGCTTATGCAAATGTGGTGCGACATTACCCTTGAAACTAGCTCCTCAGAGGTGGTTGTTGTGGCAAGCCTTCAAGGCCCAGAGCAGGCAATTTAGAAATGTGCTCAAACACAGTCACATTCTCATTGAGAGGAGCAGTCACCAGGCACATCCTCTGGACTGTCCGGCCCTGGGGTAGTAAAGGTTTTCCACTCACAACAAAGTGGTGTTCAACTGATCTGTGAGAGGAGCTGGTCCACATATGCAGAGGGATGTGTGCATGAGAAGGAATTAGAAATCAGCACAGGTCAGTGATCTGGAGGTTTAAAAGACTGGCAGCTTGGTTGGATTTTCCTGCTGATCAGCTGAGAGTGGCAATACTGCTGGAAATTATGTAGGATGAGACCTGAGGCGGGTTTTTTTAAATAAAGGGAGTTTTCCCTTGGAGTGGTTCCTTTAGTGTGTCTCCCTGGTATATGGGCAGATAGTTGAAAGCATAAGAGAGGGCACTGAGTGCAGAAGCTTTATTATTTATTTAAGTTTGAGGTTCTCAGACTCCTCTAAAGAAAACAGATGTCACGTTTCATGGGAAAGGCCTTCTATAGGGAAAAAAAACCCTTTAGTTCTTTCATGTGGTATTGATTTGGATGAGATCAGAACTATCACAACGGTAACTGGTTTGTGCACATTGTCTTTCTAGTTAGCCTCAGATTCCTTGAAACAACTTTAAAGAAAATACCCAGTCCCTAACTTTGTGTTTCAGTCCATGTGTGACTCTTCTGTTTTGTAAAAACACTTGTAAATGTGAGAAGTCTGACAGTAATCAACACGAAATGGGACTGTTCTCAGAGCAGGTATTTTTTATCTAGCCTCTACACTCTTGACTTGGGCTGCACTCTTGGAAGGCTTTTCAAACATTTTTGAGCAAAGTTTTAGGTCCCTCTGGTACTGGAGGAACCCAGGGTGCAGTGCAGAAACAACACCCTCATTTTCTTGGGTTTGACCAGGACAATTAGAATTGTCTTTAATTCATTTTAAAATTTTGGTCTAGCTAGTGCTCCCAAATCTAAGGTGAAGTGGAGAAACTTTTCACTGATAAAAATATTTCCATATGTAGTTACCAAACTCTTTTCAAATATAATGCTGACAAGCCTTTTGCAAACCACCCCACTTATCCCTTCCCTAGTATCACCAGGGTTTGTTTGGTGGGATCCTGGGGTAGCAGTGTCCTGTCACTTCTCAGTTCTCAGAGATTTGAGTTATTAAAATAGTTACAGCAAGACAATAAAATAAATAAAAAACCCCACAATGGCGGCATTTGACATCCTCTTGTGGCTCATACAGTATCAAGCATTTTTCTTAAAGTTTAGATTCCTGATGCCATTTAACTAAAGGGAAATCTTGTCTTCACCTTTATTAAGATATGTTAAACCTTTTTGGTCATATAGACAGTCTTAAAAGTATGGCTGACATGGTCTTCAGAACGCTCAAAACAGATGAAAGATATAAATGGACTCCACACTGACTGCCTGTTGTAGTCTCACTGAGCCACCTTCACAACTTAAAGTGTTTGACTCCTGATTTTCCAAGCTTCATGTTAACAGTGCTAAAATAGTAGGTGAGATGCACAAAGAGGTGTAAAAGTTTTGGTTTACCACATAGCTATTACCTCTTGGTGTTGCATCGAAATGTAAATACATGCACCTACACCCATTCTTTTTGTAACTTGAAAAGGTTTGATATGTAAAGGGCAAGTTTGAAAATGTTAATGTAATGCTGTGATGCTCTAGACTCCCTTTAAGAGGAACTATTAAAATGTGCATAATTATGGGGCAAAATGTCAAGCAGTCAGTTTAATTTACCGATGAATATATAGAGTTAATGTTTTGCAACAGTTCCAAGATTTTGAATTGCGAATTAGTAGCAAGGTAATATTTTGTTTTGTTGACATTTGTTGAAACAGTTTTGTTATTCATTTGTCCTGTGCCTTTGTCCATAGGTGGATTTTGCCTTTACAGTTTGGCAGAGCTTTCCAGAGAGGATTGTAGGGTACCCTGCACGCAGTCACTTCTGGGACAACACTAAGGAGAGGTGGGGGTATACCTCCAAATGGACTAATGACTATTCCATGGTATTGACAGGAGCTGCTATTTACCACAAGTAAGAACCCAGAGCATCTGCTGTTCTCCTTCTGTATAAAACAAAACAGCAAAGAGGGGGGTGGGGTGTTGGGGTGTGAAGAACATTCTTCCGGGGAGGGGAAAAAATGGAAAGATAATAAGTGGGTCTACTTTTTATGGGGTAATAATTTAAGTTCTTGGCTTAGCTCTGGGGATCTGGTAATCATTATTGCTCTTGTTGGGTCTCTTTGAAGTCTCTTGTGTTTTGAGGCAGTCGGACTGCTCTTTTTAACATCAGGAATTACACACTTCAAAGAGTTCCCGAATTCATTAAGCTGCTCGGCTGAATGGCCTGTAGCATAGCAGAAAGGAGGTTACTTCCAGACCAGCTCTGGGTATGTGTTGGCTGACAGCTGCAGACTGCAAAGTCTTCTGGCTACTCTAGAAATGAAGTACAGTGGACATACCACAGCTCAGCATATTGCAGCATATTGGAGAAACACCCTGTTGTTAGGACTTCAGCAGACCAAAGTCCTCTCTAGATTTTAGGAAAAAGTCAGAAAATTCCGGACTCTCTAATCCACATCCCCACAAAGGGAAGACAGACCATAGGGAAACGGTATAGGCCCAAAGGAGAACAGAAGAGGCCCAAAGGAGAATAATTTCAACAATAAGAACCATAGTAGGGCAGTTTTACTAGACTTCTTTCCAACTGGACAGTTTGGAAAGACAATGCGGAGGATGAATTCATCAGTGTTGTCTATCACATTATAGCAATATGAGGTTCTCTTTCCTACTTGTCCTTTATCTTGATACTTAGGTCCGCATTGTTTCTTTCAACCCATTTACAAAACAGGGGCATGTTCTGTTTCTCCATTAACACTGTTTACTGTCTTGATGAGAAACTGGTTTGCTTTCCCTTCTTGTTGGAGGATGAGACAAAAGAAAGGAATCTGTACATTGGGAGTTGGTTACAAAACTTGTGTCTGAACTGAAATAGAAATTTCCTGGAGCTTGTGACACCTGAAAGCCCAGTGACTTGTATTAATAACACTGCTGTTGGTTTCCAGATATTATCACTACCTGTACACTCATTACCTGCCTGCCAGCCTAAAGAATATGGTGGACCAACTGGCCAATTGTGAGGACATTCTAATGAATTTTTTGGTGTCAGCTGTGACAAAATTGCCTCCAATCAAAGTAACACAGAAAAAACAGTACAAGGAGACCATGATGGGACAGGTATGTATTTCCCAGCATGTTTTAGCAGTTGGGATGCATTGATAATATAATGGGTTTGCTTCCAAGTGAGGCTTACAAAAAGTGATACAATTCTATCAAATTTTTTTGCAGTTTTTTTTTTTTTAGCAGAACCGTAAATAAACTTTAGATATGCTTATTGTAGTGAAAGAAAAGGAAAAATGACAAACATCTAATGTGCATGCTACTTCCCTTCATAGTTTTCTCACAGAGTGTTATTCACAGTGATCCCAAACTCCGGGAACTGACTATTGTGGTGACTGAATTTCAGTTAAACTCTAGTTTTCTAATTAAATATTCTAGACCTAAGACCTAGCCATGGAATGCTAGAAGCAGAAGTAAATTCTAGGAAGGTTTTCTATTTTTATTATTATTAATTAATATAATGTACCAGGCTGTCCCAGTGCTATTTTAAATTATATAGTGTGATTCAAGCACTGACACTGGACTGTCACAACAAGAGGTAATTTGTGATAGGCAAGTAGTGTTTTCCCACAAGAAACATTTTGTCCCACATTCATGCCATCACTCACTAGCAGCCATGAAATGCTTGCTTTAGATCCTCTTCCAGGTGCTGGATAAGCCCTCTGTCTTTGCAGAAATGGAAATACCTCTAGTAACAGAGATACATGGGTAACCTGAGGGCACTGGTCCTCCTACCCTGTGTGAGAGCAATGGGAGGAATAGCAAGTCCTGCAAAACCTGCAAGTCCTGAACAGCCTCCCATCTGAGCTGCCATGGTGTCTGTGATTCTTGTTGCAAACAGTACCATGATTACTAGGGGGCAAGAGAAATAAGGGGCCCTTTATTTTCCCCTCACATTTCCTCCTATTAGCATTACTTGGATCTTTGACTAGGGAGTGGCCATGACAGTTTGTAAACCCCCTTATCTGTATGTCACTCTGCTTTCACCTGAAGTATAGGTAGCATTCAGCAATTCAGACTCATCTGGGTGCCCAGAAGACCTTCTGTGAACAAGAAGGTGCCATCCAGAAAGTATCTACTGCTTCTAGTTTCAGCTTCACCACTCCACAGGGCTGTGCTTTGGCTGTTTGGCAAAGCCTGAACATTCATTTTTCATCCTACAGCGTGGGTGACTCGAGTCAGCCATGAACTATAACTCTCTCCTAAAGACAAGTTGTTCCTGCAGCTTTGGGAAATGTAATGGACCATGTTCATAATTCCTTGAAAGACAAATAAAAAATTAACATAACCTCAGTGTTGTGACAGAGATTAATAGTCATATGGAAATTCACTGTTAATGGCCAAAATGTCTGCTATAATCCTCTAGCAACAAGCTTTTACTTGCTCTTTAGTGGCTCAGTATAATCAGGAGGCTGTAATCAATGCACATTATAACCTACCACTTGAGCTAAACTGGACAGGCCTTGGACAAAGATCAAGTCTGATACCACAGTCATTTGGCAAGTCCCTGACTTTATCAGTTTCTTCACGTTTTAATTTACATCCTTTGACTTTATGAATTTGTATTTGTTTTTAAAGTATAGTGGAAACATAAGTGCTACAGAGAGATGCATGGCAAGTGGCACAAAAAAACACCCCTAGCTTCTCAGCATTCATACTTTATCTTAAATAATAGTTTTATTATGTTTATAAATGTCCTTTAGGTACAGATAAAGAATAATAACAGCTTTAAAGCTGGTAGGGCCTTTTTTTTTCAGAGCTGCTGAGTTTCAATGGACTTCCACAGGGATTACAGCTGCCCTGAACTTTGGAAAATCAGGCCACAGTATTTTGCATGTACGCAGTCAAAGACCTTGGATCTTTTCCTTGAGTCAGAGTTTAATGTGATGTAGTTTGGAACTTCAGTTAATTTTCTTTGTCCATGAGACAGCACTGTCTGATGCACAGACCTTGGCCAGTGGGATTCCTGGAAGCACCCTGCTTTTCACTGCAAGACATCTACACACATGAGTAATGCCAAGCACATTAGGGCTGCTGCTGAGGTCAGTTGCAGGCTGGCTGAAATTACCTGTGTATAAATTTCTGCAGATCTGGACTGCAAAAGTGAAGTTCTGACCCTGAGAAACTGTAATATTGTTTTCCTCCTATGGCTGAGGGCCATGGGCAGCAGCTGTGCTGGACTTGGGTGTGCACCCTGGCTGGAAAGCAGTGGCTGCCTTGTCTTTCCTGTTGGTTTTTAAGAACTTGTTCTATCTCTGAAATAACTGGAGGGTTTGACGGAAAGAAGAGCGAGGGATGGGGTGAAATAGAGTGCGGTGAGCTGTGGGAGGGCTGCTCGCGGGTGTCGTGCTCCACATTGGGCTGGCTCATGGTTGAACTCAGGTTGCAACGCGGCACTGCCCTCTGCTCTGTTTGGAAAGCCGGCGCTGTCGGTCTCACCACCACTGGCTCTGCCGTGGGCAGGGTGTCCTTCTGCCTGTTTGAACGCCCCCGAGCAGATTTCAGTCACCACAGAGCCACGTGCTCCCGAGCCCCGGCACGGCTCAGCACCACGGTGTCAGCCTGGCTGCGGCACCCGCCCTGCCCGCCCGCCATCCCATGCGTCATGGCCCACATCTGACCTCTGCTCTCCTCTCCTCACAGACATCCCGGGCCTCGCGCTGGGCCGACCCTGACCACTTCGCCCAGCGGCAGAGCTGCATGAACACTTTCGCCAGCTGGTTTGGCTATATGCCGCTGATCCACTCGCAGATGAGGCTCGACCCCGTCCTCTTTAAAGACCAGGTCTCCATCCTGAGGAAGAAGTACCGAGACATTGAACGCCTCTGAGGAGCGCTGCCAAGGAGGCCAAGGCGCCCCCAGCCAGACTGTGCCACCGACGGCCAGTGCCCGGCCCCGCACGCGGCACTCCGGCTCTGGGGCGAGCGGCTCCCACCAGGCCGAACCGCCCGCCAGGCTGCTGTCGCTGAGACTAGGTCGTGTACAGTTTCATTATGGAACATTAAATAATTATTTTTGAAATGATTGCTATGCAGGTTTAAACTTTTTTAATGATCAAAAAAAAAAAAAACAAAACCCTATTAAAAACAGAGTTCTTTCTTTAATCAAAATTGTGTTGGTTGTGACTATTTCAGAGCTGCCATTTCTTTCTTTCATGCATTTGATTATCAATGCAATTTTCATTCCTTTTCCCCTGCACAGTTAAATGCTGGAATCTCATGGGGAGAAAATGCGGCAGGTTCAGAAACAAACTGAGCACAAGCAGGACAGAACTGAAGTATTAACAGTTCTCATTTAATGCTGACTTTTTAATTCTTTTCCTGTTTTCCCCAAGCCGGTAGCAGCAACTACAGCTAAACTCCCTTGGACAAATGGAAAACTGGAGAACCCCTAAGGAAGTAGACGAGAGGGTAGATCCTTCTGGTTGAGGACCCCATTTTTAAAGGCAATCAGCCTTGCCTTGAAGGGAGGGAGGAGCATTACTGTGGAGGAGCAAAGCAGTGACATGGAGCACAGGGCCACGCAGGCACAGCAGGGCTGCAGTGCTGGGAGTGTGTATTGTGGTTGGAGAGGCACATTCGGAATGTCGCTGCCCATGTGTGGCTGAGCACCCCAGGGACAGTCAGCATGGCCAGCTAGTGTGGTGGGCATGGGGGACACCCAGAGCCCCTGCGAGTCCCTGCCAATGGGGACAGTGGTGCCACTTGGCCGTGGCAGCTAAACTTTGAGAAGTAGCTTTGTTCTGTGGGCAAAAGGGGTGTCGACGGTAAACAAAGAAAGCATGTTAGTGCTTGCAGTGCAGGAATTTGGCCTGTAACAAACTGATTTATTTGAAATCAAAGCATAGGCTCCTCCTCTTTTTTGCTTTCATTTTTTTTTGGAAGTGCTAATATGTCGAGAAATTCCCTCTTGGAGGTCTGACATGTGAAGTAAAGTGTATAGTCAGGCTCTGGGTACTGGCAGGAGTAGGTGCTCCTGGTTATAGTTGGGGCAAGGTAACTCACACAAAATACCCGTCCCTGAAATACTGGTGCTGCTCATGTTCCAAAATGGTTTTAGCATTTCAAATATAAGTATTTTTAAATTGAAATATTCCAGTTTTTTATTTCTTTGTAGTCCTTTGCCTATTTATGCGTTTCTTTACATTGAAGTATGAAAATCTAATCAGTCATTTGGGTCAGGAAGATGCCATTCCAATCTGATAAGAAAATAAGCACTTTAGAAATGTTTTGAACTCACGTTTTGATGGGGTGCATTTGGGGTGCTCTGTAACTATTGCTACCCCCAAGAGCTCTGTTAAAGTCACAGCAAGGAGTTTTAGTGCGATGCCCAGGAGACCAGCAAGCCTTTCTATACCTCATTCCTTTTGAAACAGGCAATCTGGTAGCAGGGATGAAGAGTAGTTGGACCAGAATTATCACCATTTTCATTCAGGCTCAGGCACCAATTTAATATGCAGCTTTAAGCAACTCCCATAACCAGGGCATGCCTCAGTTTCCTCCTTTGTAAAAGTAATAGCTACTGGTTGTAGAGAGAATGTTGGGAAGCTTAAATAGTTTCTGTCGCTGGTAAGATCAGAATCCCTAAATGGAAAGTTGCTTTAAATGTGCAAAGTACATATTGCTAAATGTTTGTATGCAACTTGACATGTAAAGACTTGCAGAGTGCTTTGCTTTGCGTATGTATTGCAATATTTGAACAGAGCACAGCGAGTTAGGGCAGGAACATCAGCTTCCTGACATTTCGTGTTAGAATCATAGAATGGTTTGGGTTGGAAGGCATGTTAAAGATAATCCAGTTCCAACCCCCCTGCCATGAGCAGGAACATCTTCCACTAGACCAGGTTGCTCAAGTCCCATCCAACCTGACCTTGAACACCTCCAGGGATGGGGCATCCACAGCTGCTCTGAGCAACCTGTTCCAGTGCCTCACCACCATCACAGTAAACAATTTCTTCCTAATATATGATCTAAACCTGCCTTCTTTCAGTTTAAAACCATTAACCCTTGTCTTATCACTACACGCCCTTGTAAATCCGAACCAAATCTAAAAGGAATCTGCCAAAACGTGTGAGACTGCAGCTAGAGACTTCTGCTGCTGAAAGGAAGAGGTGCCACTTTTCCCACCACTGCTGTTGTTCTCCCAGTCCCTGGCCACGCAGTCTCACCTGACACTTTGTGCCATGGCAGTGCCCACCAGATGTTTCTGTGAGCCCATCCAACTCTCTACACTCATGAAAAACTATCCAGTGATTTATTGGGTTTTTCTAATGCCATTTTAGAGTTAAATCATATGTGGAGAGAAGTGTAAAGGGGCAGCAGGAGGTGGGCAGAGTCAGAGAAGGAAAGGGAGCAGGATATACTCCAGTCGGTGTAGGGTGAGCTGCTAATTCAGCTACCCATATCTCATAAGAACCTGAACTTCATTCCCCTGTGATTTCAGGTCTATGTTTGCTGATGTGCAGGGAAAGATGAAATCCAGTGGTTTAGTTTTCCAGAGTGAATGGCTCAGTGGTTCCCATGATGCTTTTTCTCTTGGAGATTAGTTAACTCTTTCAATGACTGGAATAGACCATCTCCTTAGAGAATGTGCCAAACACTGGATGAGGTTGGCAAGGCTCACACTTTGCTCGTGTCCCGTGTGCAGGTGGCCACGCAGCCGTGTCTACAAGAGCATCTGCAGCTCTGAGGAGCGGCCACTGGTCTGTAGCCAGCAAGAGGGACCAGGGAGAGGGAAAGAGGGGACCTTACAAAAACGGGAATTACAAATCTACTTGGGTTCTAGTTAATGCCGTTTGGGGGCATGTGGGTTGGGGTTTTCATTAAGAAGGGAGTAACTATCCATTTTTGGAGTGCAGTGAGTCAGGCCAAGCTTTTACACTGTTTGATATTCTGTTATCGTCACTTTGGGGGAGGGGGCTGAAAGAGACTGTGCTAAAGCTCACTCTCAGTGTGATTTGAGGCCCCTTCTGTTTACAGATTGCTAATTAAACAAGTGACAATGGAAGGCTTAGCTCCAGAAGGGATGTGGATAGGTAGGAGCATTTCTCTTTGCAGTATGTTACCCAGGCATAGTTGTCTTGCTAGGAAAGAATGTGCCTCACGGCCAGTCTCGAGAACAGTCATTGGTTTCCGTGTCCACAGCCTGGGGACCCAGAGGAAGAGCTGGACACAGACCCAGCTTAGAGACTCGTTGTGCTACACTCAATGTGTCTGTTCTTGGCCAGTGCTCCTCGGGGCAGCAGGCAGAGCCTCTCATGTGTACCTGTGTTGGGCAGAGTCAGGTTGTTTCCTTAGTGAATGAAATCACCCTTTTATCATGTCCTAGGTGCAAGTTAATGGCTCTTTATTCTTTTTTTCCTCCCCTCCTGATTCAGATGGTGCTGAAACAAGGTTCACTCCTTGTTGCTCCTTTTGTAGTTTTTTTTATTATTATTATTTTTCATTAACAGCAGGCTATGTTAGCCTTTACTTTACAGGTACTTGAATGCCTGATGACTTGACTGAGTGTTACGCATGTGGCCTTTTGTAAAGGTTACTGACCTTAATTTAATCAGGGGTGAGATGGGTGGATGAATGTGAATAGATCCATGCCATTAAAAAAGAATAAAAGTACGGATTAGAGTTTGGGAGAACTGATTAATTTTTAATTGAATTTATTGAAGGGAAGAAAAAAAAAAGAGAGAAAGAAACCTTTCCTGGTTATAATTTGAATAAGATCTACTGCTGGAGGAAGGTTTCATGAGAAAAACGTGACACAAAAATAGGGGCACACTTCCAAGATAGAAAGTGCCTGGCGCTCCTTGCAGTCTCTTGGGCCTGCACAAGAATTTGTTTGCGCTCTTTCTATTTTGTGAGAACCTCTAATTATTACCATACCTTTTTCTAGATATGAATGTTTAAGCTTTGTAATAATTTCATAGTGAACACACTGGTGTGCTAATGCATGGCTATCGAGAGCTTTGATCTTTTCCATTTCAAAACATCATGGATTTGATCAATTTCAGATTACAATTTCTCTTTTAGAGCCAATTTTGACAAAGAAATTAATCTTTCACCAGTGAGCGCCTTTTAAAATAGCTCATTTACCAAAAGATGCTATTTGGAGAATGGAAGTCATTGTTTGACACTGAAGCAATGCAGGAAACAGCTAGGTGGAGGCTAGGATTTTTTACATGCCCAGTGTAAAACGCTCTGTCCTCTTTTGCACTCCCCCCTTACTGAAACTAAAAGACTACTCAGTGTTTGTCATAATGTCTATATCAATTGACAGCAACTTATTAATTCCTCCAGTTAAACATCCTCTTACAGCAAAGGGTGGATTGGTGGTCTGCTCTATTTTATTTTTTTTTCCAGGCAGGCTCTGATGTCTGTCCTGGAAATGTGGCCTTGAAGGGCATCAGCCTGACAGAGCCATTTCCCTGGGCATTAGCAGGACTTCATGGGATGGACCTGTGGTCTTCCAAGAAGGGACCTGCCCTGTGCAGGGTCTTAGCTGGTGTCTGCTGGAAATAAAACTGCACCTTCCAAAATTTTGTACATCTCACCCTTGTTTAAAACTAAGTCAAGCTGGCCTTTATACCACTATTTTAACCATCTTCACACACATTTTTAACATTGGAGTTAAATTAGGGGGAGTCAGATTAGGTAGGGGTTAAACTGGGGGGAGGGGGGGAGTTTATGAGACTCACCAGATGTTTTGAGATGCTCCCTCCCACTCTTTCACAACGTTTTTAGTGACTATTTCACAGTGGATTAGTAATGATCCAATGGGCCTTGTGACCTTGTACATAATTCTGTATATTTATTTTGAGAGAAATTATGTATAGTGTTTGGATTATGAGAATGGAAACCTGAAATGGGAACTCTTAGGTTGGCAAATGTAAAGCAAAAAAGCAAACAAAAATACAATCTTATTTTGTATAAAATGTACATTTTTGAGATAAATTTTCTAATGCATTACCAATGTTTTCATAGTGCTGCCACATCTTTTTTAAAGTGTTT
Source organism: Acropternis orthonyx (assembly GCA_035583155.1). NCBI lineage: Eukaryota > Metazoa > Chordata > Aves > Passeriformes > Rhinocryptidae > Acropternis > Acropternis orthonyx. The sequence continues at coordinate 139,241,426 of JAWWEU010000081.1, read as the reverse complement.
CTCCCTCTTTGTTCGACTATTGACAACATGGTGCAATTAAACCTAAAGCAAGTGTGTGAGTGAGAGAAAAAGAGAGAATGAGAAATTAAAAAGCCATATAATTTGGTTTACTTCATTAACCTGTATAACATCATAGGTTTACCATCTAAGATAGGTTGTTTTTATAGATAGTGTCACCAAAGACTTTTTTTCTTCAGATTTATTTTGAAAAGTTGTTAATAAAGGACGTACATTTCTGTTGCAGTGTGTTTTTATTTTTAGGGTAGAATAACAAATCTTGCGTGTGATCTTGAGAATGCAAATTTGGGAGCATGATTTCCACGTGTCTCAAGTTCAGGGTAGTTAAATGAAAGGCTCTTTATCTGCTTTCTCCCTGGTCTGAACTGAGCAATAGCTCTGTGTATATCCTGTGTGCATAGAGAATATATGTGGTACAGCATCTATACACAGTGGTCCCTAGTCCAGCAACACTGACAGGTGTTTACTGTCTTACCTGAGGGCAGAAGAACTTTCAGTCTGTGTGAACAGTATCCCTGCATTGTGACACAGTCACTGGTAGGTAAATGACTTTTAGAAGGAGTCACCATGATGTGTATGTGCAAAAATGATCACTCCAACAGCCTGGGGGCCTTTGAAGGCTGATCCCTGCAGGCTGAGGATATATATTGATTTAGTGACCTGTATTTATTGTTAGGAGGTTATCAGAGGCCTGTCACAGTCACAGGGGTTAGCATTCAGCTCACCTAACTCTAGATGGGTACAAAGCACTCCTCTCTGTCAGAGCTGAACCTCTCTGTCTCCCTGCATAGTCAACAAACAGAACAAAGTACTGCTCAGGATTATCCTCCTCACCTGTATCAGAAATGGGCTTTAGCATGAGATAAGTTGTGCCTCGCATGTGCTGGTTTCTCTCTGCTGATGGTATAGACACCCTGATTGGAGGTCCTGCAGCAGAAATGCCAACACCTGGTTGAATGAATCCCACACTACGAAAGTTCCTGATAATGCTAGTGGGCCCAGGATCACGGCCTGTACATTTGAGAGGTTACTCACTGGTTTGTTCCTGTCCAAGATGTTCAGGCTGCTAGAACATGGAGAGATTCTTATGTTGTCGACCCATCTGATCTGCGAGTCGTGGAAGACTGATGTGTCTTGGGAAGAGGCTGAAAGACGTGGGTGAGTCTGCTCTGCTCTTCATTTACAGAGTCACTACAGATTCCTTCAAAACAGAACATCCCAACAGTCACTGTTGTTTGATACTGGCTATGGGCTTCTCCCTGCCAGAGGATGAACAAAACATTTTACCCTGAAAATGATATGAGATCAGTGTTCCCACTCCTTCAACACTTGAATTCTTGTTGCTGTGTTATTTATAAAAGCAGCTTAGGGTGGAATTAATTTGATTAAATACAAATAGCTACATCTGCAGGAGCCACCAGAAGGCTGTTGTCTCCATTAACAATTAGCATGGATTGGCTGTTGTAGAGCCGTAGTCAGAGACCTGACTTTTTGTCCTATACATATATTGGAGGGAGAGTTAAATGTGGGGCTGGAGTGTATCAGGTCAGCTTTATTTCATCTGAAAAAGGATCCAGTTTGTGTGCTCCATTGCTGCCCTGTGACATGAACCGAAGTGAGGTATGGGGAAAATTGGGATAGTCACCTTGGAAAGTGCAATATTGACCTCATCCAAACCATTGCTGTGGTGCTGTGCACTCCTTGGTAGCCTGTGTCAGCAGTGGAGGTCAAATCCAGAACAAATCAAATGAGTGGGGTCCTTGGAGACTTGTGCCTGCTTAATCTATGCTGTATAGAAAAATGGTCAGTAAAAGAAGAACAAACTCCATTGGAGATCTGTGTTGTACATGTTAGCTGAAGAAATCCCATGCTGAGTTAGTTTTGCTGGGCTAGCCTGCCACACTGGGAATAAAAACCGATTCTTAACTGGAATACACCAAAGCCAGGTCTGTGAAGTCCCTGGGATCTTGCTTTCTTATATGAACTGAGTCTGCCCCAAATACTTAGCACATAATCAGTTCAACTTTAAATGCACTCTTGAGGGCTTTTTTGAACAACCTCACTGAAGCTCATTGTGATGCCACTTGAATGGAGGTAGATAAGAGATTTGGCACTGTTCAAGGCCTTATTTTATTTTCTCTTTTAAATGATTAGCAGAGAGAAAAGAAACAAGTCTCTACTTTCCCTTTCTAAAGCTGTTAGCTAATCGTATCCACAATGTTATCGGAAAGAAACAGATTTTCCTCAAGATTTTGAGCAGCGTGAGGTGACATTCTAGTCGCTGCATGATACGGTTTATTCCACACTTCATTTCCCTACATGGCTTCCAGGGCTGTGTGCAGGTTTTATGAGCTGCCTGCTCCAGGTCCTGCTACTTCTGGGAAGCTGGATTTGCACATCACCTGCATTTGTATTGCGCATTAGGGCTGGATGGGTTCTCCATGCTGCAGAGGCTGCCCTGTGCAGCTTGAGCTCCTCCCCCTTTCCTTTCTGTAATTAACTGTTGTCTTGCTGGTGGTGGTGAAGTGAATTAAGGAACAGCTATTTTTCCTCCCAGAGAACATAAGATGAAGCCATTTCTGGGTTTTCATGAGAAGAAGAATGTGATATTAACAGCAACTGCTGAGGTAATGATGGCAAAAAAAAGGTACAACACTCTCTCAAAGTTGCAGTACAAATGAGAATTTAGCATCTGTAAAATGTTTTGCCTCAAATTCCTCCCTTCGCCTCTACACAGAATCAGGTCCCATTCACAATCACAAAACAACCATAAAACAGACCTGTTGCTGGCAACTGAGGGATACATTTTGGGTTTACGTTGTTTCTAAAATGGATCCACAGTGAGTTCCTCCTTGTATTAAGAAAGCATCCTGGGGTCTGTGGCAGTCCCAGAAGGGTTTTCGTTTGGTAGCCCTGTAGAAGACTGACAAGGTCCTACATTTTTTGGAAGAGTTTAGAATCTGTTAGGACATCTTCATAGAATCATCATACAATGGGTTGATTTGGAAGAGATAGTAAAGATCATCTAGTTCATCTAGACCATTTTGATTTGGAGATGGAGAAACAGAGGCATCTGCAGTAACTCTGCTCTTTCAAAAATACAAGTCTGAAACAGGCTAAACAGGTTTTTAAAACTGTTCAGTTTTTAGTTCTACCATGGTTTCCTATGTGGGTACTAGGGCATTTTTTTTTTCTGAAAATCTGTTCCATTTCACTGTTTCATTGCCTAACCGTTCCGTGGAGCTGTACAGCACAGTAGATAATGTACCAGCGGCCTGATTGCCATATATTGTTACCACTGATGGAGCATCAGGGAGCTGGGAAGACTGTAAGAAAATGGACAAGGTAAGAGTATCTGAAACCCTGTTCAAAACCCAAGAATTTAAAACACAATAATGGAGGTCAATATAGCAGGAAAAAAATGGATTTTCCTCTCTCTTAGATCGGTGTAAATCCCTCTTGTTTGTGTTTAAGAGAATGGATTGTTTTCAGCCCAAGAAAGGGCAGAATTAGACTTTCAAAGCATGGAGTTAAAATACCCTTTTTATTCAGTGAAGTCTTGATCCTGTTAGATAACAAAGCACATTTACAATGTGAACAGCACCTTGTGAGAGGCTGCCAGGAAAATACAGTCCTCTGCTTTCCCTGAAACAGGCTGTTAGAGTACTATGTTAATACCAGCTAGTGACTACATTATTTTTAATATCCAGCAAATCCTCAAGAGAAACTGAAACAAGACATTTGTCACTTTATAATTTTTAAGGAAAATGTATACCAGTTCACTGCAATTCCATTTCCCTTGCAGCCATAATAGAATTGTCACTATTAGGACTAAAACTGAGTCTAGCTCAGGAAGATCTAAAAATTGGGAATTGCTTGTGATACCAGGCAATAATGTTGTTTTCAAAATCCACAGATGACTTAAATGCAATCCCCTTAAGTATTGAAATCTGTCTAGTTCACTCCAAAGACAAATAAATCCAATGAATATTTTTCTCTCCCTCTCTTAGAGCAGGACCAAATTCTGCTTTCAACAACACTGGAGTGAATCCAAAAGTATTGCAGCCTTTCTCATGCTTCCCCTGAGCCCCAAGCCATGTTCTCATGGTGGACCAGTGAGCTTCCCTAGCTTAGTTTGGTGTTGGGGTGAGCATGGCTTGAGGTCACCTTGGGCCTGACACTCACCCTTGAAGTGGCTTTGCTGTGCTCATTGGGCTGCTGTGCAATGCAGGTCCAGAAGGGGGATATGGTCACAGGGTGTGGGTGGGGCTTAGCCTCCCTCAGATCCTTTTTTATGGCCCTAGTAACTGAATTCAAGTCTGAAACATGTGGAGGGATAATGTCAGTGGTAAATGGAGTGCTGAGGAAGCTGTTTTTCATGTAATGAAGCCAAGGACTGGTTGATAGCATTCTTGGTCCTTTGGTAGTATTCTTGGTCCTGTTGCCAACTCTTCTAATGATTTATTCTGAGGTAAAATCCCATTTAAGCTCACTGCACTATACGGTTCCCAAACTGCCAATGGATACTCACAAACATCCTCATTTTGCAAGGAAAAATGTGAGCTTTATGGGTTCATTGCCAGTGCTTTCTGGTCCTCAGGTGAAGCATTCAGTTTAAGAGTAAATTTTTGTTACATCATGTGGAAGAAACTCTAGAACATGTATGAGGAGGTGGGAGCAGTGCAGGTGGCTGCTTCTAGCTCCTCATTTTGTTTCATGTGTGGCTGTGGTTTCCACTCATTTATTCTATTTACCCTCTAAATGAAGAGAAGGCTTGGAAAAACATAATGATCTATGGTGAAACACAGCAGTAACAATATCACAGTCACAACCACTGATGAAAATGGTTCAAAATCATTAAACCCGTATAACAGAGGGGCAGACTTTTGAGGCCACCCCAGTCTGTTGAGTCACAGCTCATTACAGTTACAGATATGCACTGTCTACAGCTCCAGCTGTTCTGGAGGTTACCCATGTTCTTGGCATCAATTTAGGAGACATCTTGATCAGTATCATATTTCTCCATCCTCTTGCAGGCTCTCAGCATGCTGCCCAAAGAAGAATCACTGTGGGGACGGAAGCTGCAGTGGGCAAGTCCATGGCAGGTGCCCATCACGCATCAAGTTTGTGGATTCCGGAAGTCCTCTTGACCAAAGCACCCATGGACTCCCTTCCCAGCCCAGCTAGTTAGAGACAACTTCAGCTCTTGATCTGTGGAAAGTAGCTGGTTGGTTTGTGGGACAGGAATTTGCAGAGTTGGGCAAGGGAGAGTTGTTGGAGTGCCTGATGTTGTCTCTGAAGAAGTTTCAGAGGTCTCAAACGGTCTTCAGCATCTTCCCTGATTATGGTAGCAAGGGGAAAGAAAAAAAAAAGGCAAATGCATGCCAAGACCAGAAGAAGAACCCAGCTTTGTCAACAACTAGCATCTTCCTAGAACTGTGTTATTTTTTTTCCATCTCCATGTCTCTGGCATTGTATATCCCCCAGGACATCAGCTAAACAAAGAAATCTGAGCCTTCACATAGCACTCGGATATGAACTTTCTGAGGACAGCCTGCCTGGTTTGTGTGTATGGACTGATGCCAGGTGAATGAGTGAAGTCCTGATGTATTCTACAGCTGGCACTCTTGACCATTTATTTAGTTTTCCAAGACTGAACCAAGTTTTCTTGGATTTTTGGTCAGGAAAAAAAGCAGCTGTGCTGTTTCAATCAAATGAAACCAAGGAAATGGTCAGAATTCATGTAGAGCTGGAACCCTGACTGCTGGTCCTGACAAGGCAAGCTCAGTGGGAAGGTGAGGTCAGTGCCAACCTGATCTCTGAAAGGTACTATCGAATCCTTTGCCGTGCAGGAAAGGGTGTGTGCCTGTGCGTGCGTGTACGTGCAGAAATGATGGGAAAAAAAGCTGAGGTGCCCAGACAATTTGTTCTGCATCCTGAGATTTTCCACCAATGGCCTCTAGTGCTTTTCATGTGTTATGCATCAAATGTGATCAGCCACACGGCACAGTATGATGAAGTAAATGCATTGGGTCACTAAAGTGCATTAAGTGCCGTTTACTGCATCGATTTAATTCTGTCCCTAGTCAAACTTATAATAACTGTCTCTATCCCTTACTGCTGCTTTCCCTTTTCCTTTTACTGCTGAGCAGGCAATAGCATCCATTTTCTTACCTGACAGAGTAACTCAGCCTAGCTGATAGCCTGAGCCTGCTGCCATCCATCCTGCCTTGAGCAATGCAGATCAGAGGGCTGTAGATACTCCTGGCTGGCAACCTGCAAGGGCCCAGCATGGGTTTGGTGAGCCTGCAAAGCCAAAGACTTTTCTCATGGCCAAAGCATGGCAGCTCTGGTGCTTGAGAAATTCAAACCTGCCTGCAATGAGTTTTTTTTTCTCTTTTAAACTACACTTTTTGTACAGATGTTTTCCATTAGCGGAGTGGGAGTTGTGTGCAACCAAAGAGGCAAGTGTATTAGCACGGTGGGGTTGAGTCTGGAGAATGGATGTCTCCATCAGAAGAGTTTCTGCCACGGGAATTTGTTTATGTCATTTGCACTATGTCTGCATTTCCCCCTGTACAACTGTGTGAGTGCCAGAGTAGGTTGGAGGTCAGTGCTCAGATTAATTCTCCATGTAAAAAACCCCTTTTTCTGCCTTCCTTTTTTTCCCCTCTGAAGTGCTTACACAACCTCCTTCTTTACTTAAGAGTGCTGAGTCTTTGCTTTTTCACTTTAAATTTCCAAAACACTGGTTTAAGTGTGCTCTGTCTTGCACTCCTTTGCAATTATCCCTTTTTATCTGGTTACAAGGTTGTACTACTTCAAATTTAAATAACATCATATTAAGGGTTTTTGCAAACCTTGTGTGAACAATGAACTTTCCACAGGTAACTCCAGGCTAAAAGAACCTTTTTGATTTTGTGATAGAAAGTTAGTATGTGAATACTCAGAAGTAGGCAACATATGAGCTTTTGTTCACTTCATAATTAATTTCTTTTTCACAGCATCATTAATTTCAGTGCCCCAACATGAGCTGGGGAGCAAGAAGGATTTTGCTGGGTAAGATCATCACAGCACTGCTGCTCCTGGGAGCCTCAGTTCTCTTCTCTGTGCTCCAAAGCACCTGACTTCGGAGGGTTTCCCATAAAATACTTGCTATGGTGTAATTTTACAGAGAGTGCATAATTGTAAACTGATTTAATTGTATTTCTCTTCAGGATCCACAGCTCCTGTCTTTGTTATCTGAAGTGTCTTGACAAAATGAGGGCTCATGTGGACCAAGAATATTGTAAGGGCCAGTTCTACTGGTAAACTCCAGCTGCTTTGTTCCAGTTTACTAACACAAAGCAGCTGTAAACCCAGTTTAGCTGAGTTTATGTTTACTCTGCTGCATCAGAGTGGCTCTCAGCAGCTGGAGCATAGCAGAAAATGAGGACCTCAGTGTTTAGTATATGTACTCTGCAAGGAGATGTATAACACATCCTTCATCTATAGCTGTTGTCATATATCATATGAAGGCATCTAGAAACATCCCACTGGGGCAGCTGTATGCTGTTGCTTTGCTGTTGACATGAGGGTAGGGATGAGATTTTCCTCACTGGGTGTCCAGTATATTTAAAAATACTTAAGCGAAAGAAAGAGACAACCTGATTATGCTGAAGGTAACAACAAAAACATAAAGCTGCCATTGGACCAGCTGAAAAGTGAGGGCTGACTCTTAAGTGAGTGGTGGGTGTGAGAAGAGCCTGGGTTGGACTGTGCCCTTGGCAGTGGAGCCTGATGGGACAGAGACACTCTTGCAGGGCTGTTGTGTACTTTGGGAAGCCAGATCTGCTAACCAGCTACTTCAGAGGGGGTTTCTGCACAGACATTTCCACAGAGGAGGAGGAAAGGGGAGAGACAAAGACACTTCCCCTTCCAGGAAAGCTGTCGGGAGGTGAGAAGGAAGGGAAAGGAGGCTTCCAAGCTTTGGCTTCCCACAACCACCCTCATTGCTTTGCTGCAGAGCCTATTTCTTTGTCTGCTTCTTCTTCTTCACTCTTTTCTTTCTTTTTTTTTTTTTTTTTTTTTGAGAGAGGTTCACATTTTATGACTAATTAACAATTAATTTGGCTAGAGAGCAAGCGAACAGAAAGATGTGGTAGAACATATGGAGGAACACACTGTGCTTGGTCCCTGCAGATCTGAACTGAGAATCAAGGTCCAAGAATGATCAGTTTATGAGCAGAATAGGCTGGAAATAAACTTTGGAAGAGGAAGAGAAGACAAATGGGAGGGGAGATCCACACCATTTCTCTCAGAAAGTTGCAGAGAAGGTGAATAAAAGCCCTGAGGAGTCATTAAAAAGATATGAGAGTGACCAGGGGAAATGGCAAAGGTTTACAGAATGAGAAGGAAGGGGAAGACAAAATGAACCAGATTTTTTGTAAAGAGCAAAAGCATCAAAATTATTTTTGTATACAGCCATGAGAGAATAGTGGATATTCTGTCCTGATGGACTACAGGGACTAGAGGGAGACAAACCCATGACCTGCTGGGGGAGGTGGGAAGAAGGTGAGAAAGAAATGAGCAAGGGGAGAAGGTCATTTGTTATATGCCTGATCTCTTTTGCAAGAAATCACTGGAGACAAAATTTAGATGGGACAATCTGAGAACTTGAAGAGTGGGAGAAGTCTGCCTGAGTGTGGGTTAGGTTGCATGAGAAACTGGTTATTTAGCAGACAGCAAACGAGAGCTGTCTCCGAGGCACAGAAATCTGACTGGCTCATGTGATTGCCTGTATAAATATTCTATAATGTGCTAACAAAGGCATCAAGTCACACTACAGGGTAAGAAATGCTGGTCCCAGACCTGTGACTTCAGTGTTTGGTGCAAAGAAAGGGAACACAAGGTACAGAGGAGAGCAGGGAGGGCTTGCTGATACCCTGCATTAGAAATGGGGAAAGACCAAGAAATGGCTCCAACTACGTAGGTGGAACAGCACATGGTCTGTTCTCCAGCTTTGAAGGCGAGTGTCACAGCCTGGCTTGCTTCCACTCACCTCAAGTTTTTCCCCTCCCTGTCTTTCCACCCTCAAAACCATTAAGCATATGGCTAAATGCTGGTAGGGACAGTCTGCCCTGTGCCATTCCCAAAATGGTGTGTGGGTAATGTCTGGGGGACAAGGAACTGGCACAGGCCAGATCTGTGCTGGGCAGTATGTCAGTGGGCAACAGCATGGGCAGCTGGGTGCTCTGCCCTGCAGTTATACTGCCAAGATGTTCATGGACTGAGACAGGGGATCTATAATACGAAGGCAGTGCTTGGTGATGCCTGAGGTACTTGAACAGCCGGAAAAACTACCAGAGCAGATGGATTGCACAACCAACCTTGTACGGATGGATTAGTGCAGTTCTTTGATTTGGTAGATCCTGCTTTTGCTTGTTGTATGTGTCTTGGCAATGTTGGCCAAGGTCAAGAAGTGCCTTCATGCCCACAGGAGGAGGGGTTCTCCCTGGGGCACTGTGGCTCTTGGATCCCTGCCCTTCCTTTTTCTCCCACTCACAGCTGCTGCCTCCTGGGTTGGGGAATGTTCCATGAGGTTATGCTGCTCTCACTGTCCCTGACTTGGTTGAGGCTGCATCACAGCCATGCTCTCCTGACAAGGGAACAGTGCCCTTCCATTCTCACTGCCAATTACTGGGCTATTCAGACATAATTTTCCCCAGGACTCAGCTCCCATTTAGGCACCTGCATATAAGGGTCAGATTTCCTGAACTGCTCATCAGGCAGCTGCCTCCGCTGGGACATTTAATCATAGATTTAAAAAAAAAAAAAAAAAAAAAAAGCTATGCTTAACTGTATTTCTAAGCCCTTGGGAGCAAAGTCTATACTTTATTTCATGTCTTTGCCTAGTACCACAGTGCTTAGTGTTGGGCCCATGTCCTGATGATTTATATAAAATTAATGCCTTAGCTCCACCCTTGGAAGATCTAATAACAGTTTGCTTAGTGTTTCCTTTGGACGCTGAAGATCCTGATGGAAGATAAAGGCTTGAGATTCCCTCTCTGTCCTGGTGCAGAAAGAAGCTGTTTGCTCAATTGACACCACCAGGCAGAAATTGAATTCCTATTTTGCTCTGTGTTACCAGATGGGTGCTAGAGCAAGAAGTATGAATTTTTAAACCTATCTGAAGAAGTCAGAAGTCCACCTAGGACAAACCCATTTATGTTTTAAAGGCAGGTTAAAATTTTCTTCTGTCTGTTTCCTATCAGGGTGTGAAAAGCAGCAGTTCTAAGAAGTAGGCTGCTGCTCAGACTCAAAATGAAGAGTCTTTCTGTCCTGGAAAGCAACATTCAATGACTGAAGTATTGACTAAATGGACTAAAGCAGTTGTGTCCCATCTTTCAACTGAGAGATGACACAGCTTAACAGAAAGGTACTTGAGCTCTGCACACTTTCCTATAGCACTGTTGGATGAGTCCATGTTACATGAGCAAAAGTATTGATCTCCTTGATCACGTGGTGGAGGAGGTTACTGCAACCCTCACAGATGTAGGCAGTGAGTTGGTTATGGTCAAAATGGACCTTTCAGTCTGTCTGTACCTGGTTTGTAATGGCAGATTAACACTGGACTGTCAGGACTTTTCTTCTGCTGGGCACAGCTTGAGAAGATGCAAGGAAGGGATATGATGCAGCAGGGCCACATTCCCTTCTTTGGTCTATTACTGAGATGTTGAGAGAATTTGGCCAGATCACTCCTCAATTTCTGGCATCAGTTTCTCTGGCAATAAAACAGGAATGATGCCACCAGCTTCCTCTGCAAAGCACTCCAAGATGGGAGGTAGAAGGCACTAATGAAGAGCTGGCTAAAATTACATCCAAATTTAGAAGGAAAATGGGCTCTTTTTCCCTTGGACTTAATGTAATAAATAAATAAATGGAGCAGTCCTGCCTTTATTGCCAATTCCATCTGATTAGACAGAACCTAATTTCCGACATTTTTTCTGCTGGTGGCCATATTATAAAGGCACCCCACAGAACCAGCTTGACCTCTGAGTGCCTCATAATTTTCCTGGGTATGAAGTTACTCTCTTGCAGAATTAGTTTCCTCAGCATGCCTTTGTGGGACTGGTGCTTTAAATCAGACAGACCCAAGCAGCTGTATCCCTGACATGGTCATTTTACAGCTGGCTGCTGTTTGTCGCCTCTCCCCCTTTCCCAGCTGGTAAGTACTGTTTTACCTGTCTTATTGCTGCGGAGATGACATTATCTTACCCTGGAGAATTCCCTGCCATACAGTTGCTCTGGATAATGTTTGTGTACAGATGATGTTTATGAAAGCCAGGGGGCAATTTACTTACTGCAGTGGGCACCGTTGCAACATGTAAAATCATCGTACACAAATACCATTGACTAAATTGTTCCCTTCCTTCTCATAATTCATTATCAGAAGAAGCTACCCAGGGATGGGAGGGAATTCCATCTCTTGGAGGCTGTAAATCAGGCCTGACTATCTTTCCAAGGAGGATTCTCTTGCCAACCTGCACAGCATTGGGCTGAGTGGGGGCATTGCCAGGGAAAACTGATGGACTCCCACATGCATGAGGACAGATGAGAAAACCATGACAATCCCACTGGTCTTAAAGCCTGCAAATCTACTGCTGCAACTCTGGCTGTGCCAACACAGAAATCAGAAGACTGGTGGATAAAATATGTCCTTCTTTCTTCCTGAAATCTCTCCAAAGGCCAGGTCTGTGATACAGATTAGGCACACCAGTCTGCTCCAGAAATAGTAGATCCAGCTCACATGGAAAACTTAATTCCTTTCCCTGCCTGAGCCCCTTGACTTGTTGCTGTCTGTGGAAACCTGAGTAAATGCTGTCTGGATTGATGACAGTCAATGGAAAAGCTCTCTTCAGCCAAGAAGGAAAGTGGGTGTTGAGCCAAAGTTCTTCCTCTGGATGCATTGTTCCCCCAAATTCAGCTGCTGCTCATGGCCTGAGGAGGGGTTGAAGTACCTTACCACTTAGTCCATGAATCCTCTGCTTTCAAATAGTTTTCCAAGATGGGAAGTGCTGGGTGAACTCAATGATCTTAGGGGTCTTTTCCAACCTAAATGGTTGCTACTGCTTGTGGTGCAGGTGATCAGCAACACTCCAAGCCAACCACAGCCCTGGTACCTGGGGATGGCAGAAGCTGGTGCCTTGTCCCATGGCAGCCTTCCTTGCTGGTGGGTGTGAAGGATACTCATGCTTGCCCTGGTGCCAACTCCTGTGAGGTGAACTGTCTGGAGCCCAAGTCTTCAGAGAGGTGACCTGATAACCATTCCATGCGCACCAGCTCACTCCAGGCTCCCTGGAATGTCCCTGTCTTCACTAGTTTTAAAAATACAGGCCAGTAGCAGCAAAAGTGTTTCTCACGGTAGCAGAAAGTTTTCATGCCTGTAGCTGATGAAGACTCTGCAAGGCTCAGGCCCCTTGGTCTCCAGGAAGCTATTGGGATGTGAAGAGAATACAACCCCGATTTCACATCCAGGAGTGAGGAATCTGTGTGTGCCTGGGCGCAAGTGGGAACTGAAGCTACATGTCCATAGGACCAGCTCCATTGTTTTTTTGTGTCTGTCAGTACTTTCCTGTGTTGGGTCCATGTAGACCATTAATAAGCTGTGTCATTGCCTTCCTGTGCAGCTAATAAAAAGCAGCATAATCCATTTTCACTTAACATTGCCCTCAGAAGGCAGAGATTTCAGCAGTCACATTTGTTTTCCTCCCTTATGCAAAAATGGTAAAATCAGCCTTGGGAAAGTGTGCTGAGAAGCATCTGGTTGAAAAATCACCCCTTTGGAGCTTGACATGGTGGTTACAACACAAGAATTGTCAGCTTGGGTTAATTCCTTGCTCAGTTCAAGACAGTCTTCTGGTTTCTGGTAGATGTCCCAGTTCATTTGACCCATGTGGTTAGATCAGGCAAATCTTAATTTTCCTTTTGGAGGATAGGAACAAATAGCCTCAGGAAACAGCCTCAAGTTGAGTCTGGGGAAGTTTAGATTGGATGGTAGGAAAAATTTCTTCAGCAAAATTGTTGTCAAGCACTGGAATGCGCTGCTCAAGGCGGTAGTGGAGTCATCATCTCTGGGGGTATTTAAAAGATATGTAGATGTGTCACTTAGGGACATGATTTAGTGGTGGCCCAGGCAGTGCTATCTTAATGGCTGCACTCCATGGATGATACTAAAGCTCTTTGCTTACAATTGATGAAGGTATGTCTTAAGTGCCATTGGACCAAAACTGTGCAGCTCTTAGGGTGACTGACTCCAGCTTACAAACTAGGCCATCTGCTTGCATGATACCACTTCTTTTATGCCCTTGACCATCTACCTCTGTGCTCCCAACTTGAAGACCACTTGTGTGTTCAGCAGTAATTTTACTACTCTGCTGATCAATACCACCAAGAAATGAAGAAAATACAAAGCTTTCAGCAGTAACCCTGGGGTTAGAGGAAAGAGTGTCCTGATAGCAAATATTCCTATTAACTCCATACAGGACTTGATGTTGGAATTAATATTAGTCTCCCCCATCTGTAACATAGATCTTGGCTCCAAAGCACAGAGCAAAGACTTGCATAGTTCTATTTCAGGACCTGTCCTGCAACAAGTGTAATCATGCCTCTTGTATGACTGGGGGAAAGAAGATGCAAGAAATATGCCAGAGAGGCCTCAGGTCTTGCTCAAGAATCAGTGGTCCATATCAGATCTCTGTGAATCTCCCTCTCCCTTTGCTTTTTCCTTTTATTCTGTCCTCAGGTGAAAGAAGTGAAGTTGCTTTCCATAAGAAAATGGGTCCAAATGTCTGTGTCTGGTGTCCGCTATGACCTACTTTGGACTTGTTTCTTTTGGTGCTTGACATTCACAAGCACTTTCCAAACTCGTCCCCTCCTCTGTCCCACTGAGTATTTAATGCCTTTTGTTGTCTAATGATTTCCAAGGAGTTCCCAGCAAAAGTGACCAGCAAACCCCACTGCAATCAGATAGGGGAATCCAGCTGACTTAGACAGCATTTTGTCAGGCCTGTCAGATAATGAGTATCACATGCAGCAGAACTGGGAAGTTTGAATTGAGGACTTCCCAAAAAATGTCTCTTTTTATGAGATGTGTCACAGGATTTCTTCTGTCTAGGGCTCTGATTTTTTGGGGGGACAGTTTGAAGAACAAGGCTGCAGGATACTACAGAAAGAGTCTTTTGTTTGTTTGTTTGCTTGATTGTTTGTTTGTTTGTTTTTAAACTATGGAAGGGAGCTGAACTGTTCTGACCCTGCCAGGAGCTGAACACAGGTTGCTGAGATAATTTTGTAATATTTATTGAGTGCTTGGACATACTAAAGCTTCTCCTGCTTGCACATAAACCTTCTCACCCTTGTTGTCTTTTCACCTGAAACCCTCACTCTGCTCTAAGAGTGCCAACTGTTTCCTCTGAACTTGGTATGGTCCAAACCAGTACTGGAGTCTGACAACAGTTTATAACAAGCAACACTTCCTTGAGGCAGTAGGAAAGAAGAGCAACATTGTGCCCATACAGTGACTCATCCCATCACTGACAGCAAACACAGGATCACAAATGATGCTGTGGCTCCTGTGCACTGCCAGGAACACATGGGGTCCCGTCATCTGACAGCAACAGCCAAAGCTGCACACACCTTTTGAATGAGGTAAGAGTCATGCCATCCCTTGGCTCCACCAGCAGTGGTGAGAGGAACAATGTACACCTTGGATCCACAAGGTAAGATCTAAGGTGGGACAGCATCCTGCCTACAATACTGATGTCAAGCAGGGGCAGGGTGTTGGCAGTCTGTCTATACAGTCACTGGCCCTGGTGGAAGGTAGGGTGCCAGCAGTCTGCTTACACTGCCAATATTGGCCTGAGTGCAGGGTGTCCATAGACAGGGTGTCACTTTGCCACTGTCTGGTGGCTACAAAAACATTGCAAAATGGCCAGTTACTATATTTGGTGCAGATGTCTATGTCTGAGTCCTTTGTTCTCAGCTCATCTGGAAGAATCATCAGCAACGATAGTATCAACAAAAACAGCTCATCTCTACTTCCAAACCACACCCCTCCCCTTCCATCCCCTGTTCAAACAGAGGAAGAAGGGTCAACTGCTCTTTACTCTTCGTGACCTGGCTGTCATTTACGTTTACCCAGTGTTTTACACTGCAGCATCTCAAAGCCCTTCGTGTCACCATAGTATGCATGTTTTTTCCTCCACCCTGCAGATGAGGAGAA
The DNA here is from genome assembly GCA_035583155.1 of Acropternis orthonyx. NCBI lineage: Eukaryota > Metazoa > Chordata > Aves > Passeriformes > Rhinocryptidae > Acropternis > Acropternis orthonyx. Next base: position 139,226,149 of record JAWWEU010000081.1, on the reverse strand, counting down.
CTGCAATGACAGGGACAGCCCCAGGCAGTAGTGGGGCCAGAGAGATGAATGTGGGCTCCTTTCTCAGTGTGCAGGAAGACAAAAGCACCATCAATTCAGGTGGTCCAATTGGCATCTGTGACATCCACCATGCAACATGCCAAGGACAGAGGTGGGACTCCATTTTCATGTGTCTTCTGAAACTTCATCCAACCCTTTCCCCTGTGGTGCTCCACAGTGCCAGGCACTCCCATATCTTTGTCACTCAGGATTTGGGAATCTGTGAAATATGCCTTCAGGCAGCAAGTCAAGCATGGTTTGTAAACCACGCTGTGTTTTTTGACATCTCTTGTGTCATGCCATGTAGCATGAAACCCTTCCTCACGCTGGTAAGTGCCCACCCAATAAACCATATATGTGCTTAGTCAGGGCTTCATTTTACTTCATCTACTTCTCCGTCATGAGCAATGTCTTTTAATATTTACAGTGTTTTTCTGGTGCTACCATTCATATCCCCTCAGAAGAAGAGTTGTCTTTGCCAATGCACTGTACTAACATTCCTATCCCAAATCCTTCAAAAATATTCACTTTTCAGAATAAAGTGGAAGAGGTCCAGAATTGCATGAATCAATGATCTAGGCATATTTACTGAAACTCTCTTGGGCAAGGGCTGACACATCTAAAGATTCACTTAAAAAATTTCTGACTGTACAAGGCACATTATGATCTTATTAAATAAAAATGAGTCTATCCAGGAAAACAGTACAATTCTGTTAAGTACTCTCAGATTCTGTGGGACAAAGGTGTTCTACAAATGTGAGATGGTGTTTATTAGGACTGAGCTACATTAAGATCATGTAGTGTAAATAGCTCACTAAATAGTTACACGTGTTATAAAGAGGCAGAGAAATAGCAACCACAATTTATGCTCTACAGTATCAACCAGTGACAGGAAATACCTGTGCTGGCTTGGTATTACCCTGAGAATAACCAGTCTTTCAGTAGAGACCATCTCACCAAAGTCACATGCAGTGCATACGGCAAATGGTGATCAGGAGTTTAGGATGCTTTGAAGGTGTAGGGCTGCAATTTTCAGGTGCATTCAGTCCTTCCACCATTTCAGAGACTCCTTTGCTCATATGTCAGAGATGCTTGGTGTTTGTGAGGTGCCCTGCACTAGCTTTCAGTATTCTGAAAGTACCCAAGAAGTGTCCTATTTGTAGGCCTATGGACCCATTTGATACAGGGCTTTGAAAGCACCCCAAGGAGCTGATGTAACATGAGGGTGAGGAAAAAGGAGGAAAACACTGACAAGAGTAGGGAGGATCAGGACTATTCAGTGCCTTGACCATGGCTGGAGGAAGATCCTCCAAGGAAGAGGTTGCTGCTGACAGGCGGAGACAGCCCTGCTCTGTCTGTGCTAAGGCACTGTCTTTGCAGCTGGGTGGACCGTAGACGTTCCAACATGTTAGTGCCTGTGCAATTTTCAGAGAGCAGCCTGAGCAAAACATTTTGGTGCAGAGGCCAGAAAACATTTTTCTTCTACTTTACATTCTGCTCTCATGTAGGCTGGTTTTGGATCTGGCTGCTGGTTCAGAAGGGTGGAGAGAGATGCCTGGATCCACACTTTCCCCTGTGCTAAGCACAGAGGTGTGCGCAGTTTGATGGGAGGGCGTTTGGCTGGCTGGGCGGGCAGCAGGTGTAGTTTGAACAGCTGTTTTCTATCTTTGCCCTATGCACAATTTACTTTATAAGCTACCAGCCAAACCATTTGGATAATTAACATACATGATTAAACACAAAGGCATTTAGTTCTTAAAGACAATGTGGTTCTCTCCTCACTTGAGGAAGACTTCAATGTCTCTGTGTTCTTCCTTGCTTGTGCAGGTCTCTCTGACTTAAGATTCTATCTCTACTTTCTTTTCGTCCTTTAAAACCTTCATACTGCAATTTACTGTATTCCTGACTCAAAAGCAATATCCACTATGCAAATTATTGGCAGAAAGAGTTCATTTTGTATCCAAGGTCAGCACAAATTTACACTGCATTCATTATATGGCAATTGGCTTGGAAAGGTTCTTGAATGCTAAGATTGTTTATACAGTTTTTATTTCTTTATCTTATGCAGAGTCGGGTTTACACCTAGAAAGATATTTTGATGTTTTAATGGAAATCTCTAGTCATTTTGCACAGAGAATTGAAAGGAAATAGGAGTGCTGAAAAGGACTCTCTGTCCCTTGCTATTGCTCTCTCTGAATCTGCAAACAAACCAAGAGCAGTTGGCTGCACGTACAGCCCCAGCCTTTGCAGATGTACAGCAGGCAGGTGTAAATGAAAGCCTGTGACTTTAAACCTCTACACTGATGGCTGCCTGTCACATGCCCTGGCGACTGTGTCAGGGAGGATCTGTCATGGCAAATAATGTGAGTGATGCTGGTTGACATGTTGAGTCATTCGAGGAATCTGGAAAATTAATAATGTGATAAAATTCCTTCTTTTTTTATGAGTCTCTCTTTTAAGGAGATCTTCCTGATAGTCACACTTCCTGAGAAGTTTCTTTCCTTTTTAAATTTGCTTTTTAGGGGAAAAAATTCCCACATTATTAAACTGAGAAATCTCAATAGTATCCCACTGAAAATTAAAAAACAAACAAACAAATAAAAAGAAACTAAAAAAAAAGAAAAAACACCAAACCCTGAAAACCATTCAGTTTGAAAATATTCAACAAACTCTTCCACTGGAAATTTTTTTTACCAGCCTTACATGAAACTTAACTAAGAACAAAGTTTCTTCAGACTGGGGAATTAGAAATCAGACTATGTAAGAAAAATGACTTCCTGATCGCAGTTTTATGCAATCGTTTCATGGAGTTTGACTGCCCTGTGGCAGTCTATCTTTAGCAGGATCATTATGAGCTATTGGATACTGAATTAACAAAATGCCAGCTGCATTCCAAGGGTAGAAGGGTGTAAGTCAATAGTAACTGGAAATAAAGAGTGTTGTCCAATAACTAGATGACGAAAATCAGAGCTCACATGTTTGTACGCTTCACTCAACCTGAGCTACCGATTCCTGTTGTGACCTTGGGCAATCTTTCAACCTCCTTGTATTTAGTACAGTTTTACTGCATAATTGAGAAGCAGCAAGACTTTACCAAGCCTAGATTTATGTATCAAAATCTTGTCTGTTTGGGGAAATTGATTTTCAAAAATGTTTCTTACTTCTACAGTGGTCCTAAGCAATCAATTATTCAGAGTGCTTTCCAGTTTCTGAAACAGGAGTGGAGTGAAAAAGAAGGAAGCTACCGAGAGAAGACAAACCTATAAACACCAGGAATGGTAACCATACTAGTGGCTGCCATACTGAGTGCATTCTTCTCCTGGGAGGATGTCTTCTTGAATAGGTGCAGCCATGAAGAGTTGAGTTAACTCCATCTGGTCTGGAATCTGCTTAATAAATCAGCTGTTTATTGACCCCTATGCTTTACATGAATCCCCAAGGGACAAAATATAATAATACAGGCGCAGATGTGAGCAAAAGGGTCTTGACTTGCTTGTCCAGCCTGCACAGGCATACGCAGAGCAGCAGATTCATTTCTAGATGCTTCAGAGAAGTAACAACCCCTTCTGATATCCTCTTGCCAGAATGTTTCATGCAACATGTAATGACCTAACAAACACTGGAGCAGAGTGAATGTAAACTAGTACATTTTCCACTGAAAAACAACAGGGCAGAGAGGAGGAAAGAAGCTGAAATGACTTATTATTTGTCCTGGCTATGATACACAGACACTATAAAAAACCAGCCCCAGAAAGCCTTACGATACATGCTTCGAAAGGTGTTTATGCTTAAATTTTGTATTTCTAGTTTCTGAAAAGATTGTTGGACAATACTGTGTTACACTATTAAGAATTTATTCATTCATTTCTTAGCTTCTTTTTAACCAAGAAGGGTCTTGCAGCTAATCTGAGGGAAAGGCCCTAGGGAAGGCCTGGGGCGAAATGTGACATTTTCAATAGGCAGATAATATAAATATTGTCAGTCCGTAGCATCTAAAGGAGTTCAGTTACCCAGTTTGAAAAAAGGCAGGGGACTTGGCTGCCCTTTCTGGGACCGACTCACTTCTCTGACTGTGGAAGGTGGTAAGTCAGCCATGACAATAGTTAGTGATATATGTTAAAGACTGATAATGGAGTCTTCACTTAAAAAGGCACTCTTCACCCCACAAGGTGCTCCCGTGCTGCAGTGCAGTGATGCTGGACGCCTGCTAAAGCAGCACAGTAAGCCCCGAATGTCGTGTATGTCTTTAGTATTGTTGACTGCCCCACACCTCACATATGGCCAGTCTGCACAGAGGGCTCAGAGCTCACTGCTCTGCCTGGGTGGCTGCAGCCTCTGGCAGGATGACTTTGCTGTGAGATGTGAATGTGGATTTGAGGAGGGCTCCTTTCATTGGTATAGTTGTGAGTTTTTCACTTACTTGACTAAGGCAGAAAGGTATTTCCGTAATCTTCCAATGTTTTAGAGAAACGCATCTGTGAAAGGTCTTTCAAATGAAAAAGTAGAACCTTCAAGGAGGAGTCAATGAGCAAGTTTGCCCCAACAATTTCATGTAATGGGAGATCACAGACAGTGATGTGAAAGAACAGAGGGGGGGAAAAGACCAAACCCTTGTATTTAGTGGTCCCAGCAGCAGTGAGGATAGCACCTTCAGACAGCAGAGGAGGAGAGTGGAGTTCTGCAGAAGGAAGCTTCTTGGATTTAATACCTTATCAGAAACAAGAAAGAGTCATTTGACATCAATAGCACAAGCAAAGCAATGCCAGTAACACAAACAAAGGCCCTCTAGCTGTTGACAAGTCCGACTGACTTGCAGGTGGTTAGAGACCATGACTATTCAAATACTTCTTGATCCTGTAACACCTGACAGTGGTGTCTGCTCAGGATAGCCATACGTGGAAAAAAGGGGTCAGAAATATTTAATGTATATTACAGTTCCAATTCATTCTTGTCCCCAGAATGCCATCAAGACAGTGAACAAAAGGAACTTACTACCTTAGGAATAATGTAGATTTTATAGTTGGATGATGATTCCAGGTTAAATTAATCTAGTCACCTCTATTACTTTGAGAAGTGCTAAGAGGAGGGAGCACTGAGATGAAAGCTATGACAGCACTGAAAGCAGGGAATAAGATCTAAACAGGGAAACAAAGTTCTGTGTAAGGAGAATACATTTTCCACTTCAGTTTTCTGAAATATCTGGGTTTCTATCAACTAACGCCTTACTGCTCTCTTTTACAAATGGGAATTTGACTGCAGGAAAAGGGTCATGTGTGTCTTTCCTCAGCTCTTGTCCCAGACAGGGACCTGCATGGCTGTGACTAATATGCTACTTCCTCTTTGTTAAAATAGGATCTCCTCAGATTATTTTATGCAATTTTTAATTTTCAAAACTAGATTTTAAATCTTTTTCTTTAAAGTGAGAGGAAAAAAATAATCTTATTTCAGTTTTCACCCTCTCCATTTTTTTCCTTTTGACAGGAAGAGACACGTAAATCAACAACGTTGAGTGTTTGCTTAAGAGGAACACTTTTGATTTTTTATTTTTAACTTGTTCACCTCCCTAAAAGAGAGAAGGTCATCCCTTTTTATACAAAGTCTTTCTTTAAGAAATAATTCTCATTTTCCTTCCCAACTTCTTTGTGCATCCACACTCTTTAATTCACTCTTTCAAAACAAAGAAGTTACTAAATAAAACTGTGGGGTATTTTTTGATCCAGTACTCCTTTTTTACTCAGTAAAAGGTTTTCCTTTTTATCTTTTTCAGTTATTAAAAGGTACAAAATAGGTCCTCCTTCAATATCTAATTTATTTTTCCTTTCAAAAGTCTACCCATGCTGATTTTTTCTGTAATTCCATGTAACCTTTTCAGAATTAAATGGCTTACTTTTAAAAAAATATGTTCCTGGCATGCTTAAATTCACTTTGTAAGAATAAAATATATATCCATGATACTAATGCTAAGCTTATATGGAAGACCCAGGTGTGTGCTTTGAGAGATTGGCAGTGAATACTTGACCTCTAAGGTAGGATGTGGAGGCAAGGGGTGAATGAGAATTGCCTTAGACTGAAGTCAGGCTCTCAGCACATTACAGTGCCAGTTCTCCTTCAGCTTCCCCTCTTGCTTTGACTTTTGTACCCTTCTTGGGGTTACAAACCAAAAGCTGAACAATGTCATTCCCACCTATTTATTCTTTCTTGATCAGTTCTGTTTCTGCCACATTTTTTTTAAATGAGGTGACCCAAGTTAATGTAATTTTAAGGACACTTTTTTCTTTTTCACCTTTTTGCTCTTCGTACCTCACCTCTAACTGGAATCTTTCAAAGCACATTAATGGTGTTTCTTCTAGCAGAACATTTCAATGACTTTTCTGCAGTGTAGTCATTGGTGGGTCACAGCAAACCTGAGTTTGATTCTCTCATGTACCAATGTCTGACTCTATGACTTTGTGGGTGATCTTTAACTCCTCTCTTCTTATTTTCTTCATCTGTGTGATGGGGATAGGGATTCCTTTGTGCCTCTAATAGTGTGAATGTGAACCACTCCAGCAGGACTCAGCATCATTACTTTGCTATTCACCCCATTCATCTGAGCTTTAGCTACTTTTGCATATTCTTAAAGCCTCCTTAACTCAGGCTTTCCATTAGTTTTACTAACTGTTGTCTCAGTAGTATCCTTGCATTCTTTTCATCCTTTTGAGTCTGCAAATCCACTCTATTACTCTTGCTGTGAAATCGCATACACACGACTTGGCCTCGGCAGGTCAGAGGTTCAGCTCTCCTGCTCTGAGCATGTCAGCATTGCTCTCTGTACATTTCAGAGTTAATGCCCTGTGGTTTTCCTATTCAGCACAAACATACCATAAACATAAAGAAATAGTTCTGTAACCTACAAAATAAACATCCAAAGGGGAAAAAAACAGGCAAAACCAGGGGTGTAAAAAATGGGCACAGGAAGTTGAAATGGTTGGCTCTCAACCCTGGCTGCAGCACTGGAGGTCCACCCCTGCTCTTACTGAACCAGTGACTCGGGTTCCCCTGGAGCTAAGCATTGAAATGCTATTATATATAGATTTTTTGCTATGTATGTGGATGTCTACGCACAAACAAACCTAGCCATCCTAGTCAGACTGCTTCCCTTTCAGCAGCCAATGCAGGCCTTTATTTTTCTTTGCTTTCTTGCTCTTCTTTCTTGTCTCTCTGATGTTCTCTAGGCAGAAATTCTCCATCAGCTGTGAAGGACTGCAGCCCTCATCCAGGCTTCATTTCAAACCTTTGCTCTTTACTCAATTTGTGAACAGAGCAGAGAATCAAATTTATCTCCCCTTGTTATTATTTAATTCTGCGATTAGGTTACTTTGGTTTGCAAGACACTTGAGGCTGTAGACTTCAGGAGAGGTGGCATACAAAATAAATGTCTATTGACTTGGCAAGGCTGAGGATGTCTCATTGATTCTAATGTTCTCTGTATTATTCTCTGTCTGTTCCACACTCAAGATCCCCTAGCTTTTTATTTTTTCTTTTTTTTTTTTTTTAATTTTTTCTATTGCTGCTGCACATTGAAGACATATCTTCATTGAGCTGTCCACAATAATTCCTATATCTTTTCCTTGGAGGTTGCAACTGATTCAGAGTGTGTAAACGTTTACAAGTAGTTTTAAACTATTTCCCACAAACCACATGCCTAGGCTGTTTCAACTAGTATGCTACTGTCCAATTACCTGGTTTGGTTCAGTCCATTTGGAGCTCCTTACAATCTCATGTCTTCGCTAGGCTGACTTGTTTTTGTGTCATCGGCATGTTTTTTTCCTTCCTGCAGGTTAATGAATGTGTATTTTTATTACACTTTCGTGATGAGTTGCAGTGTGATATATGGCTGTTTCTTTGAAAGGGAAGTGAGACAGCTGTCTATTGAGAATGACCCCAGCCTTGGGTTATAATCTTTGGACACTGCTATTTGCTGATCTCCTGGGAATGGGTTTATTGACTTCTTTTTATGGCACTTTAAATCACAATTATTTACAAGCATAAGAACACATGGTTTTTCTTGATCTACATTTATCTGAAGATCCAACAGCCCCTTGTTATTGAGAGTATAGTCTAAGTCTCTGCATTACTGGAATAAAAATTGTCCATCCATTTTATGGAGAGAAATCAAAATCACTTGGGAAAAAAGATTACAAAAGATAAAGGTCTACCTATCCCAGTCTCTCATAGACATGGACAGAAAAGCAGTAATACTTTTATGATACTTTCCAGGCTTCAGCATCTTGGGTTTCTCACAGGCAGAGTCAATATGTTTGCATTTATCATCCCTCCATGGCAAAAATTTAACCCAGGATAAAGCAAACTCTGGTAAAAATGGTGAAAGTTTTCTGAGTGGTTCCTCCTCTGGTGGCTTCTTCTGCTGGTGATGTTCTCTGGGTAGCTTCTGCAGCAGTAAGAGAGTTGTTCTCAGACAGGTCCAGGCCAGGACCACAGATCTCTACTGGAGAGATATGCTGTGGATATACCTGTGTACCTTCCACACAGTCATCATCATTCTACCTTTGGCTCCACGACAACTTCCATGGCTGGATTGCTGGTTGTCCATATTTTTACATCAGCCAGGAAGGAAAGAAGATGGTCTTAACCACTGGGGAGAACTTTCTCTGAGGCTTCTTCAAATCTGCACAGCAAGCCAAGGACAGAGGTGGTGGAAGCAGCTTTTCTGCCCTTAATTGTAGACTCTATGCTTGCTCCTTTTTTCCTCACTTTCTGGTTAGTCTCTGTTCCTAGTCTTGTCTTTAATTGATATTGCTACTATTTCTCTTGTCAGGGACTCTAAAGGGGTTAATTCTTTAGCATGTCTAAGTTTCCAAGATCTAGCGGGGCCTTCCATTATTTCCTTCTCAGCTGGCTCATCTTTGAACCCTACAGATCATAGGATTGCAGGATAATCAAGGTTGAAAGGAACCTTAGGAGGTTTCTGGTCCAAACTCAGTGCAAAGAAAGGTCAGATGTGTTATCAGATCAGGTTGCTCAGGGCTTTATCCAGTTAGTCTGGAAAACTTCCCAGGAGGGATACTACACAAGTTGTCTGGGTAACCTGCTCCAGTATCTGACTGTCCTCTTGGGGGAGAAGTTTTTCCTAATACCCAGCTTGAACTTTTCTCGTTCAAATTTGTGCTTGGTGTTTCCCATTCCCTCACCATCGCTGTGAGGAGCTTGGTCATCTTCTTCATGACCTCCTCGTAGGTGCTGGCAGGCTGCTATAAGGTCCACCTGAAGCCACCTCTTCTCTAGGCTGAACAAATCTAGTGCTCCAGCTCCTACCACTTTTTTTTCCCTCCATTTTTTTTCAATGTACTTCTTGTACTGTGGGGCTCAAAAGAGCATGGTGTCTAGATGTGGTCCAGCAGGTGCTTCATGGGAGGATAATCCCTTCCCACAAGCTCCTGACTGTGGTCCTGCTAGCACAGCCCAGGATGTTATGAGCCACCTTTGCTGCCAGGGCACACTCTTGACATGCTGTCTGCCAGGACTCTCCAGAGTCTTTGCAATAAAGCCAGTCATCCCCAGGCTGGTTCTGCATAGAGTACAACCCATTAATCACTCTCCTCTGAGACTAACCCTCCAACCAATTTTTAACCACCCAGTGGGTTGCCCACGTATCCAGACCACAGAGTCCAAACTCAGATAAAAATGGTGTTGGAGACACTGTCAAAAGCCCTGCTAAAGTTGACTTAAGTGTTGTCCACTGATCATCCCTTGTACAATAATTGAGTTATTTTATCACAGAAAGCAGTATAAATCCAAGCTGACTCCTTGCTGTGCTCTTCCCAATGAGTGGGATGGGACCTGTTGAGCCTCAGAGTCTCAGAAATGTTCTCAGAATCTAATTGCTTTATCAGCTTTTATTCTCTGACCTTGAGTTCTTTTTGTGTTTCATTTTTCTCACTAAGGAAAGTGCATTTCTCTCTTTGGCAACAGTTCATCCTTCTGCCTCATGAACAGTGAAGCAAAAGGTTCAGTTAATTCTTCTGTAGTGCCTACCTCTTCTGGCATCTGCTTTCTGTTCTTCTGTCTCTGGGAGATGTGAATGATTCCTTTGCTGGCCTCTTCTTCTTGTATTTGAAAAAAAGTTCTATTATTTACCTCAAGTTCTTGTGTGGTCTTCATTTCACCCTTTCATTAGCTTTTCGAGTTTGTTTGGTGTAGGTCTTTTTGCTACCGTCATCACCCCACGCTGCAAGATTTCTCTGTCTTCCTCAGTACAGTACCTGCTCAGTTTAATGATTTATATTCTTATCTTTGATTACTTTTTGTTAAATTTGAATTTGCTGCACTTCATCTAGCAGGAGCACAAAACCATTTCACATTTTAATTACTTTTAGTATCGTCTTTTTTTTTTCCTTTTGTGAGTTATTTTCTAATACTGTTGTTCTCTGAAATGCTGACTACTGCCATTCTGATACCCATACTAGGAAACCCGCAAATACAAAAGACTCCATTTTCTTTTTAGTCCTACTCCTCTCTCCTGTTTGAGGAACACAGGAACAATGGAGCAACCCAGGAGTTCTTCTGCCACATGGGCTCCATTGAGAACCTCACCACTCTGCAGCACTGCTATCTGTTTCACGTGCATATGGCAGCTCAGTTACAAAAAGTCATGGGTGGGGTACTGTCTGTCTGATGTCTTTCTTGCACAAAGCCCTTTGAGGAGGATAGCATCATTTCATCCACTTCACAAGCAAGCATTCTGAGGAAAACAATACTTAATAATATACCTAGGTGTTGGGAGACCAGGATCACAGAATTGTACTCTCTGCCACCTGTGGGGGCTAATCCGCTGGTTTTTTCCCGTAACAAAAGCTTAGGTAACGTACAATGAAGTACCTAAATATACTTGCCCAAATGGATCAACTGGCAAAGCAAAGGCCTGATGTCACTCCCCACTATGTCCAGAAGGGCTGGTGTGCATTTTTGAAAGGGTGGGAGCAGTTTTGTTTCCTTGAGTTTTACATAGGATTTACAAGCATGCAGTACAATGTTCTTCCTAGGAAAGAATCACAGACAGATGTGCCCTTAGTTTTGTTTGTTATTTGTTTGTTTGGGTTTTTTTTAAAGAACTTTTTGTTATGCTTTTCACTTCCTTAGTTCTTGCAATTGGGTATTTTAGGATCTCAGTTCTGTGTGATGTTTTCTTCAGTCAAGACTATTTGTTCTTAGAAGTTCTGGTTACAGTGTAGAAGGCTGCTCCTTTATTTCAATGCAGGATTTTTCTCTGAGTATTTCAAGACATATGATAAATCCCCTTGTAATTGATTCATGGAGCATTTTACTGAACACCTGTGAATTAGCAGGTCTTAAAAAAAGAAAATAGAGCAGGATAGTTGCAAAAAGAATGTTAAAAAAAAGTAACTAGTAATAAATTAGAGACACAACTAAGCCTGCTCCTTCTACTCTAATAAGAAGCCCACCCTGCTCTTGGAGGTCTAGTTTCCTTCTTGTTCCCTTTCAAGAGCCTCTTTTCTCCCTTCAGTGAAGTTTTTGCTAGGGAAGAAGAGTGACTAAAAATAATACACTACAGCTTTAAGTATTCCCAACTGTTATTCTATTCTGCATTTTTATACTTTTTGCAAATAGGTACATGCTTGCAATGTGTATAATATGTACATTCAATATTTACAGAGATACAGTTTTCTGACAGCCGGCTGACGACCTCAGCTCCAAACCCCCATAGACAATTACTTGACATGATTTCTAGATGTACCCAGTGTCAGTAGCTCCTTCTTCACTGCTTGGAAGAGCTTAATTGCTTGAAAGAGGTGCAGTTGCTGCCCTTACCACATGGCCCATTCTAACTAGGGAAGAAAGTCTGAGTTCAAGGAACTGCTGGAGGCCCCCCTTGAAACTTCATAGCAAAATAGGAGATGGCGCCTCTCCAGACCAACAGTCCCTGATCTAGCTATCCAATTTGTGTTTAGGGATTGCTCATACATGCCTTTCTCATTTCATAAAGGAAGGAATTAATAATTCCTGGCAGGGGACAAGTATTTCCCCTTCCAGCTCTTTACCACCCATGAAGATCACAGAATAAAGCCACCAGTGAAGGACATTGTCTGACATTCAAACAGAGGAGATTTTTGTCTGTGACTCTACAGCAGTCACAAGGGCAGTTGTGAGAAGATGCCCAGTCCTGGTACTTCTCATGCCTGCCCATGCTGTGACTCTGGCTGCCGCACTGTGCGTTACTTGCAGTGTAATTTGGGTGGCCAAATGAGGTATCACAACAGCCTTGTAGATGTCAGTGTCCACCCAGGGCTGAGGGACAGCACGAGCTGGAGATCCCTGCCAGCAGAGCTGCTGGTGCCCGGGCCACGTGGCTGATGAACTCAGTCTCCCAGGTAGGTGGCATCCCAGCAGCCGGTGGTAGGCAGGATGGATGTCCCCTTCCTCACCCCAGCTGGAGGCAGTTTTCATTCCAACCTTGTGCTCATGTGGGATTTTTGAGGAGCCCAATTCCTACCTCTAACCCAGTGTGCTGATTTAGATTGGGATGGAGTCTCCACTTTTGTATTGACCAATACAAATGGATGTTGGTGGATTTTGGGGAGGGAGTTATCCTGTCCTCCCCAGCCTACACTGGGCAGAGACATCCCTTGCACATACCTAGCATAGGGGTTAAAAAACACAGATCAAATATCAGAACTTGCCCTTATCTTACCACTTTAAATGCTGCCTCAGTAAGCCTTTGGCCAAAACCTTTGTATGACCAGCCATACCCTGTTGCTGTATTGTATCTGCCATAACTGTCATTCCATCCTGTACTTCTTTACTTTATAACCCTTCACTCATTCCATATGAAGGAATTACTGTGATTACCAACTCAGTAAACATTGTTTTAATTTCTGAAGCAGAGAAAAAAGGGTGAATAGTGAGTTTGAAATGATTCACATAAATTTCCGATGTGAAGCAGAAATCTCAAGTGCTTATGGTGTTGAAGCTGCCCACAGGGAAAGAAAAATAAAACATGTTTTGTTGTTTGTGAATTTGAAATAGACATGTTGCTCACCAACATAAAAAGAAAATCATCAGACAACTCTTTTGAATTTGTTTGGTGACCTTTCTACCCTGTCAAGAGTTAGTGAAGACATTTTAAAACAAACAAACAAAAAAAACCAAATTATCAAATATTATTAGCATTGGTATGAAAAATAACAGAACAATTTTTTAGCATCAGAACGAATTTCTTGGCCTCAGAAAAGAAGAATTAAAATGAAATCAGCCCATCCAGTGTGATGCATGCATTTAGACTGACATGACAGGGAAATATAGACTCCCACCAGTCACACTTTTTGTGTCTCCCAGGAGATGTTTTATATATATCTATAGTGGCTACACCACTTCTTTTCCCTTGGTCTATACTCTATTCATGAAATTCTATGTGTCATTTTGGTTTACATAGAAATATTTAGTTCTAACAGAAACACAAACCTGCTGTGTAGCCTGTGGTTCTCTCTGTGAAATTTTAGATCATTAGTTTCAATGTTTTAGAGCTTCAGGCACTGCTTTGGAGTGATGGTCTAGCAAGCTATGCTGCCCATTGCAATTAAAACATGTAAGACTGCTTTAAAAATGTAGTATTTGTGAGAAATGAAATAGTCATTCAAATCTGTTGGGAACATTTTCTAACATAGCTACAGTATCTTCTAATCTGCTTTCTGCTTCCATTATTGATTGTAATGGGGAAGATGTGTTCAATGGAAATTACTCACACTGGATGACTGTAATTTTGTAAAGGAAGGTCACAGAATAAATGAAAATTAGTTTTACATGATTTTGTTTTGTAATTTGAGACAGGTCCGTAACTGGTGTAAAATGGCAAGTTTTCCTGAGATCAAGAGTGGTAAAAAAAATTACTCTGGCTGAGCAGCTCTGGGTTACAAGACTCAATCAGAAATGTAATACTTCTGAGTGAATTGATCTGAAATTTGCTGTTGATCAAATTTATTCAGCTACATTTAAAAAGAATATTTTTCTCAAGATCAGTTAGGTTTCATGGAAAGATTCGCTTCCTCACTGAAGTCAATGGAGAAAAAGACATCCTCTTCACTGGAGCATCCACAGAAATAGTGCCTTCATATTCTCATAGCAACAATGAAGGGAATAGAGAGAGAAAAACAGCAGTGACTACAATGAAGTTCTCAAGACAGAAAACTACTGTGCTGCACTTAGTATTTGTGCTTGCATGACATGCAGGTGACCTGATCTCATTCACACTGAACACTTCATGCCCACAGAATATAAAGGGAAGTTTTAATGGTCTCAAAAACCAAGAACTTACACTTTGGTAGTATGTCATGGAAGTACAGGAAAGAGCAGATAATTACATCTACTGAGGATGTGGTGTTTTTAAGAGAAGACTGGATTAGTGGCTGAAAAGATATAAAGAAATGCTACATCCAAGTATGACTGCTGCATGCTTGAAGATGAGAATGGAAAGCAAAAACCAATGAAGGAATCATCAGTTAAGTCTGTCTGCATTTAGCACCAGTGCAGGAAGCCATTGCAAGGTCATGTGAGTGCTCATACAAACATTGTTTCACAAGCTCCATGAGATGGGATGAATTTGAATATTTTTAGTGTTCGTGCACTTAAAAAAAAAAAAAATTGCTAATACGTACTAAATTGTTTTTTGGAGTACTGATTTCCAGAACTGCACAATAATTTTTCTAAGATGGCCTTGCAGATGGACTTGGCTATAAATCTGTGCATGGGATGCCCAGGGATGTCATATAAACCTTTCAGCCTGGGAAGTTATGGTTATTCTACTTAAGGGAACTGCAGCTGCTGGTATCTGTAGTCAAATAAACCTCTGCCTTATTCGCATCACTATTTAAAATTATGTGTGCTGGTTTAAGGTAAACCCAACTCACAAAAAGACTGCAAGTCAGAACTACAATTTAATAAAAAGATCACAGTAAGTACAAGGTTACAGAGG
>JAWWEU010000081.1:139194186-139211024 GCA_035583155.1 Acropternis orthonyx | reverse complement strand
GTTCATGAGAAAATACATAGAGGGTGTAGAATACACAGTCTTAGCCACACCCACACAGTGACAAACTGGTCCTGGTCCCTATAACCAGGACATTATGGAACAAACATCTTTCTTCATAGAATAATAGAAAAGTTCATTGTTCCGTGTCTTGGGGGGAAGAGTTTTTGAGGTCAGTAGGGGCAAGAAAAAAATATTGAAACAAAATGAAAATGTTGGAGGTTTGTGGATCTCTCTGAAAGATAATTGAACTTCAGCTTCATTTCACTGGGGCCTGGGGATCTGGAAAATATTCTTGATCTACCAGACATTTGCAAGTTAGTGCTCTTTAAAAAAAGAAGTGTTTTCATATGATTCCAAATTATATTCTTTTCTAATGAATGGGGACAATTTCAGATGATTTGTGGCAGGAGATAGACAGATACGATGAAAAATCAAATGGGAACAATGTACGCTGATGAGTTTCCTCGCGTCTCTGTAGGATTATTATTGCCTTTTACCAGACGTAGAGAGGAATATGTATCAGTGAATTGGTATTCTACATTTCTTTCTCATTTCCCTAAGAATACAAAGGTTAATCTTTATTAAATTTCCTTCTTTCTGAAGTAGATCCATTAGCAAGTAAAGAATCAAGCTATCGTGACAGACATCCTCAGTGCTGTCACACGCTGATGCTTTCCTTTCCCCTCCACCCATGGTCTATAGGCAGCTGGTGTGCACATAAAGTCCTGTAGAGCCCAGGACTTGTCCACACTGTCACTACTATGCAGAGTCAATTTCCTGGCTTTCCTTGCTGCATCTTGCAGGACAAGTTGTAATGATATTCAGGTATTAATGTTTACCTGGCTCTGTGCTGAAGTACAGGAAGCCGTCAGATACATATGACCAGCTACTCTACCCTACGGCTCTGAGTAGGGCTATCTTACTCCAGGTTGCTCAGACCCTTGTCCAAGCTGGTTTTGAATATGTCCAAAGACAGAGGTGACACTGCCTCTCCTGGGCCCCTTCTCCCTCTCTGAAATATTTTTTTCTTGTGTTGGGTTGAAGTTTCCCTTGCTGGAACCTGCAACCTTTGCCTTGTCTTTTCGCTGTGACCCTGAGCAGAGGGATGCTGGGACCATCCTGGGGCTGCAGTCTGATGGGGCTGGCAATGAGCAGAGGAAGCAGTTCACTACACCAACTCTGACGGGTATACATCCAGAAGTGTCCCATTCTTCTCCATTTAAAGGAAGGTGCCAAAATACCTCCATTGTTGAGAGCTACTGCTTTAGGCATCCTCTTCACTCTACTCATTACAGATTGGCTCAAGCAATGAAGTAAATCTTCAAAGCAAGCATAAGAAGACTCTTAGTAAGGGTCAAAACTGTAGCAATTTTCACTTACAAAACTTTTAGCAAAGCAGTTCTTTCACCTTCTCACATTGTCTCCATCAATAGTGCCCTGCAGTATTGAGGTCCACAGCACAGGTCCATTTGTCAGGAAGGAATTTTCTCTTGTATTTGAGTTGGTTCAGTGTTTAATTTCATTGCTATTCCCTTCTTACCACCTCCCTTCCTGCCTTCAGCTTATGTCTTGAGACAGGAAAGCACAAATAAGCCTTCTGCCTCCTTTAAGGCCTTCACTTCATAGCCCAGAATGGAGCTGTCCCTAGTGGTCCCCCCTCCAGCTAACCTGCACCATGGGGCTCACAGTAGCTCTACAAACATCTCTGATAACACTGCTGCACAAATGGGATCTTCCAAGAGGGCAGAGCCAACATCTGGAGGCCAGAAACCACTTCAGCCATCCTAAACTATCTGCCTGCTATTCATGAACTGGAACTTTCAGGTAAATAACTCCAATCATTGCAATTTCTTCTCCTAGGAGAATGCTTCCAAGACTTTTATTGTTTCTATTGACCTACCTTGCTTTCCTATAGCCCTGCAGCTCTGCAATATTCTATCTGAAATAAGGGAACCAGTAATTCACACAGTGTTTATTTGACAGCCTTTGTAGTCAGAGTAAGGGAAGACAATGCTGGGGAGGCAGATTTTCCCTGTTCCACTTGCTGTGATCCCAGTATGTTTTGTCTCTTCTACCTGAGCTGATGGGGTCATGTAGTAAGCACAGACTGAAAATGTCCTGTGATTGTAATGTTCAGCTCTTTAGCTTCAGACTGCTGAGCCTGAATCATGAAAAAGTTTAACAATCAAGCCAAGGTGAATATTTTGTCGACGCAACATTTTTAGAAAATAAATAGACCAGTAATTTATTTAAAAGATGTTCTAATTTCATAAATATTTCCATAAAAGCTTGAAGAAGCTTAATTATATGGCAATCCTTCACCCCATTGTGGAGGAGCAGAATTATAACTAGCTTCACTTTCTCTGCTCAACAGCTCTGTGATTTCTGATCATACTCTAATTGCTCAGAAGCAGAACCTGCTTGGCTTTAAATGATTGTTAAATGATTCAGGAATCGTATTTACGTGGAGCAATTGTTCCACAGATCTTCACAAAAACCCATGCTAGGAAAAGCATAATTCATTTTATAAATGGCAGTTCTTAAATCTGTTGTATTTCTTCTTTTCACCAAATGTGCATCTTCTATAATACGGCTTTGGGTCATTTTTAATTTTTCTCTGAAGAAAGCCACGCTAATTACAGCTTGATTAGATAAGTAGTTAGTGAGACAGCAAGTCGCTTGCACAGCCTGGAAGAGCTGTTAGAAAAGGTTTTAGCAATTGAAGCTCATGGGAATATACAGCTTAAACTTTTCAGAATGAGAGCAGGCATCCAATCAATATTTAAGACTATTTCACGACCTTTTCTCCCTGTGATTTTAACTTGCTGCTCAGCTAACCAAAAGCCTGAGATATGACACTTTCTATTTTAGTATGTCTTTTTCTTTTGCAAAGATTGAGAGGGGAATTCTTAATACTGAAAATCATTAGGAGTAGTTCACCTCACAATTTCTTTGTTAGACTACAAAGAGAATTACAAATGGATTCAGGAATATGGAGTCTGAATACTTCATATTGACAAGAGGTTAGACTCTCAGCTACACCAGAGCAAATCAGAAGATTTTTTTTTTGTTAAAATTCAGTATAGTTACTTTACTTTTAGTGGGTAATACTTTTAAGATTATTTTCAGGGAGAAAGTTTACAAAGTAAAAATTGATACACATATAAATTGATATTCTTTGTCAATTTGCACTTTTATTTTCCACTGAATAATCCTTTGCTGGTGAAATTTAGGGTTTCAGGCAGACCTTTGGTAGCTTCACAAAGGGAAAATATAAAATGCAATGAAGACTCCCTATAATTTCCTTTAATCTCATGCCGAGCTACTACCAGCATGACCCTGAAAGTAGTATTACTTCCTAAATACACAGCCTTGATGAACAATAAATTTTTCTTTCATGACAGATTTATTGTTTTGTTGAGGAATTGCTTGAGAGCTATTTCATTGTATATAGTGAAGGTGTAATTGGGCTACAGCAGGATTATTCCTTTAATAGGTTAGGCAATAATTTCATGTCACCTTTTAGTACACAGGGATTTCATTCCCTTAAACTGATTGATTAGTTTATCAGGATTCCTTTTATGGCACTTGTATAAAGCAGTGTCTTGCCGAAGGGAGACACTCCCTTTGCCAAGAGGGGAGGATCTGCGTGAGAGAAGACATCAAAACAGCCTGTGCTGCATGGAGACGTCTGCAGCCCACCGTTTGCCTTACCTGTCAGACATTTATGTAAATTTTTCTTAAAAGTCCTGATCATCCTGTGTGGCTTAAATCTGCAGATATGCAAACCTTTCTTTTATGCCTCTTTCCACTGCCATGGGGAAGCCAATGACAATGCCCAAAGAGGAAAAGACATCCTTCTGGAAATTGCACCTTGTTATGACTGAGCAGTGCCTCACCATCCATGAAAAAGAAATTGTCCCTAAGTTCTGAAAAATATTTATTATTGGTTTTTCAAAAGCATCTCCTGCTGTTCTGACAATCATCTAAATTGAATTGTGCTGAGGAAAAGCTGACCTTCTCCTTTCCCCAGTGAGGTCTTCTATTGGAGTTCGATAAATGAAATCAGTCAAAACCCACTTAAATTTCCTCTTAGAATATTTCCCTAGACAGAAGCCAGAGTGAAGAATATTAGGCTAAATTCTCTCTTGACATAAATCCATTGAACCTAAATTAATCTATATTTTGGAACAACCTGATTGTTGCATCAGGTGAAGTATCCTTTTGGCACGGCACCCAGGACTGAAACTGAGTTACATCATCAGAGAATTTGTTTTGCTATCACTGGAGTCAGAGAACCAGCTCTTGTTTTAGTACCACACTAATAAATGCTCCTCCTAATGCTGCATGATGAGGATTCAGCAATAAAAACTTACTTGTGTTTCCTTACAATTTTAATTCACAAAATTGATCCAGGCAGAAAACTGAAGATTTTCTTTCAGAACCAAGTAGGATGTTCCTGTGAAGTTTTGAAGAAAATCTATTAAGCTCTGTTTGAATTTCATTTCATTAAACATTTAGGCTGACTTGCTGTTTTGATATTTGTTATAATGGCTTTTATGTCTCACTGAAAAACTTGTTGCACTGTTGCTCTCAGTCAGAATTTCCAGAGAGCTACAAGTTTTTGGAAAGCAGAGTGCTAGTTATGTGTGAAGAAGCAGTCATAAACGAAAGCATTGAAGTAATTATATCTGCTTGGATATTTTTGCCTAATGTTGTTTTGAGGAGCCCAATGCATAGCCTGCAGTAGTGAGGATTCCCAGCTGTTAACAAACCTAAATTCCCCTGGATGAAGAAAGACAGGCTTTTGCCTCTATATTGTCCATCTCATCTCTATGTTTGTCTGTGTAAGGTCTTCTTACTGAGGTACAGTTTTCATGCACATTAGTCACCCTGAGCGGTCTGCACAAAGTTGATCCTGACCTGCACTGTGCCATCACTTGCCAGAAGGCTTCATTGCTAATCCACCATGAAGGCTGCTTCATTTGCCGCCAGGTGGATTGCACAGAGGGGTTGATTTTCCCACTTTCCTTGCCCTTGTCCAGAAAATTACAATGATGTTTTAAAATGGGCAAGTGGAAAAAGGCAGCCTCACATATCATGCACACATTCTGCCTCATTTAGCACCTACATACAAAAAAAAAAAAAAAAAGTTAATAGAGCTGCCAAACCAATTACATTATATTAAATTAGATTAGCGAGCCAAAAAATTAAGACATCATGGCAGACAGGTCTAGGAATGCTGTGGCAAAAGGGAGCATGGGATACTCAGCTCTCAAAAAAATGAATTTACTCAGTGAGCTACCACTGAAATAAAAATATTTAAAAAATGTCAGATGGAACTAAAACATTTTAGACATATGGTGCATTAACCAAATGTTTAAACATTTGCCTTTAGCTACATAAATGTAAAACTGATGGAATGAGTTTAGCAGGCGATACAGATTATCTTTAACTGTGTTAAACGGCACATGTTCATTGTAGTGCAGGCCAGTTAAAAATGCAATGCAGACCACATCTCTCTAATCTCATTTATAGATGATAGCTACGCTTTTCTCTTACTTTGAAAATTGTTGGTCATCTCTACCTTGTTGTATTACTTCTGTTAACTGAAAATATGAATATTGGAACATTAATGATCAACACTCCCCCAGCACTCAAACCAATCAATGCTTTGATTTCTCTAATTAGGCTACTGGACTTGGCATCAGATGGAGCCTTCCCTACACTTCCTATAAATAATCTTGGGAAATCACTGCAATTCTCTGGGTTTGGGTATTGCAACAGATTGCAGAGATAGCCATCTGATAAAGCAGAAGAAGCTTCCTCTGTCTTCCCCTATCTGGTTTATATAGATGCACTGGGAGTTGTAGGGTGCTTGGACACTTCACAATAACTGCAGAAAATATGCACTCAGTGGGTGTTCTCAGATAGACAGCCAGCCCTCCCAGAATGTGTAACACCTCCAGGGTTTTCATAAATATCCTCCAGTTGTCTGAATAAAGACAATGAGAGAGAAACCCAAGCTTCCTATTGTTATGAGTAAATCTCTGAATAAAAGAATCAACTTTTTCTCTTGTACAACAGTTATACTCTTTCTAAAAATTATATTATTTAAGAAGTGCCAACACAAACAATTTTCTGGACTTGGAAAATAGATGTCTTGACAATCTTTATTTTAATTCACCATGAAAGCTTCTCAGCAAAACAATTGTATGATGCTGAGGATGATGTTTTGAGCTGGTTAGGATTCCTGCATCCTGTATTGAAACCTCCAGACAGGCACACAGATCTGCTAGGTGGAAAAGGACAGGGGCTGGTAAAGTCAAAGCAGAAAAATTGTAATTGCTGTGATACCAGTTAGAAAGTGAGTGAACTGACTGCAAGGAGAGGAGAGGGTGTGAGTTCACCTGTGGCTAAATTGTGGCTGCAGTCTATCAAAACCATCTGTGGGCACTGCAGAAATGCTTGGGGAAGGCCACTGAGCAAAGCATGCTGATAATTTATGGTCTGGGTCAGAAATGCTGTAAGTCTTGTTTTAAAATCAGGCAGCATCAGAAAGCTGGTGACACTGTGTGGCAGTGATGGATTAACCCTTTCCTCAGCTGATGATGAGACTGAATAGGATGCTTCCTCAATCTGTTTGCCCAGGGACAAGAAGCAGAAAGCTTGTCACACTGGCATAGCTGTGCTGGGGGTGCAAGCTCTGAGCAGGCACAGCTCAGCCCCAGGTGGGTGGCAGGAGCTGCTGAGGGCTTTGAGACCCTTTGTGGCTGTTCCAGCACAGCTCTCCCCATCCTCTTCCTTCTCCTCCTCCTCTCTGCTCTTGTCTAATGTTTAAGTACAGGTGTTTTTCTCAGTTGTCAAGACCACCCGAGGGAAGATTTGTATTTTGTCACTAGTTTCCCTATATGTTCTGGGCTTGCTAGGAAAGATCAGAGAAGAAGCTTTTCCTTCCCATTTGTCTCACACCATAACTCTGGATCTGCTTGCTCCAAAGAGCATAGGCAGGTACACTGTTCTGGCACATGTATAAACTTCAGGTGAGATGGCTTGATTCAACATGACTTCCAACACAGAGGAGAGCGCAGCAGGCTCAGGACAAGTTAAACATGGTTGGCAGCCATTCTGATGTCTGAGCTCTCCAGCTGCACTCCCCAGGCATGTCAAAGCCAGGCCCTGCGGGCTCACTGGCCAGAGAAGGTGGTTCCTCTGCCTGCTCAGGGCAGCCCAGTCCAGTCTGGCAACCAGCCTGCCTCTCCTGCAGACCCCGCATCTGCCAGCACCAAGCCAGAGCTGGGCCTCTCCCTGGGGCTCTTGGATAGACACCTTCCTCCAGATGCCCACGATGGGGATGGGAGAGCTGGGGCGGGAGGCGGAGGCCAAGCCCAGTGAGCTCCTGGCTACTGGACACGCTGCTCGTTCCAGCTGACAGAAACATGCCCAAAGCAATCACTCACCTGCCTTGAGGCAGAGGAGGCCCATATGTGATGCGATGGTTTGGCTGCTGGTTGGTTCAGCAGGTTTCCATCTCACACTAAGAAGTGTTCAACACTATCAAAACTGACATTTTTCTACATTTGTATGTGGTTCAGACAAAGACAACCCAAAAAGTAAGTGCAAAAGCAAGCTGACAGTTACTGGCTCGGGTTACCTTCAAGAGAACTGGAAGGAACGGCTAGCAATACACACAACAGAGGGAAACAGGAATGTCCAGAGTCAGTTTGTCAGATTAAACTGTTGTCTTTCTCTCCAAGTTGAGTACCTCCAGGAGTTGAGCCTGGGTTCATCTCTTCAGATGGGATCTGTGAGTCGTGACAACTCTGGACCCACAGGACACATCTGGTGGCACCTTGGGAGATGGGGCCAGCTGAGGAAGGTCACTAGCTAAATTTGTGCAATACACAAAAGGACAGCTCATACTCTCATGAGCTTTTTCTTCAGTCTTTCCCCCTCTCTTCCCCATTCTCATGTAATTTTTCAGGCATTTGGACCAAAACAGACATAAACCATGCCCAAACAATATGCAAGAGCTCAGACTGTGCAGGAAGAGGCCACTGCCCAGAGGAACTTAGTAGCTCTGCTTACCATAATATTAAATTGCCATTTTGAATGTCTTCCATCTCAGATCACCAGTTTGTATCCTGAGGTCTCAGAGCAGATGCAAAGGTGGAGAAACGCTGCTTGCTGATAAGGGAATGGCAACAAGACTGGTGGCAACAAGACTGGTGGCACAAAAGGGCAATAAACTGCCAAATGTATGTGGCAATTGAACCTCCTGCACAGATAAGTGTTTATTTAGCTCTTGAGAGTAAATCTCCCTAGTGAATTTCAGAATCTCCCTGACACGGGAATACCGAGCCCAAGGGATATTACCATCTTAATACCGACTTCTGCAAGAAGCATTTCTGTGTGAATTGGACTTATTACTTCAGATGATTACAGCTCCTTTCCCAAAGAGCACAACTGTGCAAGAGAAACCAATATAATTCAGAAAGAGACTAGAAGCCAGTTCTGTGAAAGGAGTGAGTTTTATGTGACAATAATAAATTTTGGTGTGACAGACACACTGAAGGAAAACTGCTTTAAAGTAACACGTGTGCCTCAGAAGTTGTGGCTATCTGCCCATCCTGTCCTGCTTGCACTAACTTACCCAGATGAATGTGGGCCTCCTTGCTTGGAAAATACTTTCTAACTCCCCTTTACTACTGACTGGCCTAAGTCCAAAGTCTCAGTAGTATCATATTTCTGTCTGCATGCCTCAGTGTTCACAGTTAATCTAATCATGGCAACTAGCGCTGGGTAAGTACCTTGGTGTCTGGATGGATGGATGGATGGATGGATGGATGGATGGATGGATGGATGGATGGATGGATGGATGGATGGATGGATGGATGGAAGAACAATACTGGAGATCAATTTCTGTGTTAACACTAAAATCCATAAGAAGGATTTTAGTCTTAGTCTCTTACTATGAGACTATGTCAATGGACATTATCCTGTCTTATACAGAACAGGAGAGGGGAGTGGATTTTTACCCATTTTTGGACAAGCTGTGTGCACAGCAGTTGGTGTATGGTATTGAGCAACAGGGCAGATGGCACTTACTGGACAAAAGTAGCTGCTGTCCAACAAACATTTTTCCATGAAATACAGCAAGAGTAGCATCTTTTTTTATGAATGTGGATCTTGCTTTAATGGTGCCTTTATTGCCCTCACAACTGTACCTCTCAGGTGGTTCCTTGGCATTACCCTTGAGATGCTTTAGAAGTTAAAGCAAGACCATGATGCAGAACACTATTTACTATGGCAATTGTTACATTGGCAGTACAGACAAAATGGACACTGCCTGTCCATGAGCTTGTAAACTGAACTCAGAAGCTTGGATGACATACCAGAGAAATTACTTTTCTTCTTGAAACACAATTACCGCTTTTTTATACTTAACCAAAAACATAGGATCTTTATTTTTCACCCATTGACTGCCATAAGCTGCTCCCAGCACAAGTGTAAGACTATAAACTGATTTCTCTTATCCAACATGACAAAATCTGTGGCTCTCACTAGGCTCTGTGCCTGTTGTGGACGGATGCCATTCTTTTTAATCACTGTTGAGGATTTTAAGTGTACAGTTGTACAGTGGGAGCTCTGGCTTATTATAGCACTGTGCATCCTCAAACATTTTCACCTTCTACCTTACCATATCTCCTTGTTTTCGCTTGATCCTACTAATTCTCCAAAAACAGAGAACATTTTTAGAAGGTAACAAACTAGGAAGCATATTATTTACTGCCATCTTTAATGTGACATTAGTGTGTGATGGTAAAGCAGCTAAATTAAGCCAAAATGTGGGAAAATAAATAAATAAATGAATGAAACCATACCAGAGGGATGTGGTCTAGTGGTGATCACTTTGAAAAATTGATCTTTCATCTATGAAGATTAGAGGCATGTCTGTTTCCACAATTGTAAAGTCAAGGCGAAAAGGCCTGCCTGTATTTACAGGCATGGAGCTACATTTGTGTACCAAATAATAAAAAATCATCTGCTTACTTACCATAACAGAAATGACACTATGGCAAACAAAACTAGAATAGAAATGGTATTGCTATGATAAAAAAAGTCTAGTCAATAAGGAACACTCAGTATACCTGTAAAACAGATACATCTTTTCATAAGGGAAATGTTTATTAGAGAAGCCCTCTCTTCAGAAGGTGTGGCTTTTTTGAGAAGTGCTAAAAATAACTTATTGGGATGTATCACAGCATCTTCTTTATATCACAGTATATGACTGTATTGCTTGCTTGGGTCTTTGGAGCTTTTGACACATCAGTCTTGATATGCATAAGTTTATTGCTTCTTTTGTTATGTCGATGGTCATGAATTCCTAACTCCTTTGAACTAGATTTTTAAAAGACTGAGTGGAAAAAAGTGCTCTCAGTAAACATCTGTTAAGAGCGTGAGACACAAGGAAGGAAACTTTGCTGTCACAGCAGCCTTCTTTGTTCAGGGTAATCTAACTAGTCATCTCCTGTACTTGGAGCTATCTTGTCAGCTAGGTATTGTTTCTCTTCTGCCGAGCAAAATCAGACTGACTTTTGTGTTACTAATTCCCTGAAGAAACCAGAACCCTTACACTTCTGAACCATTTCTCAAAGTATTACCACTTTATTTCCCATTCTAAGTCAGATTTGGGATTTCCATTTTTTATCTGAGTCCTCAGTGTACAGCCCCTGTATCCCCTTCATACCTCCCTCCACAAGATGTGAATAGAATTAGGATTTCCTCTCCATGCACAGCATATACAACAAGGACTTTTTTTCCTCAGTGGCCTTCCCCCCAGCTCCCCAGCCAGCATTTGCCTGAAGGAAAGCCAGCTGTGTCTGAAATCACTGAGAGAAGAATAGCAGTATCAAAAGACACTGCCAAATAATGCAGGAGGGAGCTGAAAGAGATGCTCTGAGATAATATCTCAAGTCAGACCAAGCTTTCTGCTACATTTTCTTTTGGATTAGCCTGCAACCCAGGTGAGGTTCAATCAGGTATCAGGATGTAGAGCTGTATTTCTGAGGTTTTTTCCCTCCTTACCTTATTACATTGTAGTCTTCAGGTGGCCATTCTTGACCAGGTCAAGATACATCTTTGAGGCTGGTAGTGAGTGCTCTGCAGATTGCTTCAGAAGTGAGGCAGATTGCTCACAGTCTCCTTTCCCACTCTTTTCTGATAAAACCGTTAATGCTCTTCATAAGCAAGCTGTGGCAGTGTGTGAACCATTAACCTTAATCTGCTTGACATTCTCCTTTCCATGTTTTAATTATACTGACAGATTTCCAGGAGGTTGTTAGCCTTTCTCTTTTTATCATGGACTTTTCTCAGCAGACTCCAGCTTTCACTTCTCCTTCTCCTGTACTCAGTAACATGTGCAATGTACCCTCCTTGAGGCCACAAGATTTGGCTTGTAAGAAGTGATTTGAAGAACAGGAACACAAGCATATTTTTATACTTGTATTTCCAGGGCATCTATTTACTGGTGATTATCTGAACCTTTTGCATAAAACCACATTAAATCAGGTAAAAACAGGAAAAAATTTAACCTGTGATGAATGCTGTCCAACAGAAATGGCTCTTCCACTGTTTGGAGCTTGACATTGATTCTCCCTTGGTTTCTGGAACCTGCTCCTTGCAGCAAGGCTGCATCTGGTGGTTGCTGTAGCACCGAGTAAAGCCATGTATGTTGATGTATATTGTATATTTTTTCACATAGGTGCTGCGCTTTATATAAAAGGAATCTGGTTTACACTGTAGAAAAGTAGCCCACAGCACAGTTTTGAAAAGTAAAGGTCAGCAGCTCCATGAAGCTGATGGTCCTTGTCAGTGGGAAGTGATTCACAGCTAGCAGAGCATCTCTTCTGTCACTGCAGAGGACAAAAGTCCCATCCATGCTGACCGGTGGGGCAGGCCTCTGCTGTCATTCTGTTCCTCAGATGACAAAATCCAACTTGAGTCATTTTGTGGCTGTAACAAACTGAGTGCAGTTGATTGTGCCACCACAGATGCCCTCAGTACTTCTTTCTCTGTGGCTGACCCTGTGAAAGTGATGGGTCCCCTGGAAGCTTGGAGGCTCATCTGGCAGCCTTGTGTGGTTGTCCCGGGTACCCAAAAGCATCTCAAAAGATAGTAGATGGCTTTTTGCCACATTTATTGCTCATAGAACCAAGAACAGACCATGTCTGTACTCCTACAACACATTTTCCCCTGCCCTTTCTGTGACTATAGGGTGTCTACTCTCCCTCATTACTGAAAAGTCAAGGCACCTCTGAGTCCTTCACATAATGTCACTAAGGTAGGGAAGCAGAGAGACTGCCATTTAATGACTAGGGATTAAAGCCTACCAGAAAATTGAAAAAAGAGAGATTCAAACTAATTTCCAACTGTATTTCCAATTTTGTTTCTTACTTTAATGATGATTCCTTATTGGCAATTAATGAAAAATGCTTGAAATGATCAACAGCTGGATAAAATGGCAAAGAATCAGATCAAAGGCTTATGGTACTGTTGTGTGTGTGCATGGAATGGTTGTAAAATGAAGGCTATAAGAATGAGACATACATGATACTAGGAGCAGCTTTCAATCATTTTTAGTTCAGAGGTTTTCTGTGCAAGAAATTACTGTTACTCCCTCTCCCACTAACATGTTGGGTTTTCAGTGAAACCATGCAACAAAATTTCATGCACAAACCACTTTGGCAAAGAACAAGCCCTTATCAACTGATCCCCTTTACCTCTTTGTCATCTCCTTCAAAGGCCTATCAGAGATTTCTAAGTCAGGAATTACATTTATAGTAACTGTGATAACTTCCGAAAATACATCAGATGTATTCGAGCATCCCATTTCTTTTTTACTGCAATTCCCCCAATTTGACTGTTACCTGTGTCAGTTTAGACATCAATAACTCCCTTGATCTCCCCTATAGAAGGCAACATTGCAGTTTTCCAGTTCCAAAGCAGTTTTAAGGGAGAAGTTGGCTGAATAGCTCAGCATTCAGATTTTTAATCTGCATATGTCCATCTTGATAGTATCTGAATGGATCGCACTGATGCCTTAAGTGATGCGATTAATATCTATCATGTGATGTTTACTCTTCACTCCTGCTTTGGAGAGAAGTGTGTTCTCTGGAATGTTGTATTTTGGTACAGCTTTATCAGTTTTGGTTTTGTTTAGTTTTACTTTTCTGGAAAAATGCACATGTTAGTCTGTATTTATTTTAGAGAAAGCAAAGTTAGAGAAACAAGGACCTTAGGTCTTCAGGGAGCTCATTCCACAGTCGCAGGCTGACCAGCTCTGTCTCCACAGATAAGCTTTGCCCTAGTTTTAGAGAGGTTCAGTTCCAGCAGAGGAGCAAAGTTACTGAGTACAGATTTTATTGAGGGCTTTAAGCAGTATTTAAGATACTTTAGGCTCAAGATGAGAATTATTTGAATGATCCATCACATAGTGAACTCCATTTTTCTAGTCTTTTGGAAGACAACACAAGACCTGGAGCAAAAATCTGATTTCCTGTGGTCAGCTCTATTATATGAAGTGCTGTGTGAACTTCTGGTGTACAACCTAAATGTCTTACACCACATATATCACACTAGTGATATAGGAGTAAATAGATGAAGTGGGTCACAGCTAGGCCTCCAACACATTCCAGCCAGCTGCAGAATCCATGTGGAAGTGCTCATGCCACAGGTTAATATTGACAGGGAATTACTACTCCATCAGCAAAGACCAAGGTGATCATCCTAGGGGAGGTAGATTTGGGCTCCAAACTTCTCAGCCCTGTGACACACCAGATTCTCTTCACAGGGAATACACATGTGGTTTCAGGTCCACAGAACATGGATTGGCTGAGAAATTAATGCTGAGACAAAGTTCAGCAGAGGGAACTTTCTCATTAATATTAATCTCTGTTCTGGTGTGTTGTGGGTTGCTTGAACAATTGCATTCCATGGTGTTAAGGAACTGACTTTGTGTTGATGCTAGTGTTCTCTGGGATGCTCTGAGCAGCCACCAAGAAGGCTGTTTAAAAATAGCTTGAAGTCTTCTCATATTGAACAGGCTGACTGATGCTTTCTAGCTTTGCTAGCTCAGGTGCCTCTGCTGTGTTCATCTAAAATGCTCTCAGGCTGAAGCTGAGCAACAGAAACCAATAAAACCCAACAAAGTACTTACTAGGAATTTGGTATGAAGGGAGGACATCTCAGCTTGCTGGTGCACTCATAGATTTTTTTCAGGCATGCATCCAGTATAAGACTCAGACTTAATTTCCTTTAGGCTGTGATTTCATGTGGCTCAGTTTATTCATAGGTACTCAAAAAGTTTAAAAGTTTCATACAATCCAGAACTTCTTAATGTCCCCAGACAGCTCCATAAAGCAAGCAAGCACTGGAAAAGTAATAGCAACCATAATAGATGCAGATTCCTTCCTAGAGTTTTACATCCTCCCTTTAGAGCATGCAGCCAGGCAAGGGTAGCTGGTTATCCACGGGATGGGATGCACCCAGGTGATAGCCTGCAGCGGGCCTATTGCAGCCTACAGAGCTGACTCCAAGGTATGGCTCTTTCCTCTCACCTGCACCATAAGGGGACTGTGCAGTTTAATATAAGAGATAAACCAGGTTTTAGCTCCTTCCAACCACTGGAACAGTGAAGCCACTGTTGTGCTACTGATAGTGTCACCCCCGGCTCCTTGGCCTGGTTACAGCTTGGGTAGCTGCAATCTGCCTACTTACAGTCTCCCCAGAGTTCCTGTTGGCAGCATTATTCTTTTTCCACTTCTTGTCCTAATTTAGTTAGGTTATCTTGCTGTGCACTCTTAAATGCTACCACAATCCATATCAGAGGTGGCTACATGTCAGGTTTGGGTAAAGCAATCTCTCATTAGGGGAGCCTGATCTTACAGGCTCACTCCTGTGAATAATGCAGAGGTGTGTAATTAGGCTTACAGAGGTCCAGCGCTGCTACTGGGCGATGCACTCAGAAGAATAACATCACTCGAGTGCCTGGAGTTTTATGCACATCTACACAACATCCTTGCAGCAGACGTGAAGTATTTTTTTGAATTTGCTGTTTTAAACCAATTGGAAAAAAAACATAACTTTGGGGAAAAAAGTGAGAAACTGAAGGGATTTATTTTGCTTGCTCTGAAACTATTAAAAGCTTGAGGCTTTGAATAGTTCTGTATACTGAACAATGATATCTGCAGCCTTTCAGCTCAGTCTGGGTTCAGTGGAAGCCAGAATTAAAAATGCAGCCCACTGGGCTTGAGTGTAAATTAATTAAAACCAGTGAAGCAAAGACTCCACTGTTCTTGGGAGTTTTGCACAGATCTACAAACTATAAGGTTTCTGATTAAGAACTTTGACAAAATACTTTTTTAAAAAAAGGCAAAGTACTTGCATGTCTCTTTTACTAGTAGACTTTCACTTTTCTTCCCTTCTGAAGTCTCTGGGCTAAGCAGCTCATTAGCAAGAGGTGGGCACCTCCAGAGAGCAACCCCTCCTTCTGAAGGCAAGATGTGATAGAGAAGGTGAATTATCCCTAGGGCTACCTTTTGTTCTGCTCTGACTCTGGAGGAAGCTTTTATTTGTCAATTGACAGGACGGAGTGCAGGCACCCTGTCTAAGTAAATAATGGGAAAGTCATCTAAATTTCCTGCATGTGATGTAAAATATAACCTTGATCTTTCTTTCCTGAGCAATGAGACATACCAGCTGCGAATTTCGTCCAACAGGAAATATATACAATATGTATGCACATATTTAAAAGTCACACAATTTTAAGGTAAGTTATACATGCATTTGTTCTCTGATGCAGTCAATAACTACCCTGGCAAGAGAATTTTAGGTTTTGATATACAGCTCTGATGACTGGCTATGTATGGAGGAAAGCATCCTTAAACACCGTGCTGACAAAGTAGTACCCACAAATCTTTCAGTGCCCATCACTGGCAGATAGTAAATATTTTATACCTTATTGAAAAATAATATTTCTTCTTCTCAAGTATTGCTCATATATTCCCTTTGGGCAACTCTCAGAATAGCCTTTTGGGATTAATAAAAACTAATAGTTCCCTTTATGGTTTTCAAGCTTTCGTCACATGGGCTCCCCAAAGCACTTCCACAGCAGCAATCCTAGTCACTTAGTTTGAAAAATGAATATGCATTAATGGGAGCATAGGAAGAGTAAAACTTCTTTTCTGTGTTCCAGCATGAGAATGTCACCTATGCTGTGTGCAGGACTAGCCTGGATGGTCTCTCTGCAGGGGTGCCATGAGGAATGGCCCTGCTCTGGGAAGATGTTTTGAAGCTATTTACAAATAAAATGAACTGTGTGCCTGGAGCAGGCTGTTAGGCTCAGAGGAAAGGCTGTGAAAAAAAGGTGTTATATTTACTTCTGCTTTTTAATCTGCATTGTTGTTGTTTCCCACATACCTATCCATCTTTTTATTGCTGTTTGCATCTGGATTGAAATAATTTGGTTTGATGATAATTTTTTCTTTAGAGACAGATGTCTCTCACATTATTCCAGAGAAGACTGACACCAAAAGGGATTGCTGCAGGGGCACTCAGGCTGGTCCACAGGCACCTCTGCCGTCTCTATATTCAGGTTTCAGGTGGTTGATGATGCTGGCCCAAGTTTCAGTTGACACACTCATGGTTTTGAGAAGCGGCGGTGTGGCATTATGTCCCTGGAAGCTGAAGATTATAAAGGGAAGAACAGAAATAATAATGATACTAATAACAATAATAATAATAATAATAATAATAATAATAATAATAATAATAATAAT
>JAWWEU010000081.1:139152043-139194086 GCA_035583155.1 Acropternis orthonyx | reverse complement strand
TAATAATAATAATAATAATAATAATAATAATAATAATAATAATAATAATAATAATAATAATAATAATAATAATACGGCTTCCAGAACACTGTGACAGCAGTCTAACATTCTGCCCTTGAGCTATTCCTCCAAACAAAATTTCCAGCATTTCCCTCTCAAATGTCTAATGGAGTGTTGAGCCAGCAAGACAGCTGGGAAGTTTGAGTTTCTGCCTGCACAATGGCAGCAGTGTCTGTGCTGTCAAAATTAACTCTGCATTTTTTCCTGCTCATGTTGGAAAAAAGATCTTTCTAACATTTGAAAAATATACCATGTGCTCAGAGATCTTATGTTCCTTTGCTGGTTTAGCTCAAGCAAAGCTGATTACAAAATTCAATTCTAGTGTCATTCAAAGAGCCAATGATATTCAGAAATATTGGTATCATGAAGGTCTATTTTAAATACATGACCTCATGGTGTGTGGAAGGATAAGCACAGCAGATCACTGCTTAGCTAATGAGTGGATGGGCACTGCATAAAAACCTGAAAAGAAGCATCAGCCCAGCTCTATAGGTATTTCCAGAGTAGGTTGACACAATATCTGCTGATATTGGCACTTGTCAGGTAAATCCAGCTCTGGGTTGCACTTATCCAAGGAATCTCATCATACTCTGTGGTGTTTTGCAGCTGAAAGGGAGCATGGGATCTGGCCCATTTTATTACACACCTAATTGCTGTTGAATGGTAGATTTTGTGATTTATTTTTCAGCCAATGCACAAACTGCATCAAAACATCAGACAAGTGAATTGGTGCTTCTTGACCTGAGCTGCTAGACAAAGAAGGTTTGTACAGATTTGTAATATCCATTTTGACCTCTCTGCCTTTGATGGTAATAGCACATGTTCAGCATGAGCTCAGTTTCTAAAATATAAGTGACCCTCGAGGATCTGTTCTAAAAAACTCAGGCTTCTTAATGATGGAAAGAAATGTTTTTCTCTTTAAGGGAAGGAGGGAAACAAGTAAGAAGGAGTGAGTACTCTCTTCCTTGGATATAGAAGGCACATGTAAATACAAGATGCCATTTATCATTATTTGATATATAGCAAAATACAGTAATTTCATTTAGCAGCAGGTTTTAAGAAGATTAAACATGCTAGGAAAATTGTTTTAGAATAACAAAGTAACAGGATATTGTAAATTATTTTGCAGTAGGCTGTCATGCCATGTCACCATAATTCTTCAATATTTAATTAAAACCCGCAGCAAATTAATATTCAGGTCCTGTCAAGAAAACTAATTGGATGCAGGGACCAGCTGCTGGAGAAGTCTGGATGTCAGCTTCAAATGGTACTGTGAAAGGTTCACGCTGGCTTGTGGGTACACATTTGAAACACTTTTCATAGAATTAGAGAATCATGGATAGAATGGTTTGGGTTGGAAGGGACATTAAAGATCATCTAGTTACCAAGCCCTCTGCCATGAGCAGGGACAGCTTCCACTAGACCAGGTTACTCAAAGCTCCATCCAACTTGGCTTGTACACTTACAGGGATGGGGCATCCAGGAATTCTCTGGGGAACCTGTGCCAGTGCCTCACACCACCTCACAGTGAAGATCAACATGGACTTATGGAAAAGACTGGTTTTGTTTATAATGATGTCATGGCATTTTTGAGAGGAAGATTCCTATTTATTGACAAGATATACTAAAACTATTTAATTAGAGACTGGGATTTTTTGTAAAACAATTCTCAGTTAATGTTCTGTGATAGAAAGTTCTCTCCTGGGAAAGGTGACAGCCCCCACTGTCCATGGTCTCAGGCACCTCTGCTTCTGCATACCTGATAGACCTTCAGTTTCTCCACTGACTCTGAGACCAGACTCTTTTAAGGAAAAGATGGATACTTCAAAATGGTAGACCCCTTTTTAGCACTGTAATCATTGCACTGGGCTGAGCCACCCCTAGATAAGGCTACATGATTATGGTGTGTTTTGGTTTTGACCTTGGCAAAATGCCAAGCCCCCCAAAAGCTGCCCAGAGTCCCAGCAAAGGAGTGAGGAAAAAAACTCTTAAAAGTGGAAACTGATATATATATATACACATATATACATATATATATATATATACAAATTTACACCACATATATGTACAAATATAAAAGAAAAACCAACAAGAACTTTACCCCAAGCTGCCCCCCACAACAACACAGATTCTACCACCCAGACCCACAGAAAAACACCCCAAAAGACATTTCCTGGGAAGAACACTCAGCAAGGAGAGGGAAAGAGCAACCCCAAACAAAAAAGTATTTACTTCCCAGAGACCGAAACTGCTGTGAATATCTCGACAAGGAGCGGAGAGGCCTATCACTCCCGAAAGCAGCGACAGAGTGTCCTCTCCCTGTCACCACCACAGGCAGAGGAGAGAGCCAGGAGCAACTCCCCCCTGGATTTATACTCAACTTGACGTCAGATGATATGAAATACCTCTTTGGTTGCTTAAGTCAGGTGATACCTGTCCCTCTGAATCTACGGAAAGCCCCCATGGCCACAAAACTAAGGCCTACTGAATTTGACTTTGGGCCTAACTGAACTAAGGCCTTAATCTGAGTTTTTTGGGGTTTATCAAACCCATCACATGGTGGAGTGAGTATGGGAATTGTAGTTGCCATTGGAATGTGACCAGCCACACTGACCAGGTTTCATGCTGAATAATGAAAGCTCTGACATTAAATGCATTGCAAGGAATCACACATCTCTTCAAGGAGATATTTTATAGCTCTGTAGTTTCAAAGATGTGCGTGTTTTTTAAAAAGTAAATTTTAAATTACAATGTTTTGTACAGCTCATTTGTAATCTCAGAAGTACTGGGTATTGCAAGGTATCTGTATTTCAGTGTTTATCAGAACACAGAGCACTGTTTGCAAATGGCTCAGGAATAGAAAAGAAAGTTTAAAATTATGGATACTGGCATAATAGGGATTTATAAATATTGTGTTAGTATGTGCTATGTAATTCTACTTTTGCAGCACTATAAAATACCCACAATGAAAGATATTCACTTTTCTAGTAAACTGTTATGATTTTTTTCCATCGTTGATTTATATGAAGTGCTGAACTCTAACACTTTTGTTGCTAGCTAGCAATTAAGATGAAAGCACTGTCCTTCATTCAGGCAATACACAGATCTGACACAGTTTTGCTCTTTTACTCCGCGGTTGTTTGCAAAACAATAGAAAGGAACTCTACTTTATTTCATTGCCTTTAAAATAGAGAAAGAGGGGAAAAAAGGAAAGAAAAAAAGCTGTAAAAATTTAGCTTACAAAGCGATGAAAAATGGAGTTTGCAGGGAGCCAATGTCATGCTGTATGGAAGCTTATATAGCAAATTCAGAGTAAATGCAAATTCAGTATGTTAGGGAAATTAGAGATGGTTGAATTAATCTTAAGTGACCAACATTGTGCTGCTTCTGTCTGGGCTCTCCAGCTGATGATGATTTCTAGTTATGCTCTTTTTGCTATTTAAGCAGATTCTTCTGTGGATTAATCCTGCAAATACCTGAACCTGAACTGCTTGCAGACATCAAGAACATGAAGAATTCTTTTGACACAGTGAGGACATGCCTCTCCTGAGAGGGAGAGTGCTGAACCCCAGCAGGAGTCCTGGCGCTGGGAATTGCTCCCAGCTCCTCTGACACAGCTGAGAACCTCAGCCTAGTCTTGGTGGGCTGGATCTGGCCTGGAGAGCTCTGTGTGCCCTACTGAGCCTTGTGCTGGTGCTGTGGCCCTCATCCAGTGGCTGGGAAACACACACACAATGGAAGAGTTCTAGGAGAATGGAAGGCATGTGACTTCCCTGGCTGAGAGGTTTCCGTCACCCTCATCTAGAAAGCAATGCTGGATGAGCTGTTATGCCAAGTGGGTGAAACACTCAGACCCTTTTCTGTCTTGGCACTGCTTGGGCAGGGTCTCTTTGCAGCCCAGTGGCACAACTGCCATGGGGAGGGAGAGGAGCTGTCCTTGTACCCTGTGATGAAGAATAAGCATCTACAAGAGCAGGAAAGGAGTGTCCTCTGAGTTTTTATCCCATACTAAATTCATTGGAGCAAGATCAACATCCTTCTAGGCTTTGGTTTGACATCAGATGGCAAATACCTCATCTTGTACAGCTTGTTCTGCCATAGACAACAGCGTTCCTCTGCATTGTATTAGTGTACATCGTCCACGTGCAAATTCTGCTAATTCAATGAATTATTTAGTAGTGCCGTGCTCACAGGCTTATGCCAACACAGTAATAGAATTCTGTACTGGCTATGGGTATAGCCAGATGTTCACAATTTTTCTCCCTCTTTTTGCATGGATTTTATGCAAATTTCAGGAAGAACAGCACTGTCATCACCACCTTCTCTGTTAATAAATCCCATAATGGGCCTCCACACCCGTACAACTCAGCCCACAAGAGAGAAGCTGCTGGGTGTGATCCCTACTCATTGTGACTTAAGGATGCTCAGTGGTGAGAAGGTAAAGGCTACTGGGGACATTCCTTCACTTGGCCGCTCCTGCTGCTGTAAATTGCATGTAACTGCAGCTGGAGGATTTACACTGAAGTGTTTTCAGGGGAGAACCAGGATTGGCAAACTCAGGGAGAATTAGATAAGCTACAGAGTTAGAGGGAGATCAGAAGCTGATGACAGAAGCACAGTAGGAAATCCAGAGCTGTAGGGTGTGACAGTTTTACAGAAACTTTTTTCCTTTATATTTTTTTTCCCTAGGAATTCTTTTTCCAGTCCTGCTATGATTTTGCTGAGTACCTACGGAGTGAAAAGCTGGCCTCACTCTCTCTCTGTTTTTCACTATTCAGTCCCCTCCTCAGAGGATTTACTTGTGATTTACACTTGCAGAAGTGAGAAAATATTCAAGCTGTGCTCATGCAATTATACTGAACAGGGGAAAGAGGCCAGCAGAACTGAAGTTGGTGGATTCTGGGGCTGGGACTCTTCCTGCACAGCTGTGCTCCCTGCTCAGCCATTCAAACCACTCTAGAGTGAGACAGAGCGGATGCAGCCGTTTTGGAGTCAGAGCAATTTCAGTCCAAGGCGGGTTTTCAATTCATAATGACACCCGTACTCTGCAAAGTATTTAAATGTGAGCTTTACTTGCATCAACTTCATTGCAGTAGTTAAGCTTAAGCACATGCTTAAATGTTTTTCTGAAGTGAGTCCTCAGTTTTTATACATGATGTTGAAGTTAAGAAGCATCAGGCCATCTCATCACTCAACAGTGTAAGAGTTACCCATTTATAGAGATTTAGAAATGTAATTTATAATTCAAGTCTTTCAAGGGAAGGATAATTGTCCAATTTTGCACTGTTGCACAGGAGAAAACAAAAGCGAGTTACGTGTTTATGTGCACTGCACTTTTTGGGTTTATGTCATTTTGCTTTACAAATTGCTCTAGATTTTGGGGCATTGAAATCTATCCAATGCTCTAAAATGCATCACATAAAGCAAAGTCTTGCACCTTGCTGCAGCAGTGGGATTTTGTGGAAGTGCTGTGCTTGGTCCAGGCTTTGTCTGTGGTCCTGCTCACCCTGAGTGCCCAATAATTACATGCCAACTGCATACCCTGGCACAGAGACTGATGATGGATGATCTCTGGCCAGAGTGACCCCTCCTCCCTGGTCACTTGAATTGCCTTGCCAATGAGGCTGCATTTCTGTTTACTCAGTTAATGAGGATCAGCATTACAAAATGCATGGCAGTGATTCAGTATGCGTATACCGGTTAATAGAGATAGATTCTGATGTCACAAAATGTCTCTTGTGATAAAGCATTTGGAATATAATGGTTAACATTTCATTTAGCACTTATGGAGATTTGTGTACTGGTTAATATGTATTGTTTGTGAAATTATAATGACATAATAATTGCTTGCAGATACATTCCTATCATATTGGGCGAAGACTTCCTCTCCATTTTTCTTGTCTTTCCAGTCTTACTAATTCTCCAAACATGCATGCAGACATCTGGTGCCAGGATTTGAGTATCTGTTTTTCTGTCTCCACCTCTAGACTCCCGAAAAGATAGCCAAATCTTGCTTGTTTTCTTCTGTGGTTTGTTTTCTTTTTCCCAGAAACCTAAACACTAAGATCAGTGGGAGTTGAAGACTGAGTAATATTTCAAATTGGGCAACTTAACTATGCTATAGCACATATGTTTGTAGCAGCTAACTAGATAAGAGCCAGGAAAGGACACTCAGAGCATGTAGCATATTTTTTAGGCTTGATAGGACCACTAAAACTTTCTGCTGTGCATTGTACAGACTGTCTTTGGCACCTAGTGACACTCATCTATGGCACCATTAAAAATCTTGGCTCTGGTTTGGGAAAGCAGCTACCAAATTCACACTGTTTACCTGATTGTTGACCATCCATGTTATGATTTGACAAGTATTCATCAATACAGATTATATTTCAAAAAAAAATATGACTCAGCTGCGACAGCATTTTACCTTATTATTTTTTCCCCAGTAAGCCCTCATATCAGTTTCAACTAAAAAGACGTATTTAACTCACAAATGTATTTGCTTTTCCAGCATGAAAACCTTGAGAATAAAAGGAAAACAAGAATACATTAGGGGACATAAACAGTGGTTTCTTCTATATATAGAAATAAATAGAATCTAAAAATCTTTTTGCCTCCTACTTGAGTAGACTAAAATCCTAAAAGCTTCTTGTATGTGCTTGCTGACTAAAAATAAAGAGCATTTATCACATTATCATTCATACAAAAACTGCATGCACAGCCTGTGTAGTCCCCAAGCTGCTGGAGGCAGGAAGGATATTTTGTGTTAGTACCAGTTTACATAGCTGAGTTCTTCCCCTGCTTTTCCTTAGAAAGAGGATATTGGACAACACAGGCTATCAGACTGATGTGCTATGACTCATGTTAGCTTCTCAAGCTTGAAAATGCAAGTTACTATTCAAAATACTGGTAATTGTTTTAGTGCAAGTGGTGGTTTTTTAGGTATTAATCAAAGTAAGAAAGAAAGATACCAGAAAAGAAAGTAGTTAACTTGAGGCTTTGCATGCTGCACGGGTTGTACTTTGCTTCATTCTGTGCAGTGGCAGGCTAGTGCTCTCTGTGGACTTGTCTTAGGAACCAAACATGTGCTGCTGAAAACTCTGTGAGTCTCCAGGCTGCTGGTGTAAGCTAAGGAGGGACTACGGGGGCTGTGGATAGAAAGGAGAAGCTGATTTGTTCTACCATGTAGAGAAGTAATAAGGAAGTAGTTTTCTGGTGAGGGAGGATCTGAGATATGGGATTAGGCACTCTTTGGGAATCACCCTTTGTACAGTACAAGTCAAGACACTGTGTGTGCTGGACTTTTTGATGGTACATCTAATTTCTTGAGGTGCAGCTGGAAGGGATAGGGAGTTCTTGAGCTGATGCTGGCTGGGCTTTGCCTCAGATGGACTGTAATTGTTCCCACTGGCATACAGAGAAAGCTGATTTCTCCAAGATCGCTTGGATGGAAAGGTGACCAGGGACAGAACAATTTACAGAAAAGGAGTAAGGGACCCACCATGCTCTGCCTGTTGTGCTGGTACTGTGTCCTGCTTCAGGCAGGGTGGCAATATCACCAACCAGAGCAACACACAGGTGAGTCCAGCATGCTAGCAATAGCTCTGAGACCACAGATGTCAGGCAGGTCAAAATAACCGTGAAGCATCTGAAGGGAGATGTCTGTTACAGGGGTGGTCAGGGCTGCTGCAGCATCCTGAAGCATCCACTGCAGCTGTCTGTGAGTTGTCCAGCCTTTGCTGATACTACCTGCTTATGAGGAACTTGCAGAGATGTAAGAAATGAAAAGAAGGCCGCCATGAAAAGCTAACTGTAAAAGCCATCCATTCTCCTAATATTCACATGCATTTTAAAGCATTGAACCCCCATTCGTTTGTGCAGACAACCCTGATTCAGTCTAGTAACTTAGTGCACCATCAGTTCTTGTGATATCTTTTTAGTCTAAGTGCAGATGGCTAGCACTGCAGAAATGGATGGACATGCAACAGGTTTTCTCTGCTATGACCTACAAAGGCTTCCTGCTCACTTGACATAGGAAAATTGTCCTGTAACACCAGCCCAGGCTGTCACAGTCAGGCCTGCCACACCTTGGGGAACATTAACCTAAATATACTTTTAAAAATATATGAGAGTAGCTCAGGGGATATCTCTTTCTCAGACAAATTTCCAGGCAGGGTTAGTACCTTCATTTTCCTTTGTTCCAACTTGGAAGTTTTGTCAGACCTAAACACTGTTAATGGCTCAAGGACGAAGGAGGTGATCAGGATGCAAAGGTGAAAAGTGAAAAGGAAAAACTTGGGTAAAAAACAAGAAGTAGAAAGGAAGCTACTGGTTGTGTGGTCCAGCCCATGGTGTGGCTCATTATTATTACTTGCAACACCAAATGTTGATGAAGTGCTGCAGAGTGCCAGTAATTAGGAGGCATGGCTCTCCAACTGCTGCAGCATGTGGCCAATGAGTTCCTGCCTCCAAGAGATGTTCTGCACTGTAAGAAAAGAGATTTATGTTATGATAAACATGAAGAGAGACTGAAATACAGCCTATATGCCACATTAGGAATGAGATTTCTCCTACACCTACACATTCAGAGAAAGAGCTCTCAATTGATGTCAGGCTGGAGAGCTAGTGGAAGGTGAGGCTCAGCATCTAGGGTGCAAGTGAGAATATAAATTTTTCTGTTTTCTTCTCCTCAGACTCCCACCAATCTGTTCACCAGTATCTGGGAAACAGAAATCAAACCCATGTAACATGGAATGCTGTTAGGTGACTTCTTGACAATCAATTACGCATGTCCAACAGCATTGTCATTATGGCTGGTGCCTTCCAGTTTCCACATCTGTGCTGTATAGAATTCTCTTAATTATATTTTTAGTCAAACTCTTTCTGCCAGTTGTAGGCTGTACACATTTTACAAGCCCAGTAAATAGAGCGTGAGCAAAGAAGGTGCTAAAGTTCAAGAAACAGGATAGAGCACTGTGCTCACTAATGGCATAGCCTTTAACAGGAGTTGACATGGTGCCAGGTTAAGTGGGAGCAGTGATAGGGCTATAATCACATCATTTGGAGGTTTGCATGGTGTGCTGCTTGGTATATTGTGTAGGGGAATGGGCCTAAATTTCCCATTATTCTTGGGTAGATCCCAATCCTCCTTCAATGGCGAATGTGGCTTTGCACTGCAGACCTATCCTTTGGCACATTGTTTTTCCAATATAGTGTACAGCTCCATTTCAGATATCCAGCTTCTGAACTGCTGAACAAAGTCCCTTAGAACTTCATGAGGATAAAGGACATCTTGGGTTGCAAAGTCCAAGTTCTTCTAGTCACATACCTCTATGTCAAACACCTTCCTGGGAATCTTTTCTTAAGCTAGATCTTAACACAAGGCTGTTACTTACTCCCACTTGTGCTAAAACGGAGATCCAGGAATTAACTTCTCTGCTCACTAGGTAGTTTCTTTTGACTTCTGTTCTAATTTCAGATTATTTTACAACTGTGAGCTCTCAGGCTGTCAATAATCTTCACATTTAACCAGTTCTTCTGCCTTGCTTATATTTGCCCCTGATATTTTTATAGAGAATGACCATATTCTCTCCCAACATTCACTTTGGTAAGCTAAACAAGTCAACCTTTTCTACTGTCCCCTCAAAAAAATAAGTGTTAAAATCCCTGAACATTTTACAAGGCCTCCTCTACTGCATTCCAAGTTGAATTCTTTGTTACCACAAGGCAGTAGAACTGGGTATGGTACTCCAGGTACCATCTTACCAAAGTCGTACTCAACTTAGAGCACTGATTGTGTCTTGTGCATGTGGAAACTACATTGTCTGTACACTCTTTGGTGAGGATGTGCAACTACGAGAATGTAATTGTCCTCCAGCTTTCATGCCTATGAACAGTTACACTTTTGCCTCTTGTTCAGCTCTCAGGAGGGGCACCTCTTTCTTTCTCCTATAGAAAGAACCAGATTCTAAATTAAGAACAGACTGACAAATATTTTAATAAACTACATTCTGCTGTTTTGCTTCACACTGGGAATGAACAGCTTATAGATCAGAGAGCTTTTTACATATTCTTCTAGGCTTGGCTTCCTAAGAGCACATG
Organism: Acropternis orthonyx; assembly: GCA_035583155.1. Taxonomy (NCBI): domain Eukaryota; kingdom Metazoa; phylum Chordata; class Aves; order Passeriformes; family Rhinocryptidae; genus Acropternis; species Acropternis orthonyx. The sequence continues at coordinate 139,183,925 of JAWWEU010000081.1, read as the reverse complement.
CTTCTGCAAGCACATGCTGCACGTGTGTGCCCGTATGTATGTGTATGTGTTACTAATAAATTTTCAACTTCTTGAATAATTTCAAACAATCTCAGTGGTACTGTATCCCTGCAGATTTAATGAAAATCAGCAGCCAAGTAGAGGAAAGAGTTATGCTGTCATCTCCACTGAAGGAAAGGTTGCCGCACAAGCTTTGCCAAAGCCTTTCCTGGATGCTATGAAACCCTGTCAAGTTTCCAGATATGGGAAATAGTAATTTGGAGCTCACAGATTGTTGTATATTGTACAGTCAAGCCAACACAAATCTATAGGAAACCAGCCTGCATTAGTTCTGCTGCTCTGAGCTATTTGCTATATTTGTGTATTTTCCTTTGCTTAGAGAATTGGATATCTCTGAAAATGCATATCCACCCTTCTCTTTCTGCTGTCTTGTAATATATATGGAAATTATGTATCTGCAGACATATATTTGAATACATCTTATGAATGATTTTGTCTTTCACTCACACACCCCCCTTCTCTGTATCTCTACATCTCTGCATAATCCAGCTGTTTAGATGCTCTCTTTTTACTTCTCAATCTATAGATTTTACTGAAAACCTTAAAACCAGCTACATTGCCACCATCTACCTCTTCTCTCTGCTCACCACCAGTTGCTGGACCTATAGATAGGGTGTGGCCATTTACAAGTTGCAGAAACAGTAACATAAATAGGAGGTGAAAGGCTCTCTGTGGAAGGGGGTGATGTTGTGTTGGTGGTGTACAGCCATGGCATTGCACAGGTTATAGCTACCCCAGAGGTTCTGCCTAGAACTGAGATTTGGCCCCAAGTTAAGTGATAGATATTCTAATACAAATACAAAACATTGGTTCAAGTTACTTAGTTCAGTAGTTCAGTAACTGCAATACTGCACATGGTGCTGAGAAGCTGTTCTCCCTTTTAAAGAGAAAATAACAGTCCTTCATTGGTGCTCTGTATTTTCACAATAAACAACCATAAATAAGATGCTGCTAGTAGACTCCATTTTCTCTGATTACATAGCTACCTGACTTTCTGTCTATCAGTCACACAGTAAATCTCTCTTTTTCCATGAAGTACCTTACATTGTGCAAAATCAATATGCTGTCAGAGCACTTTGCTACCTTACCGGTGACACCAGCACGGCGTATGCTCTGGGGAGCCTGCCTTTGTGTGGGAAAAAAACTCCACCCTGTCTGAGGGCTGGATTTAGAAGGGGTCTGAGAGGTCAGAACCCCATGGGGACTTTGGTGGCATATTTTTGGCTCCAGCTCACTTCATCTAGTGTTCTGGATCCCTCCACCTGGCCCCTTTGGTTTACAGCCCCCAGGGGCCTCTGACATCTCATGCCTCAGCAAACTTGGCCAGACCACAACTACAGCAGCAGCACACGGAGCTTCTGCCAGCTTCCAGCTCAGCATTATCAGTGTTAAAACATTTACTGCATGTGCAATTCTCAACAGCTCTTAACTCTGGCAAATCAAAACCAATTTTAACCGGAACACTCCAAGACACTTCTCTACAACGAGGTCTATCTATCTGTCTGACAAATTCAGGCTTGCTTCCCCCAGCTGCTTTGGCATTAAAGATGTTAAAAAAAAAAAAAAAAATCGAGTTGCAACAATTTTCTTCTTTATAGATGTTGGGGAAAAAAAAATCATTCTCTTTATATTAAAAGCCAGTGATGCCTTCATGCCAACAAATCAGATGAGATTTCAATTGCAGGAGCAAATAGAAAAATTTCTGCCTGATCAATAGACATTCAAAGCGTTATCAGGAATTAGCCAGAGGGAGCTGGGATGGAAATGCCTGCCGATCTCAGCCTCTGTATCTAATGTCCTGTCTCAGGGCAGTCTGAACCCCTCAGGGCTGTGGATTGATCTTGGTTTTAGGGCACAGAACCATAAATCCCTGTGGTCTGCCAAGTCACTCACACATGTGATGCCAGGCATATGACTGAACCCTACTGCTTCCAACTGAGCACCCAGGCACTCACTCAACTCACAGCTGGGGCATCCGATGAGCTTTTTGAGGGCTCCAGTCAGTCTAAAATCTGTAAAATTCAGCTTGTGCTTTGCTTCCCACTTTGTTTAGCTTCATTGCTGCATTTGCAGGTTCAGTGTGTGTATGACCAAGCTGTGAAAACAGCAACCAAACAAAATGATACCCTAAGGTCTGATCAGCAGCACACTGGGATTTACTTCTTTCAGGCTATCATCCTTGATTTTAAATTGGAGCAGGGAGCACAGCGTGGTCATTTTATTGATTGGATTAGAGAAAAATGGAGCTGGCTGATATGGATGATAACATTATTGAGTTGTGTTTGCAGCTATGACAGAAACAAAAAAAAATGTGTTGGATTACTGGGGCTCAGGAAGAAAAGGGGAAAGAAAAGGTAATACAGAGGTGAACAGGTATTAGGCTTGGTGCCTTTGTGCTCACTCTCTCCAGCAAGGGCTCTCCTCTTCTCTGTTACCCTGTCTACCCAGCTCACTGCTGCTTTGGCAGCTGCTGCTGCCTTTCCAAACACAACCGACTGTGTATCCAAAGAGATGGGAATTAGTTGTAGTCCCTCATTAGTGGATGCTCACATTATGCTTGTTCATCACTCAGGTAAGAATATTTGTGACTTTAAAAACAAAACAACAAAAGCCATTTGGTGGTGAATATTCTCTTGAAGGGATATTTTTGTGCAAGCCAGGTGTTTAAAAACTGTGGTGTTGCATGACACCTACTGACAAGCAGGGCATACCACAGTTCAGTGTGTGGGCAGCTGAGTTGCTTGGTTTATTTTTACTGATGATTTATTTTTACATTTGCTAACAGTATATGATTGAAAAGGAAGAAGTTGATACTTTGTACCATGTGAATATGTGACATTGAGTGAGTGACTGGCATATATATGTATGTGTGTGTATATATATATATATATGTAACATACCTTATGTTTTATATACCTCTTTTAAATGTTTGGATTATAGACTAGTTTTAAAACTACTGTGTCCAGCAGCTTCATTGATTCATTTTATTTGTGGCTGAGGAAGGACATTAGTAGCAAAGGTACTCAGCACAGGAGAGTAACCTACACGTATGCTTTTGAAATGATCATGAATTTTATTTATATGGTGTCTGTCAGTCATAGAAGCCTCCTGTGAAATATTACTAAAATGAAACACAGCTAAAGCTCCATATTAAAATGACACAGTCTGATTCTCCACGGCCTTCCATGCTATGCCCTTAGACTGTTGAAATCAAAAAATGTGGAGAGGAAAACTATATTGGTATGAAGTGGCCTTGCAAAATAAGAATATTTTTCAATTGCTTTGCTCTGTGTCCTACTAAATGATCAGGAAGAATTCAGAGCCATGACTGTGCTGGGTTCCTACTGGGGTTTTATTCTCAGATCAAAACATTCATTATCTTGTCAGCTGTCTTGTGGCACAGATGAGAGATCTGAGGGACAGATGACCAGGTATCAGATTCAGAGCCCCACCAAAGGCCATCGCCCTCCTCACCTTGCCACAACCTGCATCATGCTTTCACCCAGGCGCTGTTTAAACATGAAGAGTTCCTGCATCACAGCTCCACCCAGTTCAGCACCAATGTCTCGACAGAAGACACAGAAGGAAATGGATCTTGTGAGGCTCATCAGCACAATTCAAACCTTAAATGAAACCAACAAGCAAACAAATGAGCTGTAATTTTATCAGGTGGAAACAGAAATCAGAGGAGCTATTAAGTTTGCAGCAGCTGAGATTCTGCTCCTTAAATAAGTTGCACAAAGCCACTGCTACAACTGGAGTGTTTTTCAGCTCAGAAGGCAGCAAGTGGGCCCCATGCCCAAGGAAAAGATATCGACAATGTACATTTTTGGAAACATCATTTCCATGCTGTGAAATTGCCCATGTGCTAGACTTGCATGGATTTCAATGGGAAAGCTCACCATCAAACCACATGGCACCCAGCCCATGCAAAGCTTTGAAAAAGATGCTAGAGATAGTGTCAAACTCACCATGAAAATGGGACCAGTGGCTAACAGTACAGCCAAAATTTGTTCCCTAATTCATTTAAAATGCTGTCAAAATAAGGCTAGAGCTGAAAGAATCTTAACAAGCATCATCATAACCTGCAGTTTTCTTCTAGGAATGAAATATAATGGGAAAAATGTGTCTTTGTGGATAACCCAGTGCTGCAAGGTAAAAAGACCCCAAAAATTTGCTCCATTAAGATTTAGAAGTTGACATCTCAGGCTACAGAATTCCATACAAACCACACATCTCTCTTTTAAAAGGAACAATATCATAGGCAGTGATGGTATATTCATCCAAACTCCCCAAACAGCTCTGTTTTCCCCAGTGCTGGACACATCTGTGTATATCCCTACATGTGTCTGACTCTCACAGACAGTAAGTGAATTATACATATCAGATTCCTTGGCCTCACTGAAAAACAGGCCTCAACTGTTGCCCAGAATGACCCTAAATCAGTTCTTGGAAATAAGCACACCAGCTTCCTGTTGGAGGATGAATCCTCATATCTCCCTACGACAACAGGTCTTTCTGCATTGACTGGAGGACAGGCCAGGATGCCCAGAGCAGTAACCACACTGCAGTAACTGGGAGTGGTCCCACTGCTCCAGCAGGCACTGAACTCAGCCTTTAAAGACACCACTGATGGGATCAGCTTCTTACTGTAAAGGATACCAGTGATGGAGCCTGTGAGGAGCAGTAGGATAAGATTTAACAAGAAAAATATGAACACTGGCAAAACTTTCCCATAGGTGAGGTCTAACTGATCACGGCATGATCCTGTCAGATATTTCTTGTTTGATTCTCTGGAAGATGTCTGAAAAAAACAGCAAAAAGACTATTACAAAGAAGAATTCTGCCTTGGCAAGGCATCCTGCCCTTCTTTGCTTCATCCTTGCACTGCTAGGATCACGTTACTCAGGAGATGTTCACCTACTTAATTTTAGTTTAAAAATGAAAAGAAGGCTTTAAACCCTCAGAGAAGAGTTATCTGCTTAAATTATTTTTTTTTAATTTAATGGTTATGTTTTTATACTGATTGTTGAAAGTTATTTGAATGCCCATGGGGGAATATGGGAGTGTTATGTTTACACCAGAGATACTGTGAACACAATTCCCCCCTAATTTACTCAGTACAACTCTGTGGACTTCAAACAGGTTGTAGAGGAAGCAAAGGAGAGGAGAAGTTAACTCTGCAGATGTTTGTCTTGCTGGGCTAGATTAAGTTTGTCTGCTGGCACTCAGCTGGCACATGGTTTAGATCAGGAGGAGCATTCCCCTGTCTGGGGACAGCCCCAGAAGTGGCATTGCTGTGCACAGGGGCAGAGGTAGCTGGGGACACTTGTGCTAGGACACAGACTGAGACAGTACTTCAGTTTGCAGCGCTGGCTACCCCGAGATTGTTTTACATATATAAAGTTTGTGTGTGATAGTTAGTGTAACTAACATGTTTATTTACTGTCTCACTGTCATTTTGTGTTTGGAAAAGATGACTCATCTGCTACTTGATCCTGTCAATGTTTATTCTGCTGGTGGGCTCACTCTTTACTGAGTAATGAGAGTAATCCCACTTGTATCAGGCCTATTAGCGAGGATACTTTCATGGGATCAGGTCACAGGCTAAATGCAAATAAAAATATCCACCTCCTTGCCCTCAGCTCATGTCATCATGGCCTGTTACAAGGTCTCAAAAGCATCACATTAGCTATGTCCAGTTTTTCTAGAGATAACATTTTAAAGGGCACAACATGGAAGAAGGGATTTTGCTGTTGCTCAGCTGAGCACACAACAGTGAAGCTCTCACAGGACTTTCTGCCTCATGCTCTGTGGTGTTCAGGTTCATCCAGTGCCCAGAAGCAGATAAATGTCTAAGACAGACAGTGGCTGGCCAGCAAAGCAGGGAGTTGTCTGAAGTTTAGAGAAATAGCAAGAAAGCAGCTGCATGCACAAAAAGGTCAAGGCTCCTGGGGCCAGGAGGAGGGTGCACAAGCAAGCCCTAGGAGTCACATCACCTGAGGAAGGCAGATGGAAGGTCTCTTCTTCCACCACTGCTGCTCCTTGCCAAGGGCTATATTGACAGTTCATGACTCTCTCATGTGTTGATCAGGTGTGGAGTTCCACAGGATCTCTAGGGAAACTGTAATTCAGTCATGGGTGCTTTTCTTTTCCTGGAAACCTTTCTGGATTGAGCCACCTCTTCAGCACAGAATGGTTTGGGTTGGAAGGGTCCTTAAAGTTCATCTAGTTTCAACCTCTCTGCCATGGGCAGGGATGCAACCAGATCAGGTTGCTCAGGGCCCCATCCAACCTGGCTTTGAACCCTTTCTAGTCTCCCAGAGAGCATCTGGCTACAGCCTGGGAGCAAGAATGGTCCAGGTCCTCTCCAAGGAGTCAGTCTGCTTGTGGCTCCCTGCCTCTGCAAGCTTTTCTGCTGTCTGGCCTTTGTGACAAGATGCCTCTGGTGATGTTTCATGTACCAGATGTCTGCAACCTGTATATGTCCACTCTTATTTTGGGTTCTGCACCAGGGAGATCTAAAATCTACGTGTTTTGGTGCCTCACTTGTAATTGCATGAGTCTTGCTCTTAATTGCCAAGTACATGAATATCACTGAAAGTTTAGAGCCCTTGAGGATCCATCTGGGCCTTGGATTTTTTATTACACAGATAGTAAGCACCTAAGAACCAAAACAGATATTTAGTACTTGCAGATATAAATGTAGTATCATAGGGTTTGTTGAAAAAGAGCTGATGAATATTTAGCAAACATCAGTGTTGTGCACTTTGGTACATTATTAACTTGAACTTGGCATCATGCATATACGCAGGTATTTTTGAAAACCTATTTGATTCCCAGCAAGGTCAGATTTTGAATACATTTTTGTGTCTAAAAAGATATGTAAGTTTACCCTGAGGACATTCCCAAGATCGCCCAGCTCAGGCACTGAGCAACCTCTATTCTTCACGAGTCAGACTATTTGTGAGCCATGCAGTGGCCCAGCCAATATCCCTGGGAAGGGCTGGCAAAGCCCAAGAAACCAACCTTGTGGTGCTCCCTGTATCTGGAGCACCAATCATCTGAGCACCACTGAGGAGAGAAGATGAAATGGAGCACCAAAACAAGAAAAGCCTGAGAATAAGTTTCCAAACTGTGCTGCGTGCAGCAGAGCAATGCCACTCCTATTCCATAGACTCATTGATCATGGAATGGTTTGTGTTGGAAGGCACCTGAAAGACCACCTATTTCCAATGACCCTGACATGGACAGGGATGCCAACCACTAGATCAGATCACGCGGACAGTCTTTTTTGATTCCTTCCAGGAGCAGGTTTGGAAAAAGGCTCCTCAGCTGTGGAGGGTGCTGGACTCCAAATCCCAGCCTGCTCAGGCAGTTCCAGCTCTTACCTCACCTTACCCCTGTATCTCCCACCCTCCAGGTTTTAATCACAGGCACTCTGCTTGCCCCAGACAAGCCAGCTTGAATTGTATGGCCCTTGCCTTGTGCACAGAGTTACATGCTTTCCTTGCTTTCCTTACACTGGGATACTACAGCACACATTATAATGGGATAATGTGCTAAAATGAGATGCCAGGGCTGTCTCTTCAGAGGGCTAGGCTGCCAAACATTACACCCACTGGATGTTAAATGAAGGTGATGACTAAGTGTTCACACAGCGGCTTGCTTTCGCTGAAGAGTTTGGCAGACTGACGTAAATTGAAAGTCTGCTGCGGGCAGATTTCCTCCTACTATTTTTGATTTCATGCAAATAAGAATTGCAGGACGCCAGGCAATTTCTACCTGTGACTGACATATTTAGTGTTGACAGTCCCACACTGTTTTTATATCTAAAAGTGAGGATCTAATGATACATGCAGGGCAGTTGCAGTTTGCAATATCTCATCCCAGACTCATCTCCAGTTTCTCTCCCTCCCCTGCTCCCAGCAGGCTGCATCCAGCCCCATGGCATGGCTTCCTTTGACACACACATGTCTATAAAGTGTTGCAGTCTGCTGCCAAGCTACCAAAGAAAACACAACGGTGTAATATTTTCTACTAACAAGTCTTTGTCCTGTGTGTTTCACTCCCCGGTGCTGCTGGATAAAAGCTTCCTGTTAAAGGATTAAGGGGCAGCTTAGTCAAACAAGCATTCTCTGTCTTTCAACTGATCCAGGCAAGGAAGCATCTACTGCTCAAAAGCATTTAAGCTAATCTGGAAGAGTCTGGGAGGAAAGCTCAGCAGGTGCAGGGCTTCTGGAAGAGGAGTGGGGACATCAGCTTTTAGGGTGATGGGAAGACAGTAGGAAGCAGCTGCATGGGGGAGCAGTGAGTGTTGGAACAGTCTGAAGTCATGAAGGTGCACGTTTTTTTCATTCTCTCAGCTCTGGGTTGCATATGGGTCCCACAAAAAGTGCTGGGAAGGGTCAGCAGTAACATCCTGGGTGTAAGAGCCCAGACACCTGCGAGCAGCACTGCTGTCTTCCATGGCCAGGAGGCTGTCCCTGGAGACAGAGGCTGGCTGCAGATGCCTTTGGAAAAGCTTACTCCTGAACAAATAGTCTATGAGCTCTTTTATGGTTTTCCCCACCAGCTCAGAAATCTTCCTCCATGTATTTTAGTGCACTGTCCAGCCACCACAAAATGTGGTGGTTTCACATCATCTTTTCCCCACAGCCATCAGCCATGAAGTCAAAATCTCGAGAAGTAAAGGAGACTAGGTAGTCAGGATGCTAGTAGGTGACAGAAGATAATGTTTAAATTCCCATCATTGCCTTATTCAGACCAGGACCATCCACCGCAGCAACAGCCTGTTCGGAGACGTGCACTCCCCTTGCAGGTATTCTGCAGCAGGTGCCTGTCTTTCCCCATCATGTTTTAAACTAGGCTTAGGCTGTGCCTACCTGCCTACAGGCATTTGCAACAGTCTACACGCACCCTGGCCACTGGCATGGTGTAGATTGCAGCCTGACAGTTCAGGACTTGTCCTAGAGGCAACTGGTAATCCACACATCTAGCATGCAGCCTCAGTCTCCACCACCCCCTCATGGAGGACCTAATACGTAACAATTTTTGGTGGTTTTCCTCCAAGACTGTTTGAACTGATATTAGACTCTTTCCCACAGTGGTGTTTTGGTGTGGTGTTTTGGTATGGTGTGGTCTGTGGTTTGAGGAGCAGAAGGGAAGCTTCAAGACTTTTTGGGATAGTGGTTACTAATGGATGGTGGACAGATCCAAACTTGGGGGAATCTTGTCCATAATGCCTGTGGAAAAGTGTCTCTGAACGAACTATCCTTAGATAGTTATTTAGTAGTGCATACATCTGTGGGAAGTTAACTGGGAAGGGACCTCAGAGCCACTGTTTCTAGCACAAGGTGGCTTCCTGGGTACCTAACTTCTTATTCCATACTTCACAAAGGCTCTTGAGATATCTCATCCCTCCAGGAGCAGGAAAGCAGGTGCCAAATCAGGCTAAGGCTGTCTTCATCAATGTGCCTCAGAAAAAGCCCTGGCACTAACCTTGTGGCTAGCACAATGTCCCAAGACATCACATTCACATTGATGTTGCTCACAAGACTACTGTTTACCTTGAGTTTTCCAGTTCCACTGCAAGAGAACAAGTAGAACAAAAGGAAGAAGACTCATGAATTAAGACAATGATGGTTTAACAGGTGAGAAAAAAAGGCAAGGGAGACCAAGGAGATTACTCACCCTGTCCCACAGGCAGACCAGCTAAGCAACAGCCATATTGGAAGCCAAAATTCCACTGTTTTCTTCCTTTACCCTAGTTTTTATTCCTGAGCATGTCAATCATTCTACGGAAGGGAATATACCTTTGGCCAGTTTGGGTCAGCTGTGGCTCCCAGCTCCACTGGAAAGCTGAGTCTGGCTTCACCTGGTGCCAGCTGGTTCCGAGCACTGCAGTTCAGGTAATGGACACAGGATTTCAGTGTTAACACTTCATGTGCAAAAGAAATGTACAAACCAGCTAATGGTCAAACTGCCCATGCCTGGAGGTAGTTAAAATGTCTTTTCTATGCATACATATTTCATAAGATGGTTCTTTCTTATATGTTTCAGCTGTTCAACCTAAAACAGTGAGTTAGGGCTACAGTACTGGGGCCACAGACTTCAGTAAGTGTTTATGTTTACAGTCCAGCTTCTATTTACATTCTTCCCTTCAAAAGCTGACACCAAAGTGGGAAGAGAAGTGGGTGGCCTGTCCCAAGGTTGGTACTAATTATTGCAATTAGGAAGCTTCATAAGAATACACCCAACATTCAAACAGAGCATCCAGTGTTTTGTAGCTTTACTACACTACTTAACTGTGAGTGTTAATTTAACAAAATGCTTGAACTGTTTTTTATCACAAATATTCAGACTGTTTAGGACTCTGGATTTCCAAGAGCTCATGAACAACAAAAAAGCTGCATTGGATCCACCACGTTCATTCCTTCGTCTGATCTACCAAGGTAAATTTTTTCTGAGAAAACAGAACATCATTCGAGCCCACTGCATGCATCACACTAGAGAGAAAACACGGCTGCATCGTGTCACCATGCCTCTGCCTGTCTGTGCAGACTGTCTGCTTCTTTATTGACATTCAAAGCACTGACAGGAATCAGCCCACCTTGCCTCAGCTATGCCCACTAGTTCATAAACTGCATTGTACTAAACAATCTCTTCTAATGCCTGCTGCTTATTTTCCATGCTCCTTGCATCCATATATAGAGACATTTCAGTACATTAATATTCTTCATCTTCTCTTGTTGAGCTACTCCAGCTTCAGTCTTATCTGTAGGCTGGAAGCACATGTCATATTATTTGAGTTAGGTGAAACTTTCTCCTCTTTCCTTCACACTGAGTTTTACAGATATCCAATAAACTTGTCTGGTTTTGAAACTGGGAATTTGGTACCCTGTTCTGGCAGAGTAACATTAACCAAAAATTGCTTGCATCTAAAAATAATACGTGATAATTTAGTTCTCTCTCAGAAACTGGCACACTGCATTCTCTAAAGGGAGACGAATGAGTATGTGAAAACATTTTCAGAACAGTTGCTTGTCTATAAGAAGTCAACATGAAATCAAGAGATAATTTATACTTTATCTCTCCATGAAGATGTATTGAGCTATATTTCAAACATCATTCAGCATGAACCTTCCAGAAGCCCAAGAAAGGACTTGATCTTTCTAGAGCTTTCTATTCACAGGCAGACAACAGGTCTGAATATTCATCTCCCGGACAGCAAGCACAGATTGCAACTCTTGCAGAATTTCTCTGTGAAGTGAGGAAATCGTGACCATTTTTCATTTTGCTTTCTACTTCCTGAAAAACTTCTGGGCATACAACACTTAGCAATTTCCTACAAGAAGTCCTACATGTTAATTAAATCTCCTCAGACTCATCTCTCCCAGTCTGAAACAAGAGCCAGACATTTGCCAAATTACCTCACTTCAGCAAGAGCAACTTCTCTAAGGCTCACCCTTGTCAGCCATGTGACAAAAAATGTGGTCGTGCCCTGATCATTTCTCTGCAAGACTACTAGAACCTCCTCTTCATTTTCACCTTTTTCCTTTGCAACCTATTTCAAATGCCTCAGTAAATCATCCTCCTCAACAGCGGCACCTCTGAATTCTTTCATCATTTTCCTTTGGCCTCCTGCATTAAATTTGAGCTACTTGTGCTTCCCTTGAAGGATCCCCGGAACACTGCTCTGACCTATAGCATCAACTGCAATATTTCCTGCTCTCATTTCCACTCAGCCAGTACATCACATCTCAGTCATGCCTTAATCGTCTCCTCCATGCTCCAGACTATCCTCAACAAATAAACTCTTCTTTTATGCAGTTTAGAAAGGTATGCACTCCTATTTGCATACATCCTTTCTAAAAGCACACCTTCCTCTGTTGATATGTGCTCTTTCAGCCCTCGCTGCTTCATGATGACATTCAGATAAGGGCAAACATTGCCAAAACTATCACATTTGGGCCACTGATGAGTTCTGAGCTTGTATTTACAATTCAGTGGTTAAAAGTACCTGGAGGCAGCAGCATTCTTCAAGCCTTGTGCAGTGCCAACCTACTTCTAGACATCAATAACTGATAAAACTAAGAGGCTTGGAACAAAGTTTTATTATACTTCTTATTTTACAGATGGAGTTATGTTATTCAAATCAAAGACTGTTCTGAGGTACAAAAAGAGTCCAAGTAAAGATCAAGCTTTTCTGAGAACTCCTCTATCCTTAACTGGCTGGCTGAGGCTACACCCAGGACACTTTTGTTCTCCCGCCATAAAGTGCCTTTCATATTTGGTCCTTCTTCCTTATTTAGAGAACTCCTAGAAGACAAGAGGTACTGCAGACTCATCTTTCCAGGATCTCACCTTGATACTGGAGTCCCGTTAGACCTAGTGGCTTAGCCAAGAATGTTTACTGCCATTGGAAAATGATGTTTTTTTCAGCATAATGTGAGGTTGGGTTTGTGATTATATGTGTGCAGCTGGTGGTTTACAGGTGTGTTTGTAGTGAGAAGAGTTATAGGTATAGTCATATATATATACTCCCTTCCTTATGCAACATTTACAAGTGTGGGAAGAGAGCATAAGGAATAGGATGTGTTGCATATTTTCTCTAATGGAGTATTATCTGGTAATTTTGCAAAGATCTGGTGAGAAGGCAGTGCAACCATGTCTCACACTCAAGCCCATAACTGCAAATTCTCTGCCATCACAGAAGCAGTGTTAGAGTTACTCAAATGCCACCTGTCTTTTTCCTTTGGCCTTAGTTGCTGTAGGCCAAAGGGAGCAGTTGTTTGTTCTCATTCTGTAATTATGGTAGGTTGACCTTGGCTGGATGCCAGATGCCCCCCAAAGCTGCTCTATCACTCCTCTCCTCATCTGGGCAGGGGAGAGAAAATAAAACAAAAGGCCTGTGGGTTGAGATAAAGGACAGGGAGATATAACTTAGGAGTTACAAAGCAGACTTGGGGAAATTAGTTTAATTTATTACAAATAAAAATCAGAGTAAAGGAGTGAGAAATAAAATAAAATCTTAAATCACCTTTTCCCCACTCCTCCCTTCTTCTCAGGCTCAACTTTACATCTAAGGTCTCTCTCTCTTTCCCTGCAGCAGTGTAAGGGGATGGGGAATCGGGAATGAGGGTGTGGTCAGTTCATCAGACCTTGTCTCTGTTGCCCCTTTCTTCCAACAAGAAGGACTTCTCACATCCTCACCCCTGCTCCAGCATAGGTCCCTTCTGCAGCTGCAGTCTGCCAGGAACAGGCTGCTCCAGTGCAGGTCCCTTGCAGTGTCACAAGTCCTGCCAGCAAACCTGCTCCAGTGTGGGCTCCTCTCTCCACAGGTCCGCTGGTCCTGTCAGGAGCCTGTTCCAGCACGAGTTTCCCACAGGGTCACAGCCTCCTTTGGGGATTCACCTGTTCCATCTTGGGGTCCTTCATGAGCTGCAGGTGGTTCTCTGCTCCACGGTGGACCTCCATGAGCTGTGGGGGCACAGCCACCTCACCATAGGCTGCACCACTGGATGTGGGGGAATTTCTGCTCCAGTGTCTGTACCACCTGCTCCCACTCCTTCCTCACTGACCTTGGTGTCTGCAGGGCTGTTTCTCTCACAGATTCCCACTCTTCTGTCCACTGCAGTTATTCTGAGCGGTTTTTCCTTCTTGAATATGTTATCCAAGAGGTGCTACCACTGTGGCTGTTGGGCTCAGCCTCGGCCAGCACTGAGTACATCTCCAAGCTGATTGACATTGGCTCTGTCAGACTTGGGGGAAGCTTCCATTAGCTTCTTACAGAAGCCACCCCCGTAGCCCCCCACTGCCAAAACTCTGCCGCACAAACCCAACACAGCAGTATTTTCTACTCTTCCCTTTTCTGGATACAGCTATTTGATTTGTACTCAGGAACTGTATCTTCCAACAGATATAAATTATGCAGGTACTTGTGTCATCTCTGTTTTCATGAAATACATGTTTGCCTTCTCTCTCTGCAGTGAGGCTTCTATGTATGCAAAAACAAAAGACCTGCATATGAGAGCACCTTCCATACATAAAGTTGGCTCCTTTCAGCCATGACTCACTCTGCTGCAACCCTCTTTGCCTCAGGCTGAGCCTGATGTGCTCCCAAAGGTCGAAGACCTGAGTTTGGATCTTTCAGGGAAGTGCTTTAATGACCAGTGGCATGGGTATTGCATCTGATTGTGCAGTCTCTCATGCCTCACTTACAAAATCCCTACTAGTGCCAGTTTCCACGAGTGAGAGGTGATGAAAGGGTCAGTACAGGAGTTTTGCCAACACTCAGATCCTATCTAGGGATCACAGCAGCTCAATTACATCAAGGCTTAGCAAGTCTGTGAGGTCCTGTAAGCAAAACCTAGGCTTTGTTACAGTAATATTGACATCTACAGGTTAAAATGGGACCTGAACACAAGATTTGCAACAAGTATTAGTGTCACTGTAGTTGTTGGACACGGCACTCAAAACAGCCATACAGCTCTTGAAGGACTCAAATTTCAAGTGCCCAACACTTTAACAAGGAAGTAATTGCAGATACAAATGGTCAGAATTACCCAGGTTCCATTACTTGATGTGTTGTGTACTGATGCAACAAAACATCACAGTTATTGTATTTAACAAATCGGTCCCTTTACAGTTGTTCAGTGAGATGTAGGCTAATGAAGCAACTTTCTGTCATGGACAGAAGAGGCAGAAACTTCTCTATTTAGGTATTTTAAAAAGACTCTTGCCTGAAGGATTCATGTTGATAGAATACAATGAAGATCAGAACATGCTTTCTAGTCAAGCAACTCTTCCTATTACAGCTATCCTTTACTAATCACATGTATGTTCCCAAAGCTGTGTCTTCTGGAAATTTTGAGAAATTTATGGGCCTTAAAAGTCAATGTTCTTAGACATTGTTAGATGCAGAAGAGAGGCAAAATCCAAAAGAGAAGTCTCTCTCAACTAAATGTTTAAAATGTTCCAATAACTCCCCCACATTAAACTAGATGACAACTAACTGAGGCATTTCTGATGCACTCAGCTGCTTTGGTGCTACACAAGCAGAGATTGTCTCTAAAATGTACAAGATCCAGCCTATAAAGGAGACTTTGTGCAGTGTCTCCCTGAAACAATTTTTATAGCAATTACTTGAAAATTAAGTTCTACTGCATTTGCCATCAGCTTTAGTGGCATCAGGCTTTTATCAGTTTCGTATCAGCTTTAGGGTTGGGGTTTTTTTCTGTTTTTCCATTTCTGGCATGATCCAGTTCAGAGCAGCTGCAATCTGTCACCTGGTGGTGGATACTAAATGTATGTTGGGGGGAGGGGAGGAATTAAAAAACAAACCCAATCTGCCAAGTCTTGCAGCCTTCAACCTTTCATGTAGTAGAAGGTTTACAAGATGATTTAAAATCTGCATGTGTAGGAAATAAGGAAGATGGGCTGACTCTATACAGAAAATAGGCTTGGGACAGACTGAGATTGATGGCTTTGTGACAATGACACTAAAGTTAATAGCTGATATAGGCAGACAACAGAGTCTATTTTAAATTTAAAATTGAACTGTGTGTCACTGACAGCATCATACTGACCATTCATTGCTAGACCTAATTACTCTCTGGTCTACAAGAAGCAGAATAGATAATGATGTGCACTGCAGAACATTTGGGAAATGGGATTAACTGATTTGCTTTCCCCCCCCTTGTTTTAAAAACAACTATTTAATGATTAGTAGAGGTGGCTATCCTTGAACACTCCTGAAGGGTAAAGATTAGTCACTCCTCTGGGAACATCTCTGTCGCCTCTATTTCCTTTCCTTTTAGGAGACAGAAGGGGTGTAAATTGTGCTTGCAACAGACTGGGAAGGCTGACACTGCTAAAATATAAGACCTTGACAAAAACCCTGGAGATGATGTATCACCAGTCTCCTGGGCAGTTGCACTCCACGTTCACATTTGCACACTGCAGATAATTCCTGCCTCTCAACAGCCTGAACCCAAACGTCAAATGCAAATTGTCTTAGAACTGGAAATGGAAACTTGCATGCACTGAAAGGAGACAGTTATTCACATATTTAAATAAAAAGCTGACACAAAAAAGAAAGTGAAACAAAGGAAAAACAAATTCTTCAGTCCTGTGGGAAGCATTTCTTTGCTGTCTCTTTCTGTCATTATTCTATCCTGTTTATCTATCCTTTTCTTTAGGGACAGAGATGCCCATGGTTTTGTACGTCTCCACCCATACAAATAGAGATCTTTATTGGCATACCGGTATAGGGTTGATCACCAGAGACTTGACTTTAGTATGTATCAGTGAAAGGCTTTTTAAAAAGTGCAGAAATCATAATACAAGGGGCTTCTGAAATTTTACACACATGGCACATGGAAGCAATTGACTTCAGGAATAAATATTTGTAGCGCAAATCTGAATGCAGTCTGCGTGAGGATGAATGTTGCTGGCCTTATGCTACAAATCTGTGCTCTGTCCTTGAAACCACCTTTTTTGGTAGGTGCTGTGTTAATGTGTAGGAAAATGGTAGTAATATATTCCATAATCTGCTCAATAACTGTATTTCAGAGTATGAGAGGGATGAAATTTCCACCTGATTTCCTTACTTTCCTTACTGTTTCTCTGTTTGCTTTTTTGTTCAGCAGGAAAACTATCTGAATTGCTCAAGTTCAAAAGCTCAAATCTGAAACCCGTATACTCTTTGCTTGAATTGATTTCAACTCCACCACTCTGGCTTTGTAAAGATAATTTAAATTATAGTGGTGTCTGCAACTTCATGCTGTAAAATAAATAAATCTAGTTATATTTGGCTTCACTACTGTGAATCTGCTTATTACTTTCCAAATGGTATAGGGGGGCCCACAGTTTTTATAAACTAAGCTACCAAATGATTATGATGAGAAAATGGGACTGTGGCAATAGTAATTACACATATAAACCCCCTTTTTCTTCCCCATGAGAAAGTGCCGTGCCTATGTTCTATTTCCATCCCTTACTTCTGTCTCATGTGAGTGCTGGAGGGCATTTCAGATGTTGTTGCTCAGACTATTCAAGACCTTTAAAAACACTTCTCGTTTCCTTAGAAAGTAATTGAAAACTCCCACACCAAACAAAAACACATGTAACATATATAAATGCTATAAGTTTCATGTGGTTTACGTAACAATTTATAATGCTACTTCATATCTGAGGCAAAATACGATCACATAGTTTACAGTCTTAGATCACCCCTGTGTGTCTGTGCTGGAACACACACGTTCCCTTGGTGCAGACTGTGACACCACCTCACACTGCAAGGCATGCAGGCACTACAGCTGGTTTTGTTATCAGCTGGGGGAAGGGTGGATAAAAGCATCATGTTTCCCATTAGTAAAAGACTTCCTAAGTTCTACTGAGTCAACAGACAGTAATCAGGTATCAGTTACTTCCCTAGGAAATGAATCAAAACTAAGAGTGGGAGGCTTGGGATGTGGGGTGGGGAAGCAGGGAAGGAGGGAGAAACAAGGTACTGCTTCATTTCTTTGTCTGCTCTGATTCCTCTAATAGAAATTCCATGAAGGCATATTAACCTGCAGAGGAATTTCAGCAACAAATCATCACAAAGAAGCCATGAAAGCCTGTTTAATACTTGCAGGTGGCATCTAGTCCAGGTGCTCTCAGGAGATCATCACCTGACAGTCATCCGATAAACAGATGCTCTACTGTACAATGTAAAGGTGGAAAAACCAGTCAGGTCACCTCAGTTCACCTCTTACTCTGCCAGTGCAAAATACGATTCTTTTTCTTTTTCCTTTTCCCAAAGCATTCGTTTAGCCTTTTTGTGCTGTGTTTTAAAATTTCCAAGTAAACAAAGAGGTATCTTCTAAACTGCTATGGAAATTAGTATTTCATATCTTGGCATTAAGAGGTTTCTCTTTCCCATCTCTCTTCACTGTTGCTTGGTGAAATAAGTTCTTGCTTACCTTCTTTCACTGTTCTGTACTACAGCTGCTTCAAATCACTCTAATTACCTCCCCTTTGCATCTACCCAAGAACTTAGATATTTGAGCCTTGTCTTGTCTTCCCTTTCACATGTTATTCTAATGATTATTCATATGGTAGCACACCAGTATTCTTCTCTTCCACTGTGTTAGTAATATGCTGACCCCAAAACTAATGCAGTGTTTCATGCAGAATTACTGTACCAAAAATACTGGTCTTGGAGCAAGAGCTTTCACACTCACACTCCCTACTATGCAATATTTGGACATGCACCCCAAAACTGCAGAGGCTTTTTTCCTCTCACTGCATCCAAATTTATCTCTTTAACACAGGTTTAAAATGTGTTTTCCCAAATCCCCTTTCATTGCTTCTATTTTACGGCCAGTGTGTACTCCTCTAAGTTTTGATTTTTGCTGTTATATATTTTTTTATTTTCCCCTTTTTGTTTGAAAATCTTCCCACTCCAACAATGTATTCCAGTGATGGACTGCCTTCATGACCCTCCTTCCCCTCTTCCAGGACTGTAAATACCACTTCCATGTGGTTAACAACTGCATTGCTATCCATTGCTACTCAGACAACTTTAAAATCACCAATCTTACTTCCTATTTAGGCAAATCTGAATTTATTTTTCAAGCAAGATTTCACGATAAGCACACACAGGCCTAGGAAAAAATGTTAGCACAGATGTGTATGTGATTCATTCCTTTCAGTCACTCAGTTTGAACTCCATTCCAAAACATTGCTCTATAGTTTTGAGGCAGGGGCAGTCAGCTGAAAGTGAGAGCACAAAGGGCAAAAGAGGGCCTCAGAATATGAGGCCTCTTGCAGGATTTGGGCAGAAAAATCAGAGTTCACACAACCTCAGCAGTGATTTTCAGATATCATCAGCTGCTGGGAACACGTGCAGAAGCAGAACTCTAAGCAATTACACAGCTTGCAAGTTGAACATGAAGGCAGACAATAAACTGTGATGCTCCCAGAGTTAAGGGGACACACAAAAATGTGCCTCTGCTTATTTACCTCAAATATGCTGATGGTCTTTATTGGGCCTAGTCTGGTGAGAAGTGATGGAAAACACTGATTCTGCTTCTGACTACATTCAGTCAATACAAACACTGCTCCAGGCTGTTGGTAGTCTTATTTGTTCTGTAGTAACAGATGCCAGAATGTGTCCCTTATGCAATATGAGTAAGCAAAATCCTTAAAATTTACACAGAGGTTAGATTTAACAAGACAGAAGTTTTACTATATTGTATTTATTTACCTCTTACATTTCACTTATCCATTATATTTTCTTAAATAAAAACTGGCTTTGGTACATATTTCTTGACATTTTCATTAATATCCTGCAATACATATCAGCCAGTTTGTTATTTTTATGTATAGAGTAACCTTCCAACTCAGAAAAAACCCTTTCTCTTTTAAAGGTTTGATGCTCTGTCATATCAGCCTTCATTACTATTAAATAAGGAGAGTGAGAAAACTACTCATTTTCTTGCCCAAATATTTTTTCTGCATGGATGTGTTTGTAAATTCCTTTATAATCCCCCATTTCCTTTGTTAGCCTGAAGCAATTAAAGTAATCCATCCTCTGTGAAGCTCAGCTGACTCACAGTGTCCTTGGGTGTCACTAATTTTTTTTTTTTTATTTTTTTTTTTTTTGACATTTTTTCTTAATTTCAGGTCTTCAAATCTACATCTGGAGTTTACTGTTTTCCACAGCAGTTGTCAGTCATCCCTCAGCTGTAGCCTTTTTGGCTTGTGCAGGCACTTTGTACACAATGAAATCTTTGTTCCTGTGAGAAGAGAATTCATGTCCTCCTCCCTCTAAATGCATTCTTTACAATAATTAATCTAAGTAGCACTTGTGCACAAATTCTAGTTTCTCCATCAGTAAGATGTACTACAATCAGAGAAGGGTTCTTCTCCACAGGACAACAAGAATGATCATGGTTTATTAGAGCACTCTGGATATGGCCTTGCTGCCCCTATGGAAGACAAGAGGAAAGGTAAACTCCTTGCATCTTTCCTGAACAAGGAACAAATCTGCTCTGCACTTTTGTCTTTTTACGTAAGAAAAACCTTGGACCTTTGTATTCTGCCTAGCAGGCATCTAGTGTTGTGTTGTGACACTGAGCTGCACATTCAGTATCAGTTATTTTGTCTAAAAAGGTGTTGGATTAATGGTTACATTTTGAGAGTGTGTGTTAACTTGGAGTGCTCCCACAAACATGCTATAAAGTATCCTGCACTGTAGCTCCAGTACCCCAAGTCCCATCTGGGCAAAACAGAATCCCAACCCCGTCAAATATTTTTATATTCCAAAAATACAATGAACTTACGTTCTGGTATTTGCACCTGGGACTGTCTGTATGTTTATCCAGCTTCTGCCTGCCTTATCAAAAACACAAATATAACCATAGAATCATAGAATCATTTAAGTTGGAAAAGACCTTTAAGATCATTGAGTCCAACCATTAATAGGGAGCTGTAATTAGTCATGCAAAGATGATCCTCGAAGTGAACACGGTGTGCCTTCAGAGAGCTCTATGTGTTCAGGAGGGACAGCAAGTTGAGCACTGCTGCAGGCAGCAATTTCAAGAGCCACCAGCCTGCTGTGGAAAGTAGAGGAACACCAGAAGCATGAAGATAATTTCAATGACATATAATGACATAACAGTCAACAATAAATATATAAACCAAACACTGACTGAAACATCTGTGTTGGTATTGCTTTACTGGTGTTTGTAAATACTTCATCTGGTGCCATTTCATTAACCAGAGGTTACTTCAGTTAGCATTAACTAAAATATTAAATTTCAGCACATGTTGATGCCCAGTAATTCCTTCAAAAGTGTTTCACAGCTGAGGAATTGCCACTTTTCTTAAAACTGTCATCTTCTTGGTCAAATCCTAAACTTATTCATGGACCTGGTAGCACATGAATTACATTCACTACCCTTACTTTCATCTGTGTAAGTCAAAGTGTATGCTTTAGGTCCTACACCTCGCAAAGTTCCTGCTTTGACAATATTTACTGTGATAATTTACAATTCTGTCAATTTCTGCACTTTGCAATTTAGCTACTGCCCATCTATTCTGGTAGCGGTTTGAAGTGTTTCTCCTCTCGGATGAAAAATTGTGGTACAGACCTTGGCTACTGCTAGCAGCTGCACTGAGATGGCTGAATATTTTATCAGGCAGACATCTATCTACTTGCAAGAGCTGCATCCTTGTTCACATTTTAGGTTGCTTGTGTACTGTTTGTAAGCAATAAAAAAGTGAAAAAACTTTAAACACATTTAGGAAAAAGAGAGATAGTACACAAGC
The DNA here is from genome assembly GCA_035583155.1 of Acropternis orthonyx. Classification (NCBI taxonomy): domain Eukaryota; kingdom Metazoa; phylum Chordata; class Aves; order Passeriformes; family Rhinocryptidae; genus Acropternis; species Acropternis orthonyx. The sequence goes on along the minus strand of JAWWEU010000081.1, from coordinate 139,162,544 downwards.
AGCAGAGCAAAGTCTAGGCTAATCTCCATCTTCCATGATTGTTCCAAAAATAGAACAAATTTTCAAAGAACTGCGAATTTTACATGCACAATTAAGATGATGGTGCCATTTCAAAACTCACTTCAAATACTTCTTCTAGGCTGGATGCATACTTACACATGCACAAAACAGAAAGCTGCCACTACATCTTGCAAAAAGAAAAATGCATTTGCATTTTAAACCACAAACAAAATCAAACCTCTACTTGCAGTGATCTCCTTTCCAAAAGCTTTGCATTTAAAATAGTTACGACTCTCACAGCTGCAGAAATCAACTATTGTTTCTGACCAACAAGTCTGCCACAGCGGCCAATCTATGTAGGAAACAAACAGTTCTACTGCTAGTAATGAGTACATCCACTGTTCCATTTGTAATGTGGGAGAAAAGAGAGAGACCTTATTTGTAAAGTGTTTTGACATCTACTCACATCTAGGTATTGTCACAGCAATAATACTGGGTAAACTTATCAAAATTAACATTTTCTAACACTTCATTTGCAATTGTAAGACAGGACATCCATTCATCTGTTAATATTTACAACCTTCAAAAGGAGAAACAAAGGACAACTATATTGTGCTGAATTTCAGAGAAAAGTCACATATTGTTAACCAGGTGTGATCACATCTATTACCAATGATTTTTACCTCAAGGAGTAGACAAATGGCTTGAAATTAATTAAAAAACAAAATTAAAAAGACTGACAGAACAACAAACACCTGTGAGGGTGATGATGCACTGGAACAGGTTGCCCAGAGAAACTGCAGATGTTCTGTCCTGGCATGTGGTCAAGACCAGGCTGGAATAAGCTCTGAACAACCTGGTCAAGCGGAAGGTTCCCTGCCCATGGTAGTGGGTTGGAACTAGATGACCTTAAACTCCCTTCCAAACCAGACCATTCTATGATTCTATGAAAACCACTGTAAACATTTTTAAACCCATGAATCTCAAATGAGTAAGCACGCACCACCAAATCCCCAGATTGAATAAAGGATACCATTTAACTGGATGCCTCAGAAGGTTCTGAACAAACCTTTCACAGAAAACTAAGGAATCTGATTGGACATGGATTGAGTGTTAAAACTAATACACAAGAAGCAAATCATGAGGATGCACAGTTTTCAGCTTGACAAATATTAAGAATAAAGTCCCCTATGGGTTTGTACTGAAACTGTGGTTTTACATATGCTTTCATCTGGAAAAAGAGACATAGTCCACTGGCAGCATCTATGAGTAACAAAGATTTCTCAGGACTATTTTCAGGGCTAACAAAAATTGTGGGGAATAGCAAGGGCAGAACAAAGAAAGATGAAGGCTGATCATTAACTCAAAATAAACTGCTTGTATACAGCAAAGTTTTCTAGGACTGACAGTCTTATGGAAAAGATTAATGAGGTGTTTATTCAGTACATTTTAGTAAACAAACCCAAAGTATTTCAACTATACATATTCTACAGCCATACATCACCGGTCATAGTCAGTCACAGACAGCATGGCTTCAGGAGGGGAAAGTCCTGCTTGTTGAACCTGATTTACTCCTGCAACAGGGTAACCCAGCTAGGAAAGATAGTAGATATAATCTTTTTGGACTTCAGCAAAGGTTTTGATACTGTCACTTACCTGGACAAAATGCCCAGCACACAGCTGAATAACCATGTTAAGAGATGGGTGAGCCACTGGCTCATGGGTCATGCACAAAGAATTATAGTGAATGCGGTGACATCAGGATGGTGTCTGGTCACTAGTGGGGTTCAGCAGGGCTCTATCCTCAGCCCAGTTATCTTCAACATCTTCATTAATGACCTGGATGCAGTACTTGAAGGAATACTAAGTTTGCCAACAACACTAAATTGGGAGGAGCAGTCAACTCACTCGAGGGCAGGGAGGCCCTGCAGAGAGACTGAGATAAATTAGAGAGCTGGGCAATCACCAACCATATGCAGTTCAACAAGGGGAAGTGCCGGATTCTACACCTGGAATGGGGCAACCCGGGTTGTGTGTATAGACCAGGGAATGCGAGGCTGGAGAGCAGAGCTGTGAAAAGCCACCCGGGGGGTCCTGGTCAATGGCCAGTTGAATATGAGTCAGCAGTGCCCTGGCAGCCAGGAGGGCCAACCGTGTCCTGGGGGGCATCGGGCAAAGCATCGCCAGCCAGTCGAAGTGATTGTCTTGCTCTGCTCTGCACTGGTGCAGCCTCACTTTGAATATTGTGGCAGTTTTGGGCATCACAGTATAAGAAAGACATTAAGGTATTAGAGATTGCCCAAAGGAGGGCAATGAGGATGGTGAAGGGCCTTGAGGAGAAGCCATATGAGGAGAGGCTGAGGGCACTTGGTCTGTTCAGCCTGGAGGAGACTGAAGGGAGACCTCACTGTGGTCTTCAACATTCTCCTGAGGGGAGGCAGAGGGGCTGGTACCAATCTCTTTGCTCTCGTGACCAGTAACAGGACTTGAGGAAACAACATGAAGCTGAGTCAGGGGAGGTTCAGGGCAGATATCCAAACAGAACAGAACATGCCAAGTTGGAAGGGACCCAGAACAGGCTCTCCAGGGAAGTGGTCACAGCACCAACCCTGCCAGAGTTGTAGAAGCATTTCAACAGTGCTCTCAGGCACATGGTGTGTGATTCTCAGGGAGTCCGGTGCAGGGCCCAGAGCTGGACTCAATGATTCTTCCAACTCAGCATAGTCTATGATTCTATGATTCACCATACAATAGCTAGAGTACTACTTATGAAATTATAACACAGAATTACTAAAGAAGTTAATGTAGTCTTCCCTTAAAAAGACCTAGCATATAGGGGTAATTTTTATGAGGCTTTTGAATTTGGTGCAATTTATCTAACATATCATATAACCAGTGACAGGATAGGGAATAAGATGAACTTGTTACGGCATAGTAGCCTGTAGTGTATGTTCCCACATCAGAGAAAATTATTGAAGTGTGGTTTGGCCCTGTAGCTTACTGGAGCAACTTTCCTCTCTTGCAGCTTTTCCCATCTGCAGAAGATGCTTGCACTGCAGAATGGCATACAAACACAATTTTTTAAAATTTCTAGTTGTACTATAAAGAAAATCCAGAAACACTTCATTTATAAAACTCCTCATTCGAACAGCAACCCAAATTATTACTGTAAGTTATATGACACTGTACAGCCTAAGTGAATCACTCAGGTAAAACCTGTAGGATGAATCTTCTATAAAAACAAACCCAACACCATTTAAGTAATTAGAAAAAAACCAACATTTTATTCTTGAAAATTTTTCAAACATTACTGCAACATGATTGTAGGAAAACATGTTTCTTCTTAAAGGGAAGTTATATATATCCACACAGATTTGTATCTTCTTCAAATACAAAGTTTGATTTTCCTTGTTCAATTCCTCATTGCCAACATGGCATTTATGTCCCAAATAAGATTCCGTAACTGATCCATGATCTGCTTCAGCTGCTGATTCTTCTGTTTCAGTTTCTGTGGGAAGAGTTTATTATCAGGTCTTTTTGTAAGCAGTTCAAATAGTGCACTCAAAAATTCAACAAAATTTACGGTGTTATGAAATGCTATATGAATCTTTTTCTCAGTTGTCTGTGAGCACTATTAGTGGGATAATACATTCCCTGAAAAGCACACTCCAAAAATACAAGAAATATTCAAAAGTTAAGGTACATTTTTAAGGGGGGAATGCTGTTTCTCTTCTCAGCAGTCTTTTTATCAAAACACCTGATGCCTTCAATAGCTGAAGCCTTGTGGGGATCATTCCTCACTTTTCAAAGTCCAAAAGACTGCATCCTAAGTAGGAAGAAAGAATTTGGGAACAGGTAGATTTATGTGAATATATGTTCTGTAACTTGGGTTTACAGAAAAATGAGGAATTAACAGTGGAAGTTTGAATAAAGCACATGATATAGGTTAAGTAAATCAAGCTTTTGCAGCCCTTCTGCCTATGTAGGTCAACTGTGATGTGCTTAGAGTCCTGTCTTGAAAAAGGTTTTCCCAAGCATGCTGAATTCTTTGAAACTTACGCATTTGTCTTTGCAAACTGCAGAAGCATTTGAAGGAAAAGAACAGCAAACTTGCTTTTATTTGGTTGCATAACCAAAACTTAAAAATTATGTCTTTACAGAAGAAAGATCTGGGCATTAAGACATCACACAATTTCCTTAACCTTCCATGTTTCACAATAATACCCATATTTATTGTCTCATTTATTCATTTTCCTGCTCAAATCAAAGCTGTTGGGAACTAAGTTAGGTTGTTAACAATACTCAGTATGTCCTTCATTTCATTCTGATTTGACAAGATGTCAGCCTTCTCACATTACAGATCAAACTACTTATTCATTAGGGAAGTCCAGAGCTCCAAGTAAAGTGAAAGCACTGAAAAGGCTTGTTACCATCAAAAGAGAACAACATGTTTCAGGTTTGACATAACTTTGTTATTTACACTACACAAATGGAAATACTTTGAAAGGGTGACTCAGATCAGTAATACAGCCAAAGCAACTGAAACAGTGATAAAATGAAGGAACAAAAGAAACAATATCCTGAAAATTAGTCTCCTGAATTTTGACAAAGACAACACAACACTTTGAGGTTGCCCAGCTGGTCAGCTGGGAAAGAAGTCCAGAGTGAAAAAGGAAGCCTATTCACTTCAGACCTGTAAAAACAGTCTGAAGTAATATGGTAATTAGGCTTAGCTTACACGGGGAACCTAGTAAGGGAAATATTCCTGAACATGGACTTTGGGGGACACATTTCCAGGAAGAAAAGACAATATTCAGTTCCAGATTCCTGCAAAGGATGTGAAAACAGAGGGAGGACAGTTCATGTGCACTAACAAGGAATTTCTAATCAAGCACTTGACAGACCAAAAAGTTTTTTAAAGATAACTATGTGCATTTATCTAACGCTTCTTTCTTTTCCATTTGCTGATCCAAGATTTCACAATATACAGCAAAGATCCAGCTCCTAAAGACAAGAGATAAAACTAAGAATCATGTAGTTACCACAGCACCCAAATGACAGAATTGCAAGTGTCTTCCTACAAAAGGTCATAATGTAAGATCTCGAGGCTTGAGAAGGCGCAAGAGGGATGAGATAAAAAAGTATGTTCATATCTGTGGCATTTTTAAACACATTTCTGTTTGCCATCCTCAACATTCAATCTTAAAGACTTATCAGTGAATGTTACATCAAAACTACTACTTTAATACTACCTGTCACTCATTGATACTGAGGGCATGCCATTTCAAGGCTTCAAAACCTTCAGTAGAAATGAAGGCTGAACAGTCAGTGATGATTATTCAAGTAAGACAGAAATAAGAGCCATTGACCAGACTGTATTCTCTTGCCATCCATGCCTAATTGTATTGTTAAATACTGTTACTTAGGTAATCTCACAGGAATTTAATCTAAATTATGCCCAGAAGACTCATTTTGTAAGACTGTTTTCCTTTCCTGTGCAAGCATTATGACACTGTAAATTGCTTGATCTTTATTTGATGCTAGACAAGGGAACCTTCAAACTGGATTTCATTTGTTTTCAAAGCATCTGTAAAGACAGGAAGTATAAAATTTTTTCTTTATTTAGCTGAATAGAAGTTTAGATCCTTGTCTTCAGTGAAGAGCTATTTTCTTAGCTCTTCTGCTTTTTCTAGAGACAGAAAAAACGATCTAGGATGAAGCACCATCCCTGGATTGCTAGGCTGTTGAAAGTACAAAGAGAGGAGAAAAAAATCTGCTTCAGAGAGCATGGTCTCCTAATTGAAATGCATATAGTGATCTTTGTTACTGATCTTTGACAGGCAGTGGTTCACACCACAAAGTAATACATAATTAATATGTTCTGCAGCACTGGAAGTGCTGGCCTCTGCTTAAGACTTTGCTGAGCCAGTAAGAAGATCTCAACTCAGATCTAACCTTGGAAAGATAGGTGAAATGGCCTTCTTGGGAAATGGGCAAGTTCTGTAAGCAGCTTCTGCAGTAATGACAAATTTTCGTTTGAACAGATTGCTTGCAAGTTGTCTCCCACTCTTTCCTCCTTCTACTGAAATGACTTAGTTGAACTCTGGACTGCTTCTCACGACTAACAGTTGTATGAAACAAGAAAAAGTACTTCATCCTACATATATCCTACAGCTTCTGACTTTATCTGTTCTAAGATAGCACAGGGAAATTATATGAGGCAGTTTATAATGAGTTTAAGAGACCTAAATTCAAGTTACATCTGACATGCACGTTTCTGTTAGTCCCCTTCTGTCAGAAAAGGGATCTGACTAAAAACCAGTACTAAGAGGTCTTCTTTTGTGATACTAATATTCAGTGTGATTACCTACACATTTTGACTGACACTGCAAGTACTATGGCCAACATAATGGAGATGGCAAGAACTGTACCTTCCAGCAACGAGTGAGACCTTAGTAGGCACAAGTCTGGTAGCTCATTTATGAAAACATGTATGTATGTATGGCCAGACTTCATGAACGAAGATCTTGCAAAGGGCTCTCCCCACGTGGGTGTGCCCTTCCAGCCTGCGCAGTGGATTTTTTAGGTGAGGCACAGCATGCGCAGAACTGCCCCACCGTTTAAGTCCTAAGGTCCATTTGCCACAGCTGAGCAAGCTCGGACAGTGACAGTGAAATCCTCGGGACTGTCTGCAGCACCTGGTACTAACCGGGGCTGCCTCTGCTGAGCATCCAAGATCTGACGGGATCGGATGGCAGGGAGGCATTTAACTGCCATGGGGACAGCCCCCACTGAGACTCAAACTCAGGTCCTTGGGATTCAGAGTCCAGAGTGCTGTCCTTTATGCCAGAGGACCGTCCCCATGAAAACATGTACTGAAGCACAAAACCCACATAAATGAAATGAAGTGTAAGAACGGTAACATGCATCCAGAAAGTAGCTGTCTTTCAAGGAAAAGAAAAGCTGCCATAAAGAACCTGCCATATTTCACACAGTTTTGGGTTCAGTAGGACACAGTAATTTCAACTTTGATTGAAATAAATTTTCTACTAAAACTAATTTCTGATTCACTTTCATTTGAAATCAGTGCTGTCTAGACCAATTCACAACTTACTATCAGAAATGTATCAGAGCTTTCCATCTCCCTCCTCAAATTTTAAGCTCATCTATCCTTCAAATTTTAAAACCAAAATATCACTATGGGTCATTATGCTGCACTCAATCCATTTGTTAGAATTCTGTTCTTCAGGTAAAGAAAATAGTGTAAACATTGTGGAAGAGTAAGATCATATTTCAACTGGTGCCTGTAAAAACATCAACAGTACTTGCCTATGTTGTACAGGCTCTCCTTCTGCCTAAGAAAAAATCAAATGAAGAGGTTTTTCCATCTTGAAAAACTTACATAAAAGACCATTCTCCTGAATGCTGTGATAGCTATAGTTTTTACCTGTGCTATTCAAGATCTACTACAGTAAAAGCGAGACGGACACCTCAGTGTAATAAAACACTAAATATTAATAACAGTAGTACCTTAATTTGCATAAATCTTGACAGAATCAAAAAATTATGTTTACTTTGTTAATTATTACTCTCCTGCAGAGAATTTGCATCATGTTCTTTTCCATAAGCATAGAATCACGGAACAGTTTGACTTGGAAGAGACATTTAATGGTCATCTAGTCCAACCCCCCAAAGAGCATCTTCAACTAGATCAGGTTGCTCAGAGCCCCATCCAGCCTGACTGTGAATGTTTCCAGGGATGGGGCATCCACCTCCTCTCTGGACAAGTATCTCATCACCTTTGGCATAAAAAATTTATTTCTTGTATCTAAGCTATCTTTTAGTTTAACCCCTTGTCCTATCACAACAGGCCCTGCTAAAAAGTCTATTCATGTATTTCTTGTAGGCCCTTTTAGGTACTCAGAGGCTGCTCCAAGGTCTCCCTGGAGTCTTCTCCAGACTGAACTGCCCCAATTCTCTCAGCCTTTCCTCACAGGAGAGGTGCTCCACCTCTCTGATCATTTTTGTGGCCCTCCTCTGGACCTCCTCCAACAGATCCGTGTCCTTCCTGTGCTCAGGACTCCAGAGCTGGAGGCAATTCACGTTACTCCTTCTGACCATTAAATTGCTGTAGGAAGGGATTATTGAAAGCCTTATGAAGGTGACAGTGGCCTCCGTGTTTCCACATAAGACAAACCCAAGAAATTTCTACAGAAACACAGTGTTTGTGATAGGAAAGTGCAATTTATACTGTTCCTTTTTTAAATGAGTCCTTCACAGCAAATCTCTGAAGTAAGGTGGAAAAACCTTTGGTTTTATATCAAAAGAACTGCAATGTTATATGCATACAGCTGGGAAAAAACATGACAGAAAAAAATGCCCTCAACACTTTGCTTAAACCCTCTTAAAGCTGTCAGGTGATGTCCTAACTTATGTCTGCTCAACTGATACCAAGGGCCACTTTCCATCATAATAAATTCATTTATCAGTCCATGTATAATTTTTTTTCCAGAGGGATAAAAAATACCCATCACTAATACAGTAACTGCTGTGCAATTAAACATTAACACAGCTTTTCCTGATGTCATTCACAGGAATAACTGTTCTGCCCTTAGAAGAAATGAGAGACTGGGTTTTCTGCCTCTCTCCTCACCTGACAGCTGAAAGGAAAACTCCTCCTTCTGCATGTGTAACACTGTTCCTGAAACATGCAAAGGGACCACTGACAGTCTGTGCTCCACAGCCTACTCAACACTTTTCACCTATTGACCAGACAGGATTGCATGTATCCACTGCTTTGCTGTTGGAGAGGAACAAGCACATTCATTCAAATAGATGGATGTTTGCTTCATACCAACTATTTATTATTCAATGATGAGGTCTGAGGTCTTATTTACTGAGCTTGTAATGGAACTATCTATTCCCCAAGGTGCTTCTTGACCACACTCCTCAGTCTTACATCCCCATTCTTAACGTGACCACTACACAGATGTATGATCCTCAGTTACAGATGGCAAACTAAGCACTTGAACACCACAGATAAAACTTGAATGCCTACTAACTTTGTCCAGAGACATTTAAGATTTAAATTCCTCAATAAACTTCATATTTTAACAGCTTCCCACATATTCAAAGCTACCACGAACTGTAAGGGGAAGAATGAACTGCTGCCACAGATATTTTGTGGCAGAGGAAAAAAAAAAAAACAGTTCTCAGGAGCCGTCTTCAATTAGTTACTCACTACTCATAATAAATCTTTACTTCTCACTCCCAAATTTCCTGCTTATTCAATACCCTCATGCCAGTTACACAATACACAAACCAGGACTTTTATAATCTTATTTACTACAATACTGATTCAATCTAAACAGTGCCTAGTCTACAACAAAAGCAGAATAAGTCAAGGACTCTTTCAGAAAAGAAAGCAGGGAGGGGCGAAGAGGGACCAAATGTGATAATGCAATAAAGGCCATAAAATATGCACCCATATGAGGACAAAAGGGGACAACTGGGACTGTACAGATAGCTTTAAGCTCAGTTTTTCAAGTTTTTTCAACTTTGTAACCATATTGTTTTGATTTAGGATGCAATGTGAAAAACTTTGCATGCAACATTTTATACAAAACTGAAAAGCAAGTATATCATTATCTGAAATAAAATGCATCTGAGTGCTGTGAGAGCTGTTTGATGACGTTACAAGACCACTCTACATAATTTTCCACTGGAGAAGGGAGGAGGCTCCTGAGGAAAAAGGAAGCATCTCAACTCACCTGCAAGAAAGTCAAGGAGTGGTATCCAGAAAACTACAGGCTGACTCCAGAAAGACTATGCAGTAAATCCTTCTGGAAGTCATGTCCAGTCACATGAGTGATAATGTTGTGGTGACTGGGAACAGTCATCTTGGATTCACCAAAGATGTGTTGTGCCTGACCAACATGATACCTTTCTACTGAGAAATGACTGGCTGTGTGGCAAGGGGAGAGCAGGAGTTTTTCTTTACTTTCATATTAGTCAGGCTTTTGACACAGTCTCTCATAGTCTTGTAGTCAAACTGGAGACATGTGGATTGGATAGGTGGATTACAGGGTTGATGGAAAACTTCGTGGGCTATGGGATTCTAAATGCTGGGATCATCAGTATTAAGACCAAGTGGCAGCTGGTCACTCTTGAAGTTTCTCAGAATTGATATTAAGGTGAGTTTTCTTAACATCCTCATTAATGACTAATCCACACTTAATGACCAATCCACACAATGACCTGGTTACTCTACCAAATTTGTGGACAATGCAAAGTAGTGCAAAGTGGTAACTATACTCAGTGGCAGGATATCTGATTCAGAGGGACCTATCTTGGGAACTTCAACTAAAGCAAAATCCTACATCTGCACTCACACAACAGCACAGGCAGAGGGCTGAATGAATAGAAATTGTGATGGGTTTGATAAATCCCAAAAAACTCAGATTAAGGTTTTAGTTTTAGCTAGGCCCCAATTCTGTGGGTC
>JAWWEU010000081.1:139133176-139151943 GCA_035583155.1 Acropternis orthonyx | reverse complement strand
TTTGTCCTTTATATCTATACATATATATGCTGTAAATTTCTGTAAATATATGTGTATATACCAGTTTCAGTTTTAAGTTTTTTTTCCTTGCTTCTTTTAGCTGAAACTCTGTGGCATTGGGAGGTGGTTGGCATTTTGCCAAGAGTCAACCAAAACAATAACAAAATCAAATCTGCAGGAAAGGATCCGAGGTTCTTTCTGATACTTTTTGACTAGTTGAACATAAGTCAGCAGCATACCTTTTTGCAACAATGAAGATTAACTGCACACTGTGCTATATTAGAAGAGTGTACCCATCAGGTCAAGTGAAATTGTTATTCCCCTCTATTTGGTTCTGGAGAATAATTGTCCAATTTGGGGATCAATATAATCCACTAACATATTGAATAACACCCAGTGCAAGGCCACCAGGCTGATTAAAGCTGTATTTGTTCAGTCTCAAGCAGAGGCCATAAGATGTGATCACTGTCTTCAGCTACCTACTGAAGATCATAGAAACGACAAAGCTGGACTCTTCTTGAATACACACAGCAAAAAGATGAGGGACAGTGGATATACAGGTTATGACAAAATTCCAATGTAACACTGGAAAAATTTCACTGTGAAAGTCAACCCTTAAGAAGGGCCCAGAAAAGGTAGCATTTCCATCCTTACAGATATTTGAAATGCTACTGGATATGAGCAGGAGCAATAGGCTCTGACTTTGCTGGTTGACCCTGCTTTGAGCTGGAGGCTGAACCAGATCATCTCCAGACCTCCCATTGAGTCTAAATTCCTCTGATTCTACCATTGCAGAGAGCCAGTTTAGGTACTCAAAACACGATGGATCAAAATATGATCCAGGGCAGACTGATCTGCCAAGAAAGTGTCCAAATAAAGAATTCTTCTCCTCTTGCCCAAGTGCTCCTTGTTGCACATGGAAAAGGACTCTACACATACAATACAAATTAAAAATACATGCAAATAGTGTGAAATGTAGTTTAAAAGGAATTTAGGTTTTCAACATAGTTTAAAAGTAGTTTTCAAGTAAAGTTTTCCAAAGAGAAAGACTAATTGCAAATAGCTGTTATTTTAAGGATACTTCCCTAAATAACATCAGATGCAGTGCACTATTTCTGTCATCAAAAAAAAAAGCCCAGAGCTAAACTCTTAACAGGTTAACTTAAAAGTCTGTCATGTAGACTGCCTTCTCTTCTCTTAGCAAGATCACTGTTAAACACTTAGCAAATCTCAATTAAGAATATCACACATGATTGTTTTCTAAAGGGTCACCTGGAATGTCCTAATGCTATTTCACATAATTTCACTTTCATCCAAATGTACTGAGAGTACCAATTACGTGATAGTTTTCCTAAGTGCTTCACTTGAAACCAGATCTACAGCACATAAGGAACCTAAGCTGTACTTGCTCCATACAGATTAAAGCATTCTCAGTTTCTGATTTGATATTTTCTGTCCTGTCAAATGTACTACAAGATCACAGGCTTAAGGTGAGCCTGACATCTTGAAAATTATACTGATGATGCAATACTTAAAAGGTAAAAAACCTGTAGACAGAACATTAAACACTCAAAAAATACGAAGACAGGTGAGGAAATCTTGGTAACAGCTTCCACTTGCTGCAAATAGATTAATTTCAACAAAAACTGGATCAAGACTTGTACTAGTAGACCAATGCAAATACTAAACTGATTCTGAAACAGTAAATTATTTATTCCAAAAAGGAGTCAAACATCCCAATTTACAAGTCCACAAAGCAAATACAGTTAAAAAAGAGTAAGCTACACTTCTGGGAACTGCAGAAGAGAACTGCTGAGTACAAAAGGTAGAGGTAGTTCACTGCTCAAGAAATGGTTAGTTTGTTTGTTTTATAATAATGGTACATGTTTTTTAGTGCTGGCAAAACTCCCTTGTGGTACTGAGCTTAATGGGTATTATTTAAACCTACAGTTACTAATTATTACTGAATTGCTAGGACAGAAATTCGTTACTTTGTAAATTGATCTATATTTTAAATTAACAGACAAGTACTTCCACAACCAAGGTGAGCACATTAAACTTTCTGACCTAAAATGTAAGTCTGATATAGCAGAAAGGTGTCACTACACAGTAAACCAACACCAAAAGCTCCAGCAGTATTTAGGAACTCCGCTACATCAACAGGTTTTACTGTCCCATGAATGAGATGGAGAGTATAAGAAGTTCCTGTTGCTCCTCTCCTCCTCCACTCAGCGTACCTGTCCCAGAAAACTGTGGTAGCAAAGCAGAGCTGCCATGTTTCAAGTCAGCAGTTCATGGAATGAGGGACATTTTTGTGTGAGAATATATGATCCACAAGATTTGTATGAGCTACTACTAACTTCATCTGTGCTCCACACTGAGGCACAGTTAGTGACTTTCACATACATCCAGAGCCACTAAAGAAATTAGACTGGCTGGGACATCACAGCAAGATGGGTAAAGTTGAGACCCGTGGCAGGCCTAAGAATTCAAATATCTCAATAGTGTCAAAGACAGGGCTAGTTAAGCCCAGCAGCCAGTGACAGAAACTAGAAGAATAAATCTGATTCTGGTGATTTTTCTTTGCAAAAGGAAGAATTTCTTTATTTCTAGTCATAAACCCCAAAGCATTTCCTATTCTATGAAGTACTAAAACTTGAACTTTGAAAGTGATAGAGGAAGTGCATATAGAGGTGGAGGGAGACAGAAGGAAAAAATAGTGCACTTTCACAAAAGAAGAAGTTTACTTTTGTTTTGCAGCAGTTACTAAGTATTTGTCCACAAGAACATTAGAGAAAGTTCAACTATCTTGTGAAGATTTACTATGGAAAATCTGGAAAACTAGGTATAGGCATTTAAGCGTAAATACAGGATTTAAGTGAAGGTTTTAATGCATTCCTAATTATCAGTTTTCTACCAACATCCTGAAACATCATCAACCTTTTTAAGGTTCAAAACTCATCATAAAAATTTATGAAACTCTCTTCACAAGATCACACCAAGGAGGTTTAAAAACATATTAGCATACAAGTACAACAACAAGGGCAAAAACATGTCACAGAACTATTAAAACCAGAGCAAATATGGACACTTAAGCTTATTAACACTCAAAAATTGCAAATAAATGTGCATAAATTCACAGCACAACATTGCACATAATATAATACATACAACTCTGCTACATCAGCACTTAAGAGAACGATTACAACAGGAAAGTTGACAACTGCTTTTCTCTAAATTCAAGTAGTCCCCATTTTTCTAAATTAATGGGTTATGAAAAATTCAATACATCTCCGAGTGCTGAAGACAAATCAAAATATTGAAAATATTTTAAAAGCTAGAAATCCACCAATTCTTCTCTAAATAAACATTTCCTCTACTTATTTCCTTTGTTCAGCTTTTTTTCTAGATTATACCTCCTTTTTACGGAGCATTTATAGATATTACAGCCATAGAAATATTTAATTAATCCTATCTTTTTACTTTACAGATTGAAGAAACGACGTTCAAAATTGTGGTCTGGCAAAACTATGTATTTTTTATCTCAATATTATATTAGCATTTACTACAGCATATTTATTTTTAGATTTTAATCAATCTTCAGTAATTGTATCCAATTGCATACTGCCACTCAAACTGAAAATTTAACAGTAATTTTATAATTCATTGCACATTTTTTTCTGAATGTATTAAGATTCAATACATCTTCCTCTTAACAAAATGAATGGTCTTCCTCAAACTGTCAAAATACAGAAGGTAGCCCTGAAAATCCTTTACTAACTCCCATAATTGTAATGATATTTACACATCTGGTGTCCTTTTTTCTTAAACCGGAGGTAAGTTTTGAAGAGCAGTAAGTTTAACATGCACCTTACCTCAGCCTGCAGTGCTGATATCTAGTGGGCTAAGTATAAACATAATACACTGTATTCAGAAGAATATTATGTCGGTTTTAAAAGAGGCACAAGTAAAAACTGTTAGGGAATCAAAACTCTACAGCCAGAGATGCAGCTAAAAAAATAATTGTTTCCTGAAAGGTAATTCTGAAAGAGTGCAAGAAGTATTAATTCCCAGTTTTGATGATAGTCGTCACACATTCTGCATTTAGTAAAGCAATATAGAGATTTAAGCTTTGTGACATTTCCCATTTTATGCAAATTAATTTAACTTTGTTACCTTATTTACTTCCAGAATTTCCCTTCTCTCTTCACTAGCAAAACGAAGCTGACTTGCAGCACCACGATCATCGTGCTTGGAGCCATCTTCTTCAACATATGGAATAAGTTGCTGTGAAGACAAGAAACTTTAGCTTTACTAAAAAATAAAAGAAAAAATAAAATAAAAAGAGAAAAATTAAGAAATCAAACACAGGAGATACATAAGGTACTACCATTTTCTCCACAGGTTCAACTGCCCAAGAGAAAGTGGACACAAGCTTACTTTGTCACCTGAAACCCAAAGGCCTTGGAATGACCTGGTGGTTTTTGGGTTTTTTTCTAAACAAATACTACTGTATGTTTCCTTCCTAAAAAGAAAATAAATTAAGAAGAATCAGTAAATACAGTAGGTACAAAACAAATACATGCTTCTGTGTCAGACACACTCCCAAGCTACTAACAACTTATAAAAAATAAGCTGTAACATTTTATCCACAGCATACATCCACAAAGTCAACAGTCTATCACTGTTTTTTGATGTTCTGAACTGAGCAAAATTGCATCCATGTTCACATACAGGCAAATGAAAGACTAATATTGATGAAAATGAGCAAAAAGACACTAGTTTAAAAGCCTGGGGAGTAAGCTGCTCTTCAAGTGCATATTAACAAGTTACTTAGGTTGGGGTGTAGTATTACAAAGCACTCAGCAGCCTCCTTCAGCATTCTGACAGAAAACTTACTTTGATTTAACACAATGAAAATGTAATTTCATTTAAATTAATTTCTATACAAAAGTTCTTGTACGCCATTCTTATTAAGCTTATCAAAATGGACACAAAAACTACCACACTAAACTCTGCCATGAAAATGTAGTAAAGGTTAACCACTTACTACATTTGCAGACCATAAAAAAGTAGTGTGATTCCTAAATACTCTTGGAAAAAAGTCTCTGATAGAAACATAAAGTAGCACTCACAGTAGAACATTTAAGAAAAGGTAATAGAAAAAAACCACAAAATCAGATAGAAAAGCCCAACTACATTTAACACACAAAAGCAGGAAATTCAAAATTTATAGCCAGATCTGCTTCATAATTACCTCGCGCCTTGCTATGCTGGTTAACAGAAATTTAGTAGTACCTACTATATTGGTAGTATGCATTTACAAAAAATATGAAAATATTTGTATCAATAATAAGACTAAGGAATATTAGTCAATACTGACTTCTCTTGACTGTGTAAAAAGAAGAGCTTTGTAAATATACTTTAAAGATACGGTTAGAATGTAAGCTACTAAATAATATGATTGAGACTATTACTGAAATGCTGAACAAAAAATTTAGGAAAACTGACCCAAGAGGAATAGTGTGCCACTGTCACTCACCCTAACCAATAAAAACATGAGACAGGTAGGCACCTACTAACTTCAGAGCAGAAAAGACTTAAGTAGACTTTTAAAAAAAAGAATTCCAACTATTGATACAAAGCTGCTGTGCCTAAGTTATCAGCGAGACATCACATTAAAGTGACTCCTTATTTTCTCTATGGAGTTTCTTTTTCATCCTGGTAACAGGAAAAAATGTCAAAATTTACTAAAAAAAGAGAAAAAAAAGGCTTTTAAAGAAGTCACAAGTATCCAGTTATTGCACACAAGTCAACACACCAAGGAAAAAGTTTTGTTCTTTAAAATGGGAAAGTTATCTTACTCCCTCACTTGCTGTCAGGTTTCTCTGAACCCCTTGGCAGTGATTGCTGACAGAAGTAGTAGTCTAGACTGGACTGTACAGAATGAATGAATGAATTTAATTTCATTATGCTTATTCTGTGAAGAGACTCAAATATAAAATATAATGCTTATATGGTTGAAATTCAATGGATAATCACAAGTCTGTTAATAAAGTTGCCTCAGAATCGAAAGGTCAGTATTTAAAGGACTTCATAGTTCTGGATAATACAGAACAGTAGCAACTGAAATCATAACACAAAACAGAATTTAAGAGTATTACTAGAAATTAGAAAAGACTTAACTTAGGAGGGGGAAAAAACAAAATTTTGATTTTACTAGGAATAGCAGTTTCATTATGAAAAAACTTCAGCCAGTCCTCCTTCCTGGAAGTCCTATGCCGTAACTTTTCCATCACCACTGCACATTTAGGTTTGGTTCATACTGCCCCAGTAGGTTAGGAGTAGCAGAATGAGGGAACTAAAGAGGCACTGACTGATGTTCAGAGGAAGAGAGTAACGCTTACAATTTAAAAAAATTTACCCTGACCCATTTTTTTTCTGGGGGAAACAAACTGATGGAGGAACCGAGAAGCCTGAGAAAAAAGGCTAAAATTTTAAATTGATATCACAAAATCACAGCAACAATTAGGCTGGAAAAGACCTTTGAGATCATCCAAGTCCAACCTATTACCAAACATCACCTTGTCAACTAGATCATGGCACCATGTGCTATGTCCAGTCTTTCCTTAAACACCTCCTGGGACAGTGACTCCACCACCTCCCTGGCCAGTGCATTCCAAAGTTGAATTACCCTTTCTGTGAAGAAATTCTTCCTAACGTCCAACCTAAACTTCCCCTGGCACAGCTTGAGGACAATTCCTCTTGTCCTGTCACTTGTTGCCTGGGAGAAGAGGCCAACCCCCACCTGTCTACAACCTCCTTTCAAGTAGCTGTAGAGTGAGAAGGTCCCCTCTGAGCCTCCTCTTCTCCAGGCTAAACAACACCACCTCTCATATCCAGTCCTCATCAGATTTGTGCTCCAGACCCTTCACCAGCTTCACTGCCCTTCTCTGGACTTGCTCCAGCACCTCAATGTCCTTCCCAAATTGAGGGGCCCAGAACTGGACACAGCACTCAAGGTGTGGCCTCACCAGTGCCAAGTACAGAGGGAAAACTTCAAATTGGGATTCAATTTCAAAACTGGATCCCTCCCAACTGATAAGAATTGATGATGTTAATGTGAAAGTTTCACAGTCTTTCAACCAGCTCTAATTAACAAACAGAATTCAGTCCACCTAATTCCAGTCTCATTAAAACTTGTTATGAGTCTCTTGCAACTGAGAATGGACGATATGTTATGCAGAGAGTGCCTATTCTCAGCTGTAACGTATAAATGAATAAAGATACTTACTTCTATGGGAACAGGATCCAGCCCAGCACAGTTTTCATTGCATTTGTCATAGACTAATCTCAGTTTTCTGAAGAGTATTGATAACTGACGGAGATGTTCCTGCAGCTTTCCCAATCTGTCTTGGTACGTTGCAGTATGGTAAGTAACACCATTTGGCAACTTAAGAGAACCAAAACATTAAAAATATTACATTAAGTTTCTGTCACATGAAATAAACAGACTAAAAGAAACCAGATGGGGTTTCGTACATCTTAAAATCAGATAATCACATCATTGCCACAGCAATCACTGAAACTTTATTTTCTTTACTAGTAAAATTCTGTATTTTATGTTCTCAATCACTACTGTCAAACAGCTTCATGTATTCTGTACTTTGGTTACTGTCAATCCTTTTAACTCTTTTCAGTGAGTGTCTTCACAATGTTTAAGTATGACATTGCTGTGATCCAAGTATTAACACTTTGAGATTTCATGTCTCAACCCCAGGCCACACAATTCAGAAACACAAGGGTCATGAAAATACAGAGGGAGTGGGGTTGATTATTTATCTTCTGCTCTCCACAGAGAAAACAAAACAAAATTTTTCCCAGTAAGTAACCACAAATAAGGATTATGTCCAATTTCATAAGGGAAAAAAAATCAGAAAGTTTTAGATAGGAAGTATTACCAAAGAAGATCAATGAAAATTCCTCTAAAATTATGTTAACAAATGTATGTTAACATAAACAGAGAAACGTAACCAGCAGATAAACAAACTTTGTTATTCATAAAGGAAAACACAGTTACCAGTGCGTTTAGAATTTATTTATTACGGGGGAAATAACAATTCAGCATTTCTGAATATTCTACATCTTCACTTAATCTACAGGAGTAAACAAGTAAATTAAGAGCAGTATTTACTTCTCCAACCATTTTTCCTTTTTAAAGCAGTTTGATCGAGTTATCTGAACGTCCCAAACCACCTCCTCTGTCTGTAAATACTGACAGTCAGCGACAAAAACACGGGACACAAGGGCCACAAAAACGAAGAGCTGTTTTTCACCTGCATGTTCCTCAGGAGCTGGAAGATCTCCATGGTTCGGAACACGATGTCCTGCACGGTCTCCTGCCCGATGCGGCAGAGGGAGGCGGTGTTCACCTCGCGGGCCGCCTGGGCCTGAGCGCCCGCGAACGGCCCGGGGGCCATCCCCGCCCCGGACAGCGGCGGGGTGGCCATCGCCGGGCCCAGCCGGGCCCTGCGGGCCGAGCTGCGCTCCCGGATCCGGACCGGCGCCCGCCCCTCCGCCTGTCCCTCCGCGGACCCGGCCCCGAGGTGAGGCGCTGCCACGGGGCCCGCAGCACCCTCGCACTCACTCACGGGGCCCGCAGCCCCCCCGCCCCTCAGCGGGGCCCGCAGCCCGTCCCGGCGCCGCCCCGCCCCCCAGCGGGGCCCGCCCCCCGGCCCGGCGCCGCCCCCCCCCCCCGGGGGGCCCGCCGCCCGTCCCGGCCCCCCCCCCCCCCCCCCCGTACAGCGGGGCCCGCTCCGCCTCCCGCCCGGCCTGCCGGAAGCGCTCCCGCGCCCGGTGCCGTCACAGCCGGCGGGGCGGGCCCTGTGCCCGCCGCTGCCTGAGGGGGCCCGGACCCTGCGCGCGGTGTCCTGAGGGTGAAAGGCTTGGTCAGAACCCCCTGGTAATGCTCACGCGAGTCCCACCGCCCCTGCGACACATCATAGAATCATAGAACGGTTTGGGTTGGGGATGACTTTAAAGGTCACTTAGTTCCAAAATACTCCTGCCATGGGGCAGGGACACGTTCCACTAGCCCAGGTTGCTCAGAGTCCCTCAGCAGGCTCAGTATCCAGGCTGGCCTTGGGCACTGCCAGGGGTGCGGCATCAAGTTCTCCCGGCAACCTGAGCCTTTTCACCGTCACAGCAAAGAATTTCTTGCTAACATCTAATCTAAACCTGCTCTTTCAGTTTGAAGCCATCCCCTTTTGTCACATCACTACAGTTCCTGATGAAGAGCCCCTCTATGCCTTCCCTGTGGGCGCCTGTCAGATACTGGAAGGTTGCTGTGAGGTCCCCCTGCAACCTTCTCTGGGCTGAACAGCCCCAGCGTTCTCAGCCTGTCTTCTTAGGAGAGGTGACCTGGTCCCAGTCATGCAGATAAGTGGCTGAGTAACTGTTTTGCAAGATAGATGTGCATATGTCAGTATGCACATACACAACTGTACTAATTTCACAGCTTTATAGGTGTACTGATACTCCTTCTTGCATAGGAACATTATTGCTAATACAGAAAAGCCTTAACAATTGACCTTCCTGTGTCACAGGGTTTGGGTAGGGATAAAATGTCTTTGAGTGCTTGTACCACACTAATACAATTGAATTGAGGCAGCACCAAAATACAAGGCCTCCTATGTGAGGGAGAAGGAATGCCTTCAAACAGAAACTAGGTGAGGTCTACGAGGCTTGATAGATACGAGCTATCTATACAGTAGCTAATGTTTACTGTCTGCCTAATGAAAAATTTCTTCATTTCTTCCAAAGTTCCTCTTTTTTCCCCTCCAGTTGATGGCATACCTAGGACTCTGTATTTGACTGATTTTTACAATAAGTATCTGAAAATGTAGAAGAGGGCATTTATATATCCCTGACTTCTTATGGATTCTCAGTAAGCCTGGTCAAGGTAGTTGTGCTGTATTAAAACTGATGTTACGAATGATCTTTTGTGTGAAATGTGTTGCATTTGTAATCTGTAAAAATAAATGAGAAATTTGACACATGGTGTGGGGAGGCAAGGGATGACAAGCTCAAGAAATTGGGCAAGGAGCAAAGCTGAGCTGTTTAAGGATTTTTCTTTGCTCAAGAGACCTTCTGCATCTGGAAGGTTTAAGTCTACAAGAAATAATGTGGGAAACAGCAACATTCTGTCTTTCCCTCGGGCTGTTTTTGCTGAAACAAATGAAGTTTCTATCAAGAGAGATAATTGCAGGTTGTGTAAAACTTCAAAGCATTCTTTCCTACAGACTGAGGAAGGGGAAATAAGAAGAGAAAGTGAAAACTGTAAAAAAGCAGCCCAGAGATCCTTCTGCCTGTGTATTGGGCCTTTGAAACATAAGGCAGGAGCCCAACTCCAGTGCATGAGTGTATTCTCTCCCACCTGGCTGAGTTCTTGCAGTCTGTCCTAGGAATTAAACTTTCTTCAAGGCTGGAGCTAATGGCTTAGTTCTCTGTTTACCTGCATGTATATCAAATCACACATGTGGTATACAACCTTTGTTGAAGAAAGAAAGAAGCAGTCAAGGGACATTCATGGACAGAATCATACAAATTTGGTGTCAGAGGCGTCTTGCTGCAGAAAACATTTTTTACCTCAGAAACGGGCTAATGAGGGTAAACACCACTACTTTTCCTAAACTGAAGCTTTTTGCTGCCTGGCTAAGTTCTCCCTAGTACTCTGCCAGAGCCAGGGTACAATGCAAATAATTGTATTTTAACAGAGATCTTTGAGTAAAGGATGCAAGAGTAGTTTTTTAAACAGATTAGGGAAAAATGGTGTGTAAAAATAAGAGAAGGATATTTTCAGACAGCAAAAGAACATCCCATGGTGTCTGGCTAGACAATGCTTTGGGAGAGCAGTCCCTGGAGAATTTCAAAGGGCTGGCTTGAAGGCTTGCATCTCAGTTCACTGTACATTGAGAAAATGGTGCAAAAACTGTTCAAGAGCTGAGCACAAAGGATAATGTTTTCCTCTTCCAATTGCATGGCCAAGAGCTCTGTTCACACTGCTTAACTGGCCCCAGATCTGATGGCATGAGAGTAATGATCGACTCAGACCACCTACTATTCAGGGCTGCCAGACACAGACTCCATATGCAGTTGTATCCTGAAGTATAGGGCTGTCATTTACAGTAGACAGTTGAAACACAGAGCCAAGTCTACATGTGTGTGGAGAGTCCTGAAGAACGTTGCTAGGAGGCCTAATTTTCTTCATTGTTAGTCTGTGGAGCCATCTAAGTCTGATATTTCACTTCCAGACAAAGGAATCCCTTTCAGATAAGAATGTTTTCTTGGTTGAATGAGAAAAGGATTAATATATATTTTTCTTTTTAAAAGCAACCTGTTAAGCAGCTGCTGTCTGACTTCAGTTTGGGCCAAGTGCTTTCATCCGGAAGGTGTCCAAAGCACAGATCATGTCAATTTCTGTGGCACAGGTTCCACCAGCAGCTTAGAATTCTGCAGTCTTTGTTGTTGCATTGTAGAGAAGCTACCAAAAACCTAACAAAGAGCCTGTGTCTGCATGTAATATTCTAGTCCAATCAGCTTTAACTGAGCTTTGAAATTAGGACTCTTGAAAGAGTAATTACTTCAGTGATTATTATTATTGTTATTATATCACAATTATATTGGCTTTTGATTTTTTCTGTTTTAAGAGGTTCTCACTCATATACCCTGAGCAGCTCCAGAGGTGGTATAGTTGTGCTCTATCAGGAGAGTAAAAATCCTCAGGAGTGAGTAATTGTTGCTTTTGTTCAAATAATTTTCTCTAAATCAGTTTATATGCTTGCAAGGCAATATGAATCATTCTGTTTAAAAATAAACAGAACTGGTGAAATCCCTGGATCCTCTGTTTTCCCTGAATAAAAGACTGCACTTCCTCACAAGTTTCCTCACACTATTGCTTAGCAGCAGTGGTTTGATACTGCTCTGAGGGTGACAGATGGGCTTGGGGGGAAATGTGTTAGCCAGGAAAGGACTTTCATTCTCCACCCTGTCCCATTCAGTGTTTATGTGTTCATTCAAGGAGAAATAATGTGACTTTATGGAACCTTTGCCAACAATAAACAGACAAGGCACAATTTTACTGTTACCAAGCTGTGACAGATAATGGCATGGCACATAACTTTTTTAGTATGTGACCAACACAGACGGTTAAGGTAGGAGGAGTTTCATCAGAGATCACATATATAGGCCAGAGGAAACAGTTAATGGCTGTGTTTAAGTGAGGAGGATTGGGTGTTTGGGGTTCTTTTGTGTGTGACACGGGGGTTTTTCAAATGATGTTTTTTTCATCCAGGCAGGTATTTTCATGAACTATGAAAGCATCCATTTAGAAGGAAGCAGGATCATCTGTAGTAGTGCTAGATGAGATGGGATAAATTAGGTAGGATCAGAGGCCAAAACAGCAGAGCAGAGGGTAGTACTCCATTCCTTTGCCCAGCAGGGGATGAACACAGCTGTTTTCTGGACCAAGGGGAATCTGGGGTTGAGCAATTAAGAACCCTCTGCTTTTATGTCACTCTCTTGCACAGCTCTTTGGTTCTGCAGGTGGTAGAAGGAAAGCAAGAAGTGCAGATGGAAGGGGTTCAACCTCCTTGCTTGCCTTGTCTCCTCCATCCTCTCTATGTCTATAAGCAAACTTGTCTATATATTATACATGCTAATGGCACCTTCTACAGGGGCTCAGAGAAGCAGGGTGTCATGCCTACTGGCTTTCATGTAGGTAGTAACCAACTTCAGTGGTTTGCCACAGTTCAGCCTTGAAATGTTCACAGAGTGGTCAGAAAAAATGATCCATAAATCCCTAAAGAATGGCCTTATGTGGTGTCGTGGCTACCAGCTCCCCACCACACTGCTCCACCATCAAACTCCTTCATTCCCCTGCTCCCTCATTCCCCCTCCTCAGCAGTACAGGGTGAGAAAATAAGATGAAAAACTCATGGCTTGAGATAAAGTCAGTTTAATGAAAGAAAGCAAAGGCTGAATGTTGATGCACAGTCCTGCTACAGACTGGTCCAAATGGCATAGCAACAGGTGTTCTATTAGACACTTTGCAAATCGGGACTTGCATTGCCTCCATAAGTCAGGGTCACATCCATTTCCCATGATATAAAAATAAGCATTAAGGAATGATGAGGCAGTCAGATGAAGTGTGATAATTCAGCCTACATGTGAGGGGCTTAAAGCATGCTGTAGCTTTTTGGTTTTTGCTTTGTGGGTCCCACACTCCCACTTCTTGATCTGGACAGGTATGTTGTATGATCAGTTCTCTACTTCTCCAAAGTGTGCTTCTTGACCTTCAGCTCAGAAATGTCGCCCTTGGCCCCTTTGTCCCTTCAAACACCAAAGAACTAGTTTCATAGTCCATTCTTTCTCGCATGAAGATTGTTATCCTTCCCTAAATTTTACATGATGGGCTGTTACGCCCAGCAGATGGTACTCTCCCTGTAACTGTGACGAAGAAAAAGGAGTAACAGGAAGTCCCCAGACTTCTTCCAGAGTATCCCAATGCAGAAATCTCATCCTTATAATCTTTCCGCTTTTGCAGTTGTTCAGTTATTTATCTCCAAAGAGACACCTGAAACTCCCAATATAACATAGGCATTGTGACTTCAGACCCAAGTCCAGAAGCAGATGTATCATGTCTTTTGGTCTCACTACTAAGCCACTCTCCTGCAGCCTTCCACTTATTGGTGCTTCAAATGCTGACACTGAAAATTATTTAAACAGAACAGGACCAAGTTTCTCTTTTTGCCACAAAATAGCTGTGAGCAGTCTGTGACTTCTTGTACTGGACTTTCAGATATTTTCGATGGTTCTATTTTTCCTGAACAAATGGTGTCTTGTGGGACTAGCTGTTTGGAAGAAGAGGCATTCCAAATTGCAGTTTATATGAACTCTGTGTCTTCATCAGCCAAATGTGCATTAATGATGCCTGTGGATAAATTTTCAGCATGCTTGTTTGATGGCTTCTCTTGGGGCTTGCACAAAAATGGCTTGGAAATTGAACATTTGCCATGAAGCGGATGCTCGCTAAAGAAAGCATTACAGTGAGATGTAAAATATGTGCACTGTAATTTATACAGGCAACTAGCTTCTGGAAAACTTGACCTCTGGCCAGTAGAGGACAGAATCATATCTAAAGAGACCACTGAAGCAGTGACTGGTACCCACTGGGACAGAGATGGAGGGACTAATTATGTTTTCACAGCTGTTTCACCAGTGCTGAAAGTATGTTGGTGACAAATGACTTTGTGGTGGACTTCACAGTAGTTAATACTGGAGAAAAGCTAGCCTGCCCTGTGGTTTGACTGCTTATGTGCTACTAACATTATGAGCAGGCGTGCAAGGGTGTTTTTTCCCTTCAGGGGTCATTGCCAGTATGCAGTTTCCCACTGTTGCTCCACAGTTGGAGGCATAGTTCTCATTACGGTGTTGACAGATGATACTCCTGTGACTTGCTCCATAGTAAGACAGGGAGAGCGGTCCTGTGCTCTTTTCCTTCCCAAAACCTGTCCTAATTGTATAAGGGTATCCCTGCTCTGACCTGTAGTACGTGAGTTTTTTTCCTAGACCCTAAAAAGTGCAGCAGGGATTTCTCTCTTCATCTGCCTCTATTGATGTTTTATTTCTTTCTCTAATTTTAAATCCCTAGTAGTAGGTTGTAGTGCGTTGACCTTGTCTGGACACCAGGTACCCACTAAAGCTGCTCTCGCTCCCCTCTGCAACTGGATGGAGGAGAGAAAATGTAACAAAGGGTTCATGAGTTGAGATAAGAACTGACTCGCTAGTCACCATTACAGGCAAACCAGACTCAAAGGAGGGATATTAATTAAATTTATTACTAAAAGAATCAGACCAGGAGAATGAGAAGGAAAAATAAATCTTAAAAACTGCTTCCCCTTCCCTCCTTCCAGGTTCTACCTCCTCCCCGCCAGCGGCGCAGGAAAACAGGGAATGCAGGTTATGGTCAGTTGTTGTTTCCACTGCTGCTCAGGGAGAGGAGTCCTTCCCCTGTTCTCTGTGGGGTCCTTCACAAACTGCTACAGCTTGAGTCCATCCCACAGGCAGCAGTTTTGCACAGTCATTTTTCCACAGAGTGCAGTTGTTCAGGCACAGGCAGATCCAGTGTGGGTCCCCCACAGGGCCACAAGTTCTGCCACCAAACCTGCTCCAGTGTGAGCTCCTCTCCCCATAGGTCAGCAGGTCCCTGCCAGGACTCTGCTCCAGCATGGGCCTCCCATGGGATCACAGCCTCCTTCAGGCATACCCTTGCTCCAGTGTGGGCTCCACCATGGGCTGCAGGTGAATCTCTGCACCCTGATGGTCCTCCATGGGCTGCAGGGGCACAGCTGCCTCACCACTGTCTGCACCACAGGCTGCAGGGGAACCTCAGCTCCAGCACCTGGAGCACCTCCTGCCCCTCCTTTTCCACTGACCCTGGTGTCTGCAGAGTTGTTCACATGTTCTCATTCCAGTCTTCTCTGGCTGCAATATTCATCTGTCCCACAATCTGTTTTTCCCCTTCTTAAATATATTATCACAGAGACATTACTATCATTCCTGATGAGCTTGGCCTTGGCCAGTGGCTGGTCCATCCTGGAGCTAGCTGGCATTGACTCTACTGGACATGGGGGAGGGTTCCAGCAGCTTCTGAGAGAAGCTGCCCCTGTAGCCCCCCACTACCAAAACCTGGCCACAGAAACCCAATACACAGGTGAAAACTTTCTCTGTGACTTTGCAAGTACAAGCCTACCCCACTGTCATTTGGGACAGTACTGACTGCTTGTCAGCTGATTGCAAAGAATATCTGTATTCTTGAAGCATTGTAAGGCTCATTGTTGTTTCTTGTATCTGTGGCAAGAGGTATTTTCTTTCACCTTAATTTCCTTCTTATGTGCAAAATTACTTGTGATTTATTCAGTGTCAATCAATTTAGATTCTCTAGCCTCATTCCTTATTCAGAGGTTCCACAATCCTTCCTGCATGTGAATCAGATATTGCACACATGGATGGCATGTAAAACAGGTATTAACGAGATAGTGAGATCAGGCCTTCCGGTGCTGCAGATCTCATCCTGGGAATTTTTGCATTCTGATCAGTAGCTCCCCTACATGTGTAACCATTCATGGACTTATACTCTGTCCTTCACTCAGTCATTTGGACATTCATTCACACAATCTATTCATCCCAAGGTAAATTTTGCTCTACTTGTTTTCTTCTTAGTAGCTTTAGAGTGATTTAAACAAACGCAGACATACATTATGTGGTCATGTCAGATATGTTATGGTAGCAGCAGAAGACTCCAGGCAAGAGTATAATCTCATTCTGCTCTGTGAGTACAGAAGAAAACAACCCTTGTCCTCAGTGGCTGACAATTCAGATTGTATATTTCACAGCAAAGAAGACAGATTAAAAAGGGACCTATTAGTTTCTAGATGAGGAGGTTGGAGTATCCTAATTTACCATGAAAGTCCTCGACAGTATAGATGGAAATGCAGGAAGAGTTATAAGGGCATGAAAGATATATAGTGTAGATCCTGTCCACAAAAGCCATCATCTCTTGATGCAAGTCAAATGCCACTTGTGTCTTCCCAATGATATAAGATTATGTGAAATAGGGAATGGAATAATAGGAAAAAAACATAGCTGGAGGCAGATGTTTGAACACCAATCATTCCTTTAGGCTGATGCATTATTGCAGGGTTCCTGGATTGACTCACTGACATTATTTATGCAAAACTTCTGGCCACATTCCCTCAGTCCAATATTACAAGCAATACATTACAGAATGGAGGATGTCCTCTATTTCCCCAGAGCTTTCCATCCTGTTCCTGTATTACCTTCCAGATGTATGTCCCAGTTACTAGAAGCGGTATATTTCTCATTATAGCCTGAAACCTCTATAAAACATCTGGCCATTTTTACTGACCACATTCCCAACTAGTGCAGGCTTGGATGATGGCAAAACTCATAGTCTTGCTGGATCAGTATGAATTGCACATTAGGTTTTAGCCCCTTTATCTTAAACATTGTGTATCCTACCTTTGTTATGACATGTTGGAAAGTGTTTTGTAACTTGTAGGGTATGCTGTGTGTGGAACAGATGCTCGCTAAACTCGGTATGGCTGCAACTATACTAATAAATGCTCATCAGGCTGTTCTCTGGGTGCAAGGCCAGTTGGCACTGAACAGTCCATATGCATACTATTTGACTCTTTTAAACTTTGCAAAAGTGTAGCAACACACATGTTGTCTACTGGAAATTATTTCTGTCTCCTGTTACCTCCTAGATCATTTGTGGTAGAGTGCTACTGACCAGGGTAGGCTACTCTTCCTTTTGCAGTGCAATCTTACCTATGAGTACACCATAACAAATGCATTTTTTTCTTTGTTCTTATGACCAGTATCTTTGAAATGTGGAATGGGATGGGAGAAAAGTGAGCTACTAAAGAAGAAACCTCATAATCTTGTAATCCATGTCGATTTTAAGAGGATAGTGGAATTTGTGGAGTTGTTTGGTTTTTTAAAAATTGTTATAGGGGCTTTTTTAACATGAAATGTGGCATGAGCACGTGCTTTCTTCATGAGCTGTGGGAAGTGAGTGAGAAGTCTGGTGTTATTTCAGTTTCACGGGTTTGTCAGTATCTAAAACAAGCCTTTTCCTGGAATGAAGATGATAATTAGTGATCTGAGATCTAAGCATGTTCTAAGGTTACAACTCAAAAAAAGTCTTATTAGTACAGTGAACTTACTGTCAGATGCAGTGTGACAGTATGAGGATCTCCAAACATGGTAATGCTTGGAGAATTTGAAGAATTCATGCTTTGGGTGGGAATTGCTTACTTTCAGTTTTCTGTGAGAAGAGACTCGACCGGAGCAAGTAGCAATGCTTTTACTGAAAATAAGGACAAGAGGACAAAAGGAATATCAGCCACACAGAGTTCAAATATCAGTCTCTGCTGCTGTATCAGGCTGCTACAGATGAGAAGTACAGTGATATTCCCTTGAAAAGAGCTGCCTTAGACTTGCTGGTGGTGGTGCTTTGACAGGGACAGCAGAGGAGCTGTTTCAAACCTAAGAAAACTCTCATGACTGCTTCTGGCTTTATAGATCTGTGAAGAGCAAGAATGCAGACAGACAAACTGTAAGACTAGAGAGCAGAACGTGTTAAAATTACATGGTATGGTAGGGAAAGAGTCTGAGAAAATCCATCAGTTTTAAATCAATGTAATGATTTCTCAAACAGAAGGAGAAACAGAAAAAGTAGAAGTCCCTTCTCATGTAAAACCTTACCACTGAGTCCTTCAAATGGGTTTTCAGCTCCTCTGCAGTACTACCTGAAATCTTGCTGCATTACAGGTGGCATGATATACTTTTTATTTGTACTGGCAGCGCTGACAAATCACCTTGGCTTCATCACTCTATACTGTGACTGTTGCAGCAGGGTGTTACCATCCTGTATCTCCTTCACTGAACTTAACTCAACCATTATGTGGCTCTTCAGCTGCAGTTACCTGCTTTCTGTAATGCAGGAAAATTTGATCTGGATTTTCAAAGACCCTGTTAAAAGAGACAAAATTAAAAAGGCCTAAAATGTAGATCTTAAAAAAATCAAACTATGCTAGAAGTCAATTAAGACCTTATGTCTTAGTTTGAAAAAGAAAACTAAGATATCTGGGGGCTAATAGAACAGAGGACTCCACACGATT
>JAWWEU010000081.1:139066557-139125583 GCA_035583155.1 Acropternis orthonyx | reverse complement strand
TGACCCACAGAATTGGGGCCTAGCTAAAACTAAAACCTTAATCTGAGTTTTTTGGGATTTATCAAACCCATCACATGAGTTTTGAAGTTTGAAACAGGATCACTGAGTGTAGTTCACATGGGGGTAAACAAAGGACACAGTTTGTGTTGTTTAATGTGTTTGCATTATCTAACAGATACACCTGGCAGAAGCTCACACACCCCTTGCATCTCCCTCCCCTTCCTGCTCCTGGCAGTGCCCTTTTAGTCCTGGTCAGGTAAGGGGTTCAGTTTCCATTCCTATGCTCCCTGTATTGACAGATTATTTCAGATGAAAGAGACAAAGCAAAGGCAACAGGAATTACGACATCCAGTTTGGAACAAGAGATGCATGTTGCCAAATGCCCAATTTATCACCATCAGCATCGCTGAATCCAACATCTTTCTGCACTTTTGAATCATCACAGACTTTTTACACCACTTCCCTCCCAGTTTCTAAATATCTTTGTTGTCCTGTGTCATTTTTCTTTATAGTGGATACTATTTTCTTGTGTTTTTCTTTGCTTACACACATATTTTTATGCAAGTCAAAAAAGATGTTTTGTCACCTGCAGCTAAGCTGCCGACTGAAACTGGCTGGCATGTGCACATTAGGCTAGGAATCTGCAGGCTTCACTGGCTGCTAATAAAGTGGCAGATTGATGTTAATGTTAAGATTGTCTGACTTCTAAGTCCCTATATATAGAGTCAGCCCTGTTAGCCTTATTATTTATTTATATAGTGATAAAGGTATACATAGCACTTTAGTAACAAGCAGATGAAGTCCCTCCACTGAATTACTTACAGCAGCAAGTTAAAATTGCTATGATATATAAAAGATTAGTGGACACATGTAGGAGTAGGGGGAGAAAACACTAAAGAGGAACTGAGTCATGCAAGGCTCCATGGATGCAGCAAAGATTTAACACTGTTGGCTTTAAGGGCATCATTTATGGTGACTGTGGGTAAAGTGGTTGGACTGCAGCTCCAGAGAGCTGGATTTAACAGCTAAGTCTTCAATAAATCTCCTGTTCAAGCATTAACAGTGTGTAGTGTGTGCTGCTGTTGTGCTTCAAAATAAGGTGTTAACTATGTGCTTAGTTTCAACTGGGCATCTTGGCATCAGTAGACCTGGGCCAGCTTACATTAGCTGAAGATCTGTCCCTAAAAGCAGAAAACCACAATCTACCTTAGCTGAGTTCTGAAGAGACATCTGCAAACATTTGTGCTGTTTTGTCTGATGGCACTAGGGTTTATTTATACCTTATCTGGCAGAAGAAGGTAGAATACACCTTGTCCAAGGCAGGTATGCTAGAGAGTAAATCACTGTTAACATACTTGATTTTTTTTAGTCTTAATGTAAATTTTCTTCTGCTATTGTACAAGACATACAGACTATTTATTTTTTTCTCTTTACTTGTTGACAAAGCAATGAGCCAGTTCTAACACTGATCTCTAAGGTGTGCAGGCATTCTTTTCAGCAGGGAAAGGATTTGTTTATGACAACCTGTTATTCTTATCCCATTGTTCCAATTTCTGCCTTATCTGTTGATGCTTCTTTCTTCACATTAGACATTTGTTGCTGGTGGGCTGTGTTATCAAGTGCTCTAGGACATCTTAGCTAAGGGCTGCATCTCTCATGAGCAGCATGTCAGAGGGATCTTCAAAGAAGTCTTAACAAAGGATGCATTTGAAGCAAGAGAAGCCTAGCTATTTTAACTATTCTTCCTTTTGATCTTGGAAAGTAGATTGCGAATGTGACTGCTCTGTATTTTCCTGTCGAGTCCCTTGACTCTTTTTCTAAAAGGTTATGTTAGTTACTTTCCACTCCAAAGGGACTCTTTCCTGTACTAAATGCATTTCTGAAAATGTCAGCTGAAACTCCTCTGCCTTTTATTCTTGTTTGTTTTTAATATTCTCAGTTTCCTATAGCCTGAATCTCAGAGCTCCATCAATTTTCACATCTTTCAAACTTTTCAGAGAAGTTTGGTGCTATTGAATGTCTTGTTTGTCCTTATCACTTTGCTGACTGACAACAAAAGTGATTCACCTTTTGCATTTCAGAATGTGAGTTATCACCTTATTACTACTGTTGCTGCTGCTCCTCCTCTGCAGCCTCTCCTGCCCTTGTGCAACAAACAGGTTTGAAAATCTGCTTGCCAGGCTTCAGTTTTCTTACTAATGCTTTGCTTAAATTTTCACTACTTTCATTTAAAGGTAACAACAATGCATCACTCTGTTTCAAGGTAAACTGAAATCTAACTTACTGTTTAAAACTAATAAGCAGAATCATCTTCCTTTCAGTTTTAGTGGGTTTTGCCTATAAATTGTCTGATGTTGTTGAATTAGGGTAGGTAGAGCTGCACAGGAATTGATTTACTGAGTATTTTATTCTTTCTTCTAGAATCAAAATTTTCATTAATAAAAATACTCCATTCTCATCCACCAACACATTTGTTTCCAATAAAAACAGAAACTTAAGGTCAGTTTTGACAATCTTAATTATCTAGAATTTGTTTAAAGATCAAAGGGATTTGAAAAGTAAAATATGCATTTATTGCTCAAAATGGGAAATGTTCAATTTTTACACTGTATCCAAGCTTCTCTTTTTTCCTTAATTGCACCATCTGGGCTAATAAAATTTGTTACATCCCCTTGCAAACTGATTCAGTGATGGATGTGGGTAACTTACTTATTTAAAAATCTTAACTGGTGTGCTGTTTATGAAATTGTTACAGTTTTATCTACGTGATCATTGGAACGACTAATGTAAGAAGGGTGAGAATGTGACAAGAGTGTTAGTGAAGAAGTCTGTACCAGAATGTGGAGACTTCAGAATGAAGACTAAAATGGCCGTAGGCCTACATGTAAATGTGCTTTCTTCTCTGAAATCTAACTACTAATGTGGATTTCTTGTCAAGTTCTTTTACTAACCATTTTCAAGGTGGCTGGTTACTGCATCTGATGGGAAAACCTCTTGATGGCTGTAATCTGCTACTTTTCTGTAGTCAAGTGCTTCCCTGGGACTGCTCGATTCCATTTCTTCCTGCTTCAGACATCAGAGACAACATATCAGCAATCTACATGGGTGACGTGGTTAATCCATCTAGAAGGGAGCTGAGAGATGGGAAGAATTTTAATGAAAGATCTATTATTCATAATAAAAGTAAATGCTGTTTTGTTTGGGGTTTTTTGTTTTGTTTTCTTTTATTGCAGTTTTCCTGTCAACCTGTAACTGAGTCCGAGCCTAGTAGGGTATGGCAGTGATCAGTTTACACAGGTGAAATCAGAGACACACGAGAAAAATCAATGTGTGAAACTAAAACAGTGCGAGACTTGGCATCTTCAACAGCAGACAATTTTACCTTGTACTTCCTCACATACAAATGTTTGTAGGGAAAGAAATCATGAAGAGGAACAGATTTTTCCACTTTGCCCTGGGGAGCTTGATGTACTCCCACAATAACAGCAGAAATGAAAGGTGAACAGATACAAGTGTGATTTCTAGTACTCACTGTCCTCCACACAGTGTAACTGGAGCACATGGGGCCTGGAGTGACTGTTTTAATCCGGGTAGCCTGGGGCTTACAACTTGTAAATCAAGTGACACTCTACCTGTGTCATGTACTTTGCTGTGGATCAGTTAATATCTTGAAGGCATTATGAACTACCAGCATTCCTAATGCCTTAAATTAACCACCATTTTGTTATTTGCAGCTTTATATTATATTATTTTGTCTCATTCCTATTCATTCATTTTTAAGGAGGAGACAGTCATGAACAGAAATACTCAGTACGAGGTTTATTCCTGGGAATGTGCAGCAGCAATTGCTGGTACTACAGAAGAGCTGACACACAAGAAGGGACATCGCAGGGCTGGAAGTTTCTCTATGAGGAAAGACACATGCTGGAAGATCACTGTGCTAAAAGAGAAGACTCTCCACTGAAAGAAAATTCAGACTCTTATTTAATAAAAGTCACTAACTGTGTGAAAAAGCTAGCAAGAATCTCAATTTAGAAGGCTATACCAAGTTTCAAGGGGATGTACGCCTCCTGCCACCCCTTTTAAGTAATGCCAAAATCTATCCATTTATCTTGAATTTCTGTCCAATCCAGAAACATCACGTTTGTCTAGTAAAATGAAGATACTTTTACCTCCTGAGTCTCAGAAAATTATCTTACTGTTTCTGGATTTGTTAATATACGAAATAGGTCCACATGTGTGGTGTATAGGAATGTTAGACTACGTTTTTAATGAAATTGATTTTTTTTTTCTTTTAGTTACAACAAAGTCTGTCTCAGAGCTTGAAAGGCTTAAAGAAACAAACCAAGTCAACCAGGCAAGCATGTGTTTTGGATGCAGTCCAAAAGAGTGATTTGCCTTAGTATTTACATACCTGAGGTAGCTTTTCAATTAGTGCCTTTGGATCTGAAGAGCTGCAATTACCAAGTGTCTATCAAACATTTTATCAGACTTTATGAAGCTTGTACCATTGGGCAAGATGCTGTTTTGAGTACTTGAGTACAAGGTTTATCTCACCTCATTGTAGAAAACAGCACTAGAAGAGACCCTGACAAGTCCTCTAGTCCTTCCTTCACTGCTCTTCATCCTAAACCAGTCTCACTTGTTTCTGAAAACCAGTGTGATGAGGTCTCCAGAGTCACCATATGCAATAATTTCCAGTGTTTTAATAATTTTGTTACACCATTTTCTCTATAGTCAAACCTAAATATCTCCTATGTTATTTTTTGTCCTATTCACAGTGAATGCAAGGGGCAGTGTATCCCTGCAGCACTTTGTAAGAATTTCTTATGTACCTGAAAAATGTTGGTGTCTCTCTTTTTCCTTTTCTCTAGGGATAAGCCTCTAACAGTAGCACAAAGAGAAATAACAGCAATAATAACTATCAAGTCCTATTCACCGATACGGCCTTTTAAGTTGTCCACATTGCGTATCCTACACCCTCACCGCGAGATAAAGACAGAATAGCAATCTGAATTAGAGTACTTCTATCTGATTGGAGTACTACTATCTAGAGGCTTCTATCTGATCACCTTTCAGAACATGAAAGTGTTCGCGGCCAGGGCAGACCCGCCCGCCGCTCAGGGCTGGAGGCGGCGGAACCGCGGGCCGGTGGTGCCACCTGGTGCCAGCCCTGCCCGCCGCGGGGCGGGATGCACATCGCCAAACAGCCTCATGAAAATAAAGTCACTAAGCGGCATGTAGGAAAAAAAAAAAATCCCAAACCCTCTCAGTTTAATTTCTTTCCCTCAGTAGAAGCAGCTACCTCTTCTTCATGACCCAAGCTATGAAAGGCTTTTCGGAGCTAAACATTTCCCTGACTAATTTGAAGTCAGTATGAGACACCGGCACACAAGCCTCAAACCAAGGAAAATCTCCAGGTATAATCTCTGCCTCCCACTTTCCAATGTCAAGGTTTTATCTTAAACAAAGTTGACTCGACACCAACTAGCAAGCAAACAGCTGATGAAAATCAGAATTGTTCTGTACTTTGTGATCTGTCTCAAGTACAGCAGAAAGCTTCTGAGAGGTTTGATTTGGCTTGGAATATTACAGAATACCCATGTTTTCCAGCTTCCTCTGGTGGGCCATGGTGTTAACTGGGCTCAACACCTGGTATTCAGGTTCCTGTTACAGTTTCAAAAAGAGAATAAATTAATGTTGCTATTGACAACACTCCAACAGGGGAATAATAAACATAACAAGAACTGGCCAATAATTTCTATCAGAAAGTGCTATTTTCAGGAAATAAAAATGCTAATTAGATGTATTGGCTGCTCAGATTTTTTTAATGAAAAGATATTGAAACATCATGTTCTGGCAGAGAAAAAATATTTTACATTAAGCTTGTCAAAATGCTCATTTTCTATATGGCTGCATATTAGAAAAGGTTAAGAAAAAGGAGCTAAGACCACTTCAGCAATATTGAAATAACTGTGCGAAAAACCTTAGTAATTTTCTTTCTGTATTTCTAAAACTTGCATGATGCAGTGAAATCAAGAAATGTATTCCAAGTTTTTAATATTTTAAACACTCTCTGGAAAATCCATATTCTGTATGGCAGAAAACTGGGAAAGTGGGAATGGCAGTTGCTGAAGTTACATGGAGAACTGGAAATTGAATTGCATAAAGCAGTAAGACAGAAGGGGAAACTGCAAGAAATTAAAATGTGAGTCAGAGAGATAAATAATTGAACTAGCCAAGGAGTGAAGAAGGAACATGATCATCTTTGAAAGGCCATGGACATTACTATTGTATTATGTAGTAACTCATATCTATTCCTGTGTTACAGTATATGAATTGTACATTATATTTACCCAAGTATTCATTCTGCATAGCAGGAATCAATTGCTTTTCTGCTTTGTGTATGCAATTTTTCTAGGTATACAGAGCAACAGTCAGGGAGGGGAGCTGGGCCCTAAAGGTTTCATATCTGGCTATTTTTGTCTGTACACATAAGCCCTAGAAACTGCACAGTGCCCCTTGTCTTAGCACTCTCTGACTATCCAGAGCATCTGTGGCACAGTGAGGTCAAAGGAACAACAGGCTTTTAGTCATGAGCAAGAAAATCCAAATTAGCTGCAACAGGACAATTACCTGGAACATCAGCTTAAATCTGAGGTACCAAATCATTGTGGCTGCTGTGCTTGCCATTTACTTTAGCAACTATGAAGAATGAGCAACACCTGGATGTGGCTTCATAGGAGAAACAGATGTTCCTCGTTCTCCTGCCAGCAATTAAAGAAGATTCATTAGATTCCAATGTAGGAAGTGATTTTTGTTGTGAAGCATGCGGAGATGCAGCTGTGTGAAGGGGGTTTCATAAAGATAAATAAAAGTAATGAATGTTGGATGGGCTTTGGTTTGTCATGTATTGAAATAACTTGTGACTTTTTAGAAGTATCAGAAACTAAATTGTCTGAAGATAAAGTTATGACGTAACCCATGTGTTTAAGACATGACATGTTTGACATTGACGATCCATTGCTGTCATCTGAAACAGTACGGATTATGCAGGTTGTCTGACTCAAGACAGGTGTAGTAGGTAGCAAGCTGGTCTCTCTAACTCTTCCACCCACATAGTATCATAGGATATTTCAAATTGGAAGAGACCCCTAAGTATCATCAAGTCCAACTCCCTGTTCCTCATAGGACTTTCTAAAACTAAACCATATGACTTAAAAGCAACATTCAGATACCCCTTGAATTCTGACAGGCTTAGTACAGCAATCACTTCCCTGGAGAGCCTGTTCCGGTGATCGACCACCCTCCCAGTGAACCTTGTCCTAATGTCCAATCCGAACTTCCTCTGGCAGCTTCTTTCCATTTTCTTGGGTCCTATGACTGGTCATCAGAGAGAAGAGCAGTGTCGGCCCCTCCATGGCTCCCCTTCAGAAAGATGTAACCTGCAATGAGGTTACCCCTCAGCCTTCTTTTCTCCAAGATGAACAGAACAAGTGACCTCATCATCTCTTCATAAGTCTTCCCCTTGTATTCTTTCACTGTCTTGGTCATGGTCCTCTGGACATACTCTAATAGCTCTATATCCTTTGGATATTGTGTTGCCCAAAACTGTACACAACAGCTGAGATGAGGCCACACCACTGCAGAGCAGAGCAGGACAATCACCTCCCTTGACCAGCTGGCCATGCAGTGCTTGTTACACCTCAAGATATTCTTGGGCCTTTTGACTGCATGGACACACTGGACTCATATTCAACTTGCCATGTCCTGAAACCCCCAGATCTCTCTTTCCCCAATTTGTACATATAACCATGATTACTCCATCCCAGGTGGAGAATCTGGCACTTGCTCTTGTTAAATTTCATATGGTTGGTGATTGCCCAACTCTTTAGTCTATCCAGATCTTTCTGTAAGACCTTATCCTACTTCAGCATTGTCAGCAAATTTACTTAATGTATATATGATTCCTCTGTCAGGTCATTTAGAAAAACATTGCTGAAAGAAGTAGCCCTAAAGAGAACTGGCCCTAAAATGGAGTCCTGTGGAACTGGCTGCCATCATTATATAAGCCCGTTTACTGTAACCGCATGAGCCTGATCTGTCAGCCAATTGATCACTAGCTTACAATGGACATGTCTAGCTGTGTGATGGCCAATTTATCCAGAAGAATACAGTGAGAGACAGTATCAAAAGTTGTGCTACCATTCAAAAACATCACATCTACTGGCTTTTCTTGGTTTACCAGGTGGGTGGCCTTGCTATAAAAGGAAATTGAACTTGTCAAACAGGGCTTTCCCCTCCTTGCTGGCTATGATCAATGACTGCATTGTCTCTCAAGTGTTTTTCAATAATTCTGAGAATAATCTTCTCCATAATTATACCAGGCACTGAAGTGAGACTGACAGACCTGAAGATTCCAGGATCTTCCTTCTTACCCTTCTGGAAAATTAAGACAACATCTGCCAGCTTTCAGTCAACTGGGGTACCTCCGGACTCCCAAGACAGTTGAAAAATAATCCAGAGAGATCCCATGATGACATCAGCCAGCTTGATCTATACCCTGGGGTGAATCCCATTGGGGCCTCTATGCACATCTAGATAGAGTGGCAAGTCTTGAGCAAGTTCACAGTCAGCTGAGAATTTGGCATCTCCCCTGTCATGGTTTTCCAACACTAGGCTCTGGGGGTCCAAGGGTCCATCATGAGTGTTGAAGACAGAGGCAAAGAAGACATTATTACCATGTGGAAAGTTCTTAACAATCAACTCACTTTAAATTCTTTGCTTAAGTCTGCTTTGTCTTAGCTATGTAAAAGATAGGTAGTTACTCTATGCTACTCATCCAGCTTCCCTCTGTAGTGAGAGAGGCACTTGAAGAGACAAATCAGACTATCT
Source organism: Acropternis orthonyx (assembly GCA_035583155.1). NCBI lineage: Eukaryota > Metazoa > Chordata > Aves > Passeriformes > Rhinocryptidae > Acropternis > Acropternis orthonyx. Next base: position 139,116,688 of record JAWWEU010000081.1, on the reverse strand, counting down.
GTGGTGGGCTTTTGCTGAAACCCTTGGGAAAAGCCCATTTCCATCAGCTACATGAGAACACTGCAAACTAGTCCTCCAGTTGCCATCGGCACCTACAGTTAGGCAGTGAGAACTCTTACTTGAGCTTTTATGACATTATTTCTGTGACAGAAACTATTAGACAACAAATTATAAGCTTTATATGCAAGTCTCTGGGACATCTCAGGTAGGAACTCTCAGGGATATCCAACCCAGCTGCCCTCCAAACAATAACTACTTCAGACCCCCTCCCAAAAATTGCTCCTATATGAATTTCTCATCTCTAAAAATTCCCTGACACTAATGATGCCATCTCAGATCTGCTTCTTCCTTCAACCTCCAAGGTTTTCCACTTACCCGGGTTAGCCTCCTTCTAAAGTGCCAACCCCATGGTGCACCTCCAGAATGAATCCCTCCTTTCCATTGAAAACCCTGCTATAGCTGCTGATCCTGCATTATCTCTTATTTTTAAACTGTTCTCTGTGGTATCTCTTTAGCGAAGCCTTGTCTCATGCCTTGCCCATGGACCACAGTACAAGGGGCACTACCTGCTTAGTTATCAACTGGCTTCTCTTCTCTGCTTCTCCATTTTAATGCCTGTGGCAAAACTAGAGATGGGGCGAAAAAAAGGTCTCATCACAGGGCAGGGGCTGTTTTCAGTTGATCTCTTCCTTACACACCATCATTCCAAGTGCACCCATTCTTGCCCAAGGTTACAGGAAATGAAGCACCCTGTGTGTCTGCCCTCCTCGGTTCTTACTGCACCATGGCATCATCAGGAATATCCCTAGTCATTCAAGTTCTGAAGATGAATATTAAAATGCTTAACTTATAATTGCAGCAAACAGGTTTCCTTCACCTTCCTCCCCCTCTTGTCTTCTTCTTGCCATAGGTATCTCGTTCAGTATTTCGCCTTGTGCATTTGGCAGCTGGCAACCCCCAAGTCCAAGTGGCTGAGAGGATGAAACCTGCAGGACTGGAAGGAAGATGTTGTGCTTCTAATTGATCCCTGAAGCAGCGTGCAGGAATCCAGAGTAGGATATTCTGGTGATTATACAGCTTAATTATTTGATACCCAGTGTAAGGTTTGGAGGTTTGTTTGGTTTTGTTTGTTTTAAATTATAAGCAGACAAGTCTCCAAAGTGAAGTCTGGCTCTGAGGGGTGACTCTGAGCTGTTATCCCATATTCCACATTGCTGTATCTCTTGGGTTTCCTGATTGAGTTTTCACCTGCTTAGAAGTGTTTTTTTCACCTACAGTGTTACATCTGATATCTAATATGGGTCTTTTCTGTTTCCTCAGTAACAAAATTTATAGGATTCAATCATTTATAACTTGGTTTCTGCTTGTTGGACATGGAAGTATGGTTGCAAATGCATCACAGCTGGTTTTGCCCCATACTGCAGGGTCATCAGCTGGAGAATCTTTTCCTTTCTGATATATGCCCTTGGGCACACACCAGATCTGATTTCTGAATAAATATGCTTGCCCAGGTTTTTAATTTTGTGCATTTTTATGGGTCTTCTTTTTCCTGCACTCCCACTTTTACTACATTAACTTTGAAAATGTTTTTCCTCCTGTGAGAAGGCTCAAGATGTGAATTTCTAATGACCTTAATATTAAAGAAAAGATATCACTGCGTCTATGACATAAATATGTCAAATAGGTATTAAATTAGTATTAAATAGGTATTAAATCTAGCCACATTCAATATTTTTCAATTTTATCTTCCCTGTTTTCCACATACCTTCTTGCTCTCTTGAACAGTGTGATAGCACAATTTGCAGAATGCTGTGAAGATTAACCAAATGTAGTAGCAAAATTGTACTAACAACAGTCTAAGGAGTTGGTGTCCCGGAAATATTAGTAATGAATTAAAAATAGTCATAATAAAAGAAAAAAGTTTATGAAATCTGAAAATTTTTTACATAATTTTTATTAAAAAATTTAATTTCATATTGAAAGAAGCAGAGAGGAATAAATTTGGGGTCTGAATTCCTTTTAGCCTATTTGATTCAGAAACTGGAATAGAAATTTAAATATTCTTTTGACTAAACAAATAATATTTTTAAATTATTTTATTAGTGCAATTTATAATTTAATATTAATTTCTTTTACTGTATCCTTCCAGGCAAATATTTTCCCAAATAAAAGACATTTTAGAAAATATATATTTATTAGATGTAAATAAAGATTTCTGTGACACTATGTTGCAAGTAAAACTATAAAAAAACTATGAATTGCAGATATATATGTGGGGGTTTTTTTTCCATTTTTACAACAAACTTCCTGAGCAAACAAAGAAACAGAGTGTTTTAGCAGCCATGCAGACAGCTGCTTTGAAAGTCCTTTGAATGCAGACAGAAGCCTTGTGGTGGAGGTGAGCCTTCGCCTGGCAAAGCCTTTGCTGACTCACCTCACCTTCTCCTCTTGCTGGTGTTTACAGATACAGTGCTGCAAGCTGGGGCATCCTAAAGACTTCAGTTACTATGGCAATGGATTTGAGGCAGGCAGAGCAATGGCTGTTGCTCAGGGCTCGTGATTTCCCATGCTGGAGTCAGGAGAGCAACCCAGCGGCGGGATGGCAATGTGGGCACCACAGCGTGGGAGTGACCCCAGTCGCCTCCCCCGAGGGCAGAGCACAGGCATGCAGGGCTGTGCTCCCTCCCCAGTGACTACCCCAGGAGTCTAAGCAGAGTCGCAGGGCTCCTGGTGACCTTCAAACTCTTGCCATGGGAATTTGACATGGCAGCAGGAGACTTTAGGTCCACGCAGACCCAGTTCATTTGCCATCACCCAAGAGCTCTGGGCTTGTTGTCCACCACAATAGTTCCTGAAGAGTTAAACTCCACAACAGCGGTATAGAAATAGCAATTCCAATTAAGGTAATCGCCAGGGAGCAATTGAAGGAGAAATAAAAATGTGGTGTTCTCATTTCCATAAGCAAATGAAAATAATTTAGATGACTTTTATCTAGATGAAGGAAAATGCCTATGTAAAAACTAATTACCCTCTGTGCTAATTATGACAAAGAGGATAAAGGACAAACCTTTTGAAAAATATCCAAGGATATTAAATGGAGTTTTATTAATAGATGAAATAAGATGAAAATGAGAGTTGTGATATATCATGTTTGGGCCTAGATTCAATAAAAATTCTGGCTTCTGCTTCACAGCGGCCACATTAAATCAATTTATTATATGAAGCCAGATGGGTCTTTTATTGAACCTAGACCTTATTCATTAAATAAAAGTAATTATCATCTGAGTTAAAAGAAACAATAAGTACTGCTTCATGAATCAGTTACTATCCCATACACTTAAGTGACCATAAGAAAGAAAAATATATTTTTAAATCAATAGACATACGGTTCATCAAATGTAAGAGCAAGACCCATAATATATTTTCTGGTGTAATTTGTTCCTAAGCATGGGCTTCATTTAAATCCTAATATCTGCTTGGGCTGCTGAATATGGGTCAACCCATGGCACCGGCCACATGGAGCATGTTGTTCTTGGCCTTTTCCCTGGACCTGCAATTTCAAACACAGGAGGAAGAACTGGGTCTGAGGTGAGGAGTGTGAAAAAGCAGAAGTGGTACCAAACAGAACTCACCTTTCTCTACACCATTCTGTTTGATACGAGCTTTGTTCTGCCTCCTGGGCTGGCAGAACTTTACCCCAGACACCAACAGCCCCTGATTGCTCAGGTCCTCTCTATACCTACAACAGTGTTACGAGGGGAACCTGGCATGAAACACAAAGATGCTGTGTTGGGTTTGTGTGACAAGGTTTTGGCAGCAGGTGGTGACTACTGGTGCTAAACTCTTCCCCCATGTCGAACAGATCCAATGGCAGCTAGCTGCAAGGTGGACTCACCTTTGGTCAAGGCTGAACCCATCAGTGACAGTGATAGCACCTCTGGGATAACATATTCAAGAAGGGGAAAAAAACGACAGTGGAGAGAGGAGTGACAATATATGAGAGAAACAGCTCTGCAGACACCAGTGTCGGGGAGAAAGGGAAGGGAAGAGGTGCTCCAGGTGCCAGAACAGAGATTCCCTTGCAGTCTGTGTGAAGACCACGTTCAGGCAGTCTGTGAACTCATGAAGGTCCATAGTGCAGCAGATACCCCCCCTGCAGCCCCTGGAGGAACCCCACACTGGAGCAGAGGGATACAGAAAGGAGGCTGTGAGCCCATGGGAAGCCCACACTAGACCAGGTTCCTGACAGCACTTGTGACCCTGTAGGGCATCCCATCCTTACCTGGACCCACAAGCCTTCGGTATAATTTCCCTGTCCAGCTGAGGAGGGGAGTGATAGAGTGGCTTTGGTGGGCACCTGGCATCTAATTTTATCTTAGGTGAGACTTCAGATGAGACATCAGCAGATGCCAAGACTTAATGTCAGGAAGGTCATAGGATGAAAGTATAGCTATTTAGCACTGCCTGACTTAAGCTACCATTGTGATAGTCAATAGGAAATGGCCAAGTATGGTAGAATTTTTGCTTCACACAACTAAAAGTGGTATATTATGGAGAAAAACTGGAGAAAGACACAGGGAAGGGCTGTCCATGCTACGGGACTGATTAGGACCATGATGTTTCAACAGGACTGGGAGAGCAATTAAAACTGGACTGAATTCAGATAAGGAAGGGCCTTCCAGCAGGTTTTTGGCATTGCTGCTTATACAGATGAACAGGCACAAGTTTTATATATGTAACCAAATGAAGTTAATAGACTTAGATTTTGGTGGTTTTAAAACTCAATATTTTTAATATAACCATATTTAATTATTTCATTGTCACAAATCAATCACTTTCATGAGTTTAATAATTTCATATCAATACCAGTGACAATAGCATAATTCCATTTACCAATGCTTAAAAAGTAGAATACAGATCTTGAAATTTTACGCATTGTCTTCAGTTGTTGTTTTTAGCAGAGTGCCTTTCTCCTGCTTCCCTGGAGAAATTTTTATTTGGGGTATATCTATTTAGTCACATCTTACTGTGTGTTTTATAACACACTGAGGATAAAAAGTTCCTTCAGTTAATTCACAATACACTTGAGTGCAGCCTCGAGTTTAAAAGATGACCTGGAAAGTATGCTTCCCTTTTCATTTTTGTTCCTTTAGGTATTTTTCCCTCTGTCTTTCAGGATGATAATAATGATGATTTGTGTTGCTGCTACCCCACTGTGTTAGCCACTTTGTGTGCACTGAACAAAAAGGTTACTCTGCAGGACATTTCTGCTGCTTGTTTATGGCCTTTATTCCCGGAACAACAGTAGTGGGATTCCTGCTTGGCAGAAGAGCTCAAGTGCTTAACGGGTCAAGATGCAAGTCAATTTTTCCTAAAACTTTAAAGCATTCAGCGGGGTCACACCTGAGCACTGGGAGGCAGCCCCATAGCACAGCAAATCCTTGAAAGGCTGATGAAGTAGATGAGCTTAACCACTCACTGGAGCAGTCCTGGTGTCTTCAAAGGAGACAAATTTCAGAGACCCCATTCCTTGTGCCTGCTGGGGCAGATGCACTTTGTGCTGGTAAGTGTTTCCTTGCCTCCACTATCGCACAAAAACCAGCAAGGTCTTTCTCTGGCACTTGTGCTTCTTCATGAACCCGAGCTGGCTTGGGACTGGCGTGCAATGAAAGCAGAGGACCAGGAGTGCCCCAGTCATTGGGACTCTGATACCTCTGTGCTCCTCCTCTCTCTCCCATGTTTTCTTCTGAGCTCTTTCCAGCATTAGGCCACTGCTTATGCCTGATGACTGTATTTGTTTTATTGGGCAGCAGAAGTAGGCAACAGGTTCAGAGTACTCCTTTTGGTCACTGAAGACTTCACCTAGATCAACAGGTCCTGAATAGCAAGGGATTTAGGACATATGTAACCTTCAGAATTGAAGCCAATGTTCAGTATTAAGGTGTATAAATCCTGTACAGTGATTGAAAATTTATTGAAAGTGACATATCCATAGCAGGTTGGAATGCAGAGCAAGCCAGCAGGAATCTGTAACACAGCACTATTACTAAAATCTGCCCCTTCAGAGCCTTGTGAGGAAGCATGTTGGTGTCCAGGACCCAGAAATTAATCATGAGAGTGGATCTGGGATTCTCTTCTTTCAAAAGCAGAACAGAGCTCACTTTCATAGGGCAGGCACTGAGGGGCTTTGTTTTTCAGTGCTCAGAGCACATCCCTAGGAAGGTGTGCAGGGGGTTGACATCACTTCCCAAGCCTTCTCTTTGCACCATGCTGTTACGTATAAACCAACACTACAATGAAAATTCAGACCACCTCCACCACTTATTATATTTTAAAAAATTAAAAATCCACAGTCCTACATTGTTGGTAAGCTGATCCCATTGTGCATCAAGTATTTGTCAAACATGGCTCTTGGCTGTGATTGCTGGGGCACTTGGACCTTGCTTCACACCAGCTTCAGGATTCAAGCAGGGCTTTCAGGAGGAGCAGAAGCTTTTCAGACTCAGAGTTGCGGGCAGATCCAGGTTTTCCAGGTGAACTTTCAGGTGAATGTGAATTTTGGGGTTTTATTTTAGCTGAGGTGGCTGACATTTGAGTGAGCATATTGCATTGCATTTGGTGGGTGGATGGATTTGATGGATGCACAAGAGCAACTAGGAGCATACTGGCTCATGGGCCACTTGCCTTCAGACTACCTGGTGCATAGCCTGAACACGAGCTCTCCGTGTGCTTGATAACACGCTGACAGATGTACTTGGCTCACAAACACCATCCAGGACAGCCTTTAGCTGTCCCTGGAGCTCAGCTTTCCTATTTGCCAATAAAGCAGTGCAGGGTGGTGTTAAAGGCAACTTTGAGGCAGCTCTCCCATCTCAGTACAAACATGTATCCTAAACCCTGAGTTGCATCCCCCCTTGGGGCTTTCACCCTGCTGCACTTACCTCTCCTGTTCATTTTTCTCCTGTGTATTCTCTCCTAATGGAGCAGTGAGTAGTTCCTTAACCAGAGAGGAGGAGGAACAGACACTGGATTTTAAATAGTAAACGTGAACATAGCAGGGATGCTCAAAGCTTACAGGACAGTATGTAGCTGAGCTAATGAGACTGTCTTCCCACTTGCATCAGCAGCTGGGGATATTGGAAAATGTTCTAAGTATGTCTTGGGGGTCAGAGTTAACCATGTGGGGTGGGTTGTTGTGTGATGGGGTGGCTGGAGAGATTTGTTATGTAAATCCCCTTACCTTGATGTGCTTAGGGATGTTTAACTGCAGTGTCTCAGCAATGCAGTTTGTAAAAGGCTTGAACTATCACAGGATCAACATTCATTACAATTGTAATTATTTATAACTATTTTGTGTGTGATAACACATATTTTTATTTTCCAGACTCAGAGACCATAAAAAATACAGGTGTCTTGCACTGGGGTTTTTAGAATTTTTTATTTAGGTCTCCTGTATTATCCCCTTTGCTTCAAAATGTTTTATTTCAGAGGGATTGTGATGAAATCTTCAGTCCACCAAAGCTATGATTCAAAAGAAACCTCTTTCATATTTCCAACCTATTCTTAATTCTAGTTTAGTCATATGTGATATAAATCTTAGCCTTGCCATCCTTTTGTCAGAGATTTGAAACCTGATTAGAAATGTTTGGGATACTGAAGGGCGGAAAAAATCCCTCCTTGTAGAGATTTTCAGCAGGGCAGGAAAGCCTCTAGATGGCAGAAGTGCACTGCACAAACCTCCAAACCTTAATTAAGCAACAAGCTGCAGAAGGGTTGTGTGCCAGCTGTGGGGAAAAGGTGATCTGATTATTGACTGGTCCACTGACCTCTTCCTCCTCCTCCAACTTTAATTGCTGCTCCAGATGATCTGTGCTTTACAGCCACACAGACATGATGCCAAACTGGGTCTGAACAAGTTTGCTCATGGATGTAGTTTTTTTCTTTCTGCAAAGTGACACTGCAGCTGTTTTTTTAAAGGTGAAGTGAAATGTTCTGGCAGCTGGCACTCTCTGGAATTTGGGATGACTTCTGTTAGCAGTTAATGCTGCCCCTAAAATTTCACAAGGAGCTGCATCTTTTATGAGGCTTCGTGACTACCCCTTGGGAGGTGATGGGCAGTCTGCAGTCCTTTCAAAAATAAAATCTCGTCCTCTGTGGAGGTGGGCAGCACGCATCTTAAGGTATTTTTGACTTAGTGCAGAAAAGTTTCAAGTGCCCTTATCTGTCTGATAGAACTGTCAGCAACTCCTGTTGTAATCAGTTACACAAGAAGAATCCAGTGAATTCTTCTGAAGCACAGAGAAGAAAATCCTTGTGTAAATCTGAGGTTTAAGCAGTATTCATCCTGACACATCACTAACTTCTGTGTCTGTGAATACTGTTACAGCTTGGTCAGGATCCCTCTGCACAGTCACCTTGAGAGAAAACACATCTGCTCAGGTTTGCGTGGTGCCAGGTAACTGAATGTAGATAAAAGTTTGGTTTCTAGCTCTGCAGTCTTACACCTCAGTCTGGGTAGGAAATAATTTGAGCTTTCAGAGTATTCTGTTTCAAAGGAAGCCTTCTTGATACTGGCTTTTGGTTGCTGGTTAAAAGCAATTAAATGGTACTCAAAATACTTGGATGGGTCTTCAGTCCACCATACGGCAGGCGTGTCCTAACCTTGAGGCAGCGCCAAGGATAAAACACAGTCTTTGTTGAGATTTCACTCAGTATTAAACACATACCAAGGACTTGAACCTTTTCCTCCCTTATCTAGTGGGAATGCATATAACACATGCTCAAAAAGCCAGATTGAGACCCAGTGCCATAGTCATATGGGAGTGTGGGACACTTATGAAAGTGAGAGATCCTGGTGTTAGTTCCCTGTCCAAAGCAGAAACTGGTACCCAAGACAATGTCTGGACAATTTTGATTTGGCACTGAGACATATTCCTGCATCAGGGCCTGAAATAAGTCTCCCAGCCTGTAGGAGCCCTACAGCCTTCACATATGCCTCCAGAAATTTGTGATGGCTGTGAGTCTTCTGGGCTTTGGGTTATCTGCAACAGGGCAGCAAGAAAACAAGCATGGGAAAATCTTCATTGCTTTCAGACCAGTTGCTTTGACAATACTTACAAAGGACATGCTTTTTATGAGAGTGCTTGCCCACCAGGTCTTCATCCCTTCCATGGACCCTAGGAACAGGTGAGAAACCAGGAAACAGTCAATAATATTGATGGTAGATCACAGCCTTTTTGGTGCTTCAATGGAAATCTTCTTGTGAAGTGCTGTTTAGCTGCATAAAAAGCAGCATAAGTTGTCCCAGGAAATTCTGAAGTTTTATTTTCTGTTGTAGCAAAACCAAGTTAGCAATTTCAAAGAGACATGCCAGCTCTGATGCAGGTGGCTCTTGGCAGTCTCATGCAGTCAGCGGGACTGAAGCCACTGGGCCTTCTCTTTCTAAGGTGTCATTTGTACTTCAAGCAGCAGATTTCACATTTTAAGCAAAGGACCTCAATGCTTGACTTAGAGACTCCCAAAAGTATTGTAACAAAATGTGTGACTACAGTAAAGACAGATATACCCAATATAACCGGCTAGGCAGCAATGAAGATGTGGCAGCACAATTTTGAGGGTAGCCTAGTGACTCAAGTAGCTGTTATTAGCATTACTGTCTAGCTAGAAGCTTCTGTCACTATTTCTGCCTGCTTCTGCAGCATTTGTCCTTGTTCTCAAGATACCAGTGCTAATGACAGGAGACAGAATTGTTTATCTATTGCATCTCACATCTTTTCAACCACACGGAGCATTAAATCAATGCATCATCACGAGGTTTGAGGGCTGCTAGCCAATTCTTCAAGTAAGGAATAGAATCAATAACTTTACTGTATTTTATCAAAACGAAAGATCCTTGTGTATTTTTAAAGTGATCCAGACTTCAGACCTGATTAGGCTAGAACCTGGGTAATTGCAGGGTATCTACACAGATTTGGATAGATTTGTCTTCATGGCTGTGTACCCATGATATTTTTCTCCAGCACTGCATTTCACGAATAACTGCATGTCAGGGAAAAGGGAGAGGTTTTTTCCAGGTAGTATGTGGGGGGCACAAATATTTTACTTCCTTCAATATATTCTCCATGGTTTACTCAGATTCTCATAAAGGTAGCAGTAGACACAAGAGTTTTTGTGTTGCATTCCTGCTGGGGAGAGTTTTGTATTGCAGACAGCCTGGCCAATGTTTAATAAAATGCCTAGTGCTCTGTAGTGATAAAATTAATATCCTCAATCCCATTCACATTTAGAGGACACTTGAATAGCTGTTACTTGAGGCTTGATTTAACCTGAGAGTTTGTGAAAAGAAACACATACTGTATTTTTGGCAACACTTGATAGTTTTAGAATAGTCTTCCCTCTGAGAAACTGTCAAAGCACATGAGTGCTCCTGAGTGAGCAAAACCCTTGAAGGGCTGGAGGGTGCATTACCTCCCGTTAATGGCTGTGAAAGGGATCCACGGCACTCACAGTGAAACAAGGCTGGGAAACGCAGGCAGGATGGCCACTTGATCTGCTGCTCTGCTCTGAGGGCACTCTGCACCTGCGGCCTTTCAGAAGGTTGTTAGGATCTGTGGGTTCTGGTTAGGTATTTAGCTTCTGTGACTCCTCAGGCTCACTCCTATTCGGATTACAGTTTTCTAATTTCACGCTTAAATATATTCATTGCCTTTTTACATTTTGTTTGATTACTTAAGCAACTGTCCCCTGGTGGAGCCTCCCAAGATTTCATTTTCTGGATTTGAGCAAGCCTTCATTCTTGTAATTTCCACAGAACCAGCCTTACTTCTGAATCAGCACATCCCAGCATGTTAGGGGTTGGAGGGAGCAGGTCTGAGGCTGGAGATAGCCACAAAAGCCTTTGGAAGCTGCAGTCAGGTTCTGCATTTTCTGGTGGATATCCTGGGGCTTGAGTGCAGCCACACACAGAATGGCTGGTTTGCTGGTTTGCTGGCCTCTATAGAAACCTGGCCCCAGGAAAAAAATCAGCCTGAATAGAGTTGTATCGTGCTTTCAGAATTTCTTTTCAGAGTCCAGAGACCAGTCTGAGAATCCTATTTTCTCACTGACATCCTGCTGAGGAATTAGATCGGGGTATTGACAGGCTGTTTCTGTGAACATGACCCACAGTGCTGCTGCTGGTTGCAGCAGCAGGATGACAGCTTTCCTCGAGTTGAAGCAGCACTGTCATGCTGAGCCTTAAAGTACATGAACATATAGAGATAGAGGCATCTCCTCAGCTTCCCCAAACCCAACCCTTCAAATGGGTGCATAAAAGTAACAATTTATTTGACATGGAGAGATTAATGTTTTCTACTATCCTATACTTGAATCTTTTATTAATTCACAGGTAAGGAAACCTCAGGAGCAATGTCACTCTACTGTTGTGATATTAGTAAAGAGATATTTAGACAGACAGAGAGAGAGATATTTTACATGTAAAAGCTCCACTACCTTCTTGAAGGTTGCTAATCTAAGTATTTTACAATAATTATAAAGTTCTTAGCTTGGTTCACTATGTGCATGTAACATATTATATATAATTTCCTATAAAATTATGTAGCATATACAGATGATACCATTCTGAAGCCTATTTTGATGTACTGTACTTCTACAGGCCCTAGTCTGTCTCCATGCAGAAGACGTGATGCTTACTTAATGGGCAACTAGACAAGCATACAAAACTTTGTCTTTACTTCATTATCCGTTAAGTGATATTATTCAATACAGGATAGCATTACAATATTTTTGTTGAAGTTTCTTTTTGCCCTCTCAGCTCTGTAGTATGTGAATACTTTATAAAGTTCATTAGTTTTTGTCACACTTTGGTGAGGTTAGGACATACTATAATTCTCATCTCAAACGAGAGATCAAATCAGAGACTTTAACAGCAAACACTTTAATGATTCTCCGTGCCAACTTGAGAGTGAGAACAATGTTTATTCTTCATAGTGTGCAACAGCAGGTTGTAGTGAGGAGAGCTGCTCATATGCCAACAGCTCTGCCACAGAGAACCTTTTGACATTTTTAATTCATTTCTGATCTATACTGAATTGATAACTCTAAATTTGGCTGCAAAATTGGAGCAATAAAAGTACTTATTGGTCAGATCACAAGTTTGGTATGTTGGAGACTCTGGGTACATCCACATCAATGTTTTAATTTTAGTCAGGGATAAATTGAAGTGACTCTTAATCATCCTCTTTGAATGAATTATTTTTGGGTGAAACTTAGCTAAAGGATGTGCTTTGGAGGACACCTGATGCTTTCCAACCTGCTGATAGACATTCAGTCCCACAAACTAGACTAGCATTGACCCTGGAAACACCTTTAATTTGAGCCTTGTCCCTCAGCATTAGCTGTTCTGCTGTACAGATTCATCCCCATCACACTGCATCCTGTGCCAGTGTCAGCACAGCCTCAGGCTGATGTCCCTGCCCAACTGCCTGCTACAAAAGCAAAGCTTTTCATGTGTGTATGATTGCCTTGAATCTGGCAGACTGGGGACTTGACCCTCCTGCTACTGTGCTATGCTTGTGCCCTTACCAACAAGTTCTATTTTCCTCAAAATACACATCATTAAAGCCACCTATGGAATATTTTGACTTGGATAAAGAGTGATCATGCCAAAACATTTTGAGCACCTCTAATTAATGTGCTCTGATCAGAGTTATCGCTGATTTCAGCTGACATGGCATGTACACAGATCATTGCCCCAGCACTGCAAGCTTACCCATCCAGAAAATGAAGAATAGACCATTAGAGGCTCTGAAATGTCCAGTGTGTGCAGTTTGGTTAGCAGTCGACCAGAGAACTGTGGCCGGCTCACCTGCTGATCTGGTTTCTCAGGGCAACAGTCCACTGCTGGAACTATGAGTCCATCCTCTTGCATACAGTGCACTTCATTTGCAGATGTTGGGAGGGGTTGGCATGACAAATAACAGTTTCTACCATTGCACAGTTTTGATTCATGCCGAGAATACAGCCAGCTGCTATACTCAGTATCTAGATTCAGCAGGCTTTATCCTTAGGCTGAAGACTGACTATATCCAAAACTTCTTAGCAGCTATATTAAAATTTAAAGCAACCTCCTTCCTGATCATGTGAAAATTATAACTTCTCGAAGTCTTATACTCCTTGGTCAAATTTCAGTAAATATTCCCTAAGACAGGAAACAGTACCAGCCCGGGTTACCATTGCCAGTCAGTTCTCTCCTTCTCCTTATTTTTCCTTCATCCTCCCTCATAGGTATGAATGTCCAGAGGTTTTCAAAGAAAAAAATAACCAAAATTTTTATTTTTACTTGTGAACAAAAGAGCATGTCATTCTTCCACTTAATGTCCAAAAGCAGCGTCATTATTTCACCTCATATTTTCTTGTCTAATTGTGCCATTTCCCTGTGACCAAAATTATATTCAAACCGAGCTGTGTTTAAAAGTAATGACAAATGAACAGCATTATAAGAGTCTTGGAGCAAGAAAATCCTCAGCCTTTGGAAACTTGGGGGCTCTATCCAGAATACTGGAACATAGCACTGTTTTCCCAAATATACAGGAATGTGTCCTTTAGGGAGCTGATATAGCTGGTGCATTGGGCAGGTCCACAGCGGGTGGAAAGCACTGAGATCTTAGAGAAGACAAAGATGTTCCTTGGAGCAGGAACTGACTGAGGGACTCCAAATTAAGCTCTGGAGAGTTGTTCTTTTTTCTTCTCATGCTCCTCTTTTTTTAAAGAATTCAGTCGATACACCTAAATTAGGAGTTGCCTTTAGCTTTCCTTACACTCAGAGGAAGAGAGGAGGGGAGCATTGGCAGAGGGGATTCAGACACACTGAGGTTTTTTTCCCTCACGGATTAAAGTGTTGAAAATTGCCTGGGTGGATTTATATTGCTGGCTTCAGTCCTGCTAAGCAAACTCTCATAGTGAGTTTTGTAATATCCTAGGACAGTGGTACGTTGAAAAAAGTATTTTTAAATAAAGTTCTATTCCTATGTGTTTTTTTTTTTCTTTTCTATCAGCTACAATAGGAATAGCAGAGGAATTAGAGTACACTTGTGCATCAGTCTTTATGGCAGAACATAGGAAAAATCCTGTTTAAAGCGCACTTTTTATTTAAAATTACATGTGGCCTTTAATAGACTGAAGCTCTGGTACAACTTGGGAAACCCAGGAGCAGTAAATCACAAGGACTGACTGATATTCATCCAAAGCTTTAAAAACAAACAAAGCATTAAAGAGGAGCAACATTGACAAAGATATATTACAGTCTTTACAGCAAGGAAGCCTGAAAACTTAAAACTCATTAGCATGATGCTTATCTTCAAAATGAGACTCCAGGCCATCTGAGGATTTACAGATCAGTAAACTTTATTATGATAGCAGGGAATCTTATTGAGGGTTCAATTAGGGATAGAATAGCACAATGCTTGGGTAAGTATAGCTTCTCAGGATCAAAGCAGCACTGCTTCTCTAAGAAAAAAATGTGCTTCTTTGCCTTGTTAGAGCTCTTTTCAGTGTTAATGCAGGGGACCTGGTGGAAACAGCATACTTGGATTTTCAAAAGACTTTTTGATAAGAACCCTCATAAGGGACTATGAAAGTATAATTGGACACCATCAGGTAATGCACATTAGTAAAAATAGGCTAAGCTTCTGATAGGCTGATGGACCCAGAATTTTCAAGGTCTCCCTGAGGAGAGAGACATAAAAGTTGTCACACAGAGCTCTGAGCAGAGGTGTGCAGCAATAGTTGGAAAAAAAAAGGAGGTGGGGAGTGGGGGCTGGAATTGTGATAAAGAAAATTATACAAGGATGGGCTACACTTGGAAAACTGACACTGAATTCAGGTGGGGCCAACTGCTCCATGCCCTCTTTCCTAATAGAAATAAATGTGAGCCAACTCTAAAAAAGGCGCTTTTCCCTCCTGCCAGCTTCTTGAGGATGCGAATTTATGGGTCAAAATGTGGATATGCAAAGGAAAAATGGGAGGAAGAACAAGGGCACAGCTTCTGGGCTTTCTCCTAGCTGGGATACTGGATATGCCAATTTAGAACACCTCTAAGCAGAATTATACCTCAGCAAGTTGTAGTTTAGCAATAGGCAATATAATTTCTAGGATTCTGTAGGTAGAACTGCTTCAAGATGTGCTTCCTGAGTAGGCCAGAGTAGTTTTTGGCATATTTGTAACTCATGGTGGTCAATGCTGCATTTTCAGGAGTATTATGTTTGTTTGCTGACCAGTTCTTTTTAACAAGCTGTGTTTTGTGCAGTTTAAGCACAGATTTTAATCAATGTGTGTTTTTAACATGGCCTGTATTTATTGTGGTTTGATCAAATTAAAAAAAAAATCACAACAATAATATATTGTTTATGTATGGCATTATTAAGTAACTCTGTAGAGGCCTGATGTAATAAGAAAGAAATCCAAATGGGGAGGTTGGTAAAATTTACATTAATTCAATGTCTTATTAATTTTCATTATTTTAAATAATAGCAAAACTAAATATCTGTTTCTTAATCAGTGTAACCCCAGTAGATCTTAAAATGTTTTATAAGGGAGGAAGAGCTCATTATCCCATCTTACTAGTGGGAAAACAGAGGCACAAATTAGCAATTCCTACAACTAGAATTTAAGCCTTTGTGTTTTGTGTCCCAGGGCTGGGAGCTTCCTGATAAGCTGTGTCTCATAGACACTTTCCACCCAAAATGTCTGTGGATGCAAGATATATTGTTAATACAGTTCTTACAGATATATATTAATTTGGATTTAGTGATGTCATATTTTTCTATCCTAATGCTGAATTTTATAGTCGGGGAAAAATCCCAGCATCAATAAGAACTAAAGGCAGTTTCCTGGTAATGATTTCTGGACTGGGCCTCTGTTCAGTGCACTACAAAGTCAAAAAGTATTCATGCTTCCCAAAAAGCAGGGTTTCTGCATTATAAGAAATCTTGGTTTTTGAAAGGCAGAATTTGAAAAGAAACATAAAATTCCCAAGCCTTCTGTGAAAGGTGCTTCCCTGACCTTGCAGGTCTGTGAAGCTGGTGTGTTGCTTGATTTCAGCAGATAGTAACTAACAAAATGTCAAGATTGTTAATTTCACTGAGGATCCTCATACTCAGTGCTCTGCTGCATATACTCATGCTGCAGCTTCTAAGACACTTAAATTGAGGACAGACCAACAGGAATTAATTTCATGAAAGTCTGTAAAACCTGAAATGTATCAAATTAATCCTTCCCACTCTGTAAATTTGCATCTTCTGATTAAAAGTTGCATTGCTAGAAAATTTTTGTACATCTTCAAACATTCTGGTATCCCTTATGGTGCCAGTTTTTTATACAGGTTATGGTAAGACACTTGGTTCAGGATGAAGAACCTTTCATGTCTGTGTTTATTGTAAAGTTTCTTTAGTAATATGTTTGGGGGTTTTTTCTATAAGTTGGTTGAACTGTAGTAAGTTAAGCATAGTTCTATTGCACAGTAGAAATGTGATGGATTGAAAAAATATTCTTCTCTTCTGCATGAGCCAAAATTCAGTCCGTATTTATATACGTGTCTGAGCATAACTCAGGATGCTCTAAAGACTCAAGATATCAATTAGGTTTGGGATAAAGATCTTACAATACTGCTTCTAAAGGTTATGCAGGGAAAGACTGTCCTGAAAACTAATTATGATGACTGTGATAGTCAAATATATGAATGTATCTTAAGATTCTTTAGATGTTTTCCAACACAAAAATGGGAAAGAAAAGAGCTGTGACTGGCATAATCTAAAAGTCTTGAACAACTTTAGTTCCCTGTTATCTCCTGATGGCTGAAGACAACAATAAATCTTTCATTGTTATAGGATAGTGTGGTCCCCCAACCTCGTACTTCTTATTCTGCTTGATAGCCCTCTCTTATTTGTCAAAATTCATCAAGTTACCTACTCTGGGTAGCAGTCTGCAATTTCCACATTTTTAAGTAGACTACTGTATCCTTAGAATCATTTATGTCTCTGTGTTTCAGAGGTTCTTCACCGAGGGGTTCTGCAGGCAGTCATGAACAGCATGCAAAGAGCCTCCTGCAAACCAGGCTAGTTCTTATATCACTACACAAGCAGAGTTTAATAAAAGAAAATAGTTTTAAAACTAGAAAACTTCTGCATTGTTTCAATTGTGCTTGCAACCCTACAGTGACTTGAGGTGAGTCATAAATAAGTGCCCTGAGGCTCTTTTCTAAAATGCTCCTTTAAGTGTGTTGTTCCGTTTTCCTGGACTTTGACCAGTCCTGAATGTTTATCAGGAGAGTAAGCTGGTATATCAGCATCCTCAACAGCTCTGAAATGTTTGGCAGTTTTTCTCAAGACATGTCTGAGGCTGAATGGCAACCCTGGAGATCACTAGTCCAACGTCCCTGCTCAAGGCAGAGTCAGCTACAGTGGGTTTCTCAGGGCCATGTCCACTCATGTTTCCAAGGATGAAGACTCCACATCCTCTTTGGGCTACTTGCTTCAGTGCTTAGTCACTCTCACAGTAGAATACTTTTCCTTACTTTTAAGTGGAATTTCCTGCATTTGGATTTGTGCCCTTTACCTCTTTTATTCTCCCTGAGCACCACCAACAATAACTTGACTTTGTCTTCTTTGCTCCCCCATCAGATATTTGGGTAAGACTTCTCTTGAGTGTTCTCTGCTCCAGATTGAACAGTTCCACCTCTCAGCCTCACATCATGTGACAGATGCTCCAGTCCCTTAGCAATTGTCATGGCACTGTGCAGAACTCAGTCCAGTATATCATGTCTCCTTTGTACTGGGAAGCCCAGTGCTGGTCACAGAATCCAGATGTTTCTCATCAATGCTTAGCAGAGAGGAGTGATCACCTCCTACAAGTGGCTCCCAGTGTTCTCTCAGCCCATTTCTTCAGTGAGTCATGATCCCAATGTCATGGTGCTCAAGTCAGAATCTTCCAGCCTTGTCATTGTGAAAGTCTCCATTTCCCAACCAGACAAACTCAGACACGGCCTATGTCTCCTTCAGTTTAGCTGAATGTTCAGACTCAGCAGGGTCTTGGAGAAGTTCTGGACAACTTCCTACCATCTCTGTCACTCCACAGTCTGCAGATCTGCTCCCATAGCTCCTTTCTTGGCTAGAAGAATGTCTCTCCACTGATGCACACCTCCTGTGGGCTGTGAGCGCACCGTACCACCCCAGCCCCAGTGAGAGGCCCCAGACACCCCTGCAGGTCTGTGTCCTCCATTGGGAGTTTCATCTGGGCCAAGATCCTGGTGTTACAAGGACAATGCTCCAGCAGCTGCTGGGACCATCCCTTGCAAAGCACCACCACTGCCACTCAGCCCACATGCACTGCCCCCAGCAGAGCTCCTGGCTCCCTTCTGCAAAAACTGCTGCCACCAATCACGGCACACTGTCAGGTGGTTCCGCACGTCTCTCCTCCATGCAGCATCCCAGACTTCCCTCTATTGTGTCAGTGCTCTGCAGCCACCTCGGAGGGCTAATGAGCTCTATTAATAACTGGTTGCAGAACAGCTCCATATTTATAGTACTGAATGAGTGGGTAGCACCCCACTGAGTCTGCAGGAAAGGATTAATTCAGACAAGTTACAGTCTCATCTGGCCAATTTTGGGCTATCAAATAAGGGATATGTTTTCTGTAAAGAAAAGAGGAAATCACAATAAAAGAACAAAATGTGTTAGGGGTGAAGCTCTGTTCATTCTGATTCCAAGAGGACTAACAAAGGCAAAAGAAAGCTTCTGTCTTTATCGGACAAAACTTTGAAATAGTTAAATATGAACAAAAGAAAATGATGCAAACTAAAGTAGTATGTTGTATTACCTATTAATACAGGTCCTAGTTCCTAGAGACTGAAAAAGGTTGAGAAACCATGGTGAAGTGGAACAGAATGTGATTTGTGCAGGCTTACATGAATTTCTCTTGAAAATTGCCTGACAAGGGTGCTAAAGAGGCTTTGAATCATAGTTCAAATATTCATGGGAAGTGGTATAAGTGACATCTGATTCCACCATAGAGTCATAAGAGCAAGGAGAGGGAAGGGAAGTACAGTTGTTTATGTAAAACACAAAGCTGACATTCATACTCTTAACAAAGATACTGTGACAATTTTTAGAGGTTCCCTTTATTGATACAGTATTCAATTTTGAACTACATTTTAGGATAACAAACTCTCACCTAATTGTCTGTGGAAATAGATGCAAGGGGATGAAATACAGGAGACGATTTAAAGGAAAAAGAAGTAGGTAACAGGGATTGTTTAAAGACCTAAGAAATTTAGGGGCAACTGTCTGAGCAAAACTCTTCATGCTGCAAATTCATTTAGCTTTCAGAGCTGAAACTAAGCCTGCTTGAAGCCCTGGGGTGTCATTGTTTTCTTCTCATTTTACCTGCTCTCTGCTCTCAGAGGAGGTTAGTTTTAAATGGCCTTGTCAAAACGTAATTGCAGTTTTGTAATGGCTAATTCCCAGGCTATTTAGGCACTGAAGAATCAATTCTGAGACATGTCTATGAGGGGTTTGTTAAGAGATGGAGAATGCTGCTGAGATCAATCAGCATTCTAGTTTTAAATCACAGAGGAAATTTGGGTTAAAATCTCCGTTCTGGTTGATTGATCCCATGTCTCAGGGAAATGCCCTCACTAACCACCTTTATTCTTGCAAATGTGTGACTCTGTAAATTAATTAAATGTTCACTGGGTGGGAAAGAAGATTAATGTTGAAACCCTGACTCACTTACTCTGTGGTGTGGGAACTAGAATAAAGGCTTCTGCCCTGTTTTCCTACATCTCAGATGAGTGCCCCAGCCACGGGAAGTTCCAGGTGGGACACGTAACTTTGTACTGGTCATTTCAGGCACTACTACTGCCTGCACATACCTATGGAATTGTATCTAGCTGGGAGAAAACTTCTGGTTTGATAATCTGGCTTGAAGGTTAATACCCCAAAGAGATAGCTGGTGTGGTGGGGAGCAGCTAGATTTCTCACATCAACCAAAAACCTCTCCAGCTTGGTGGACATGCAGAGACAGCAGGTGCACCATCAGTGGACAGAACAGAGAGGACCTGCGAGGATTGAGGACATGAAAACACATGTACTTTGCAAGACTAGAATCAAACTGCCTTTGCTGAGAGCATGAAGAAAAGGTTGTGAGTGCTCCTGCAACTGAAACAATCTCTCTTGCATCTGGAATTAATCTCACAAATTTTCATTTTTTTTTAAAATGCATGAAAAATCAATGAGTTGAGGGTTGGGAACAAGGAAAGAAAGGATCAGCTGATTAATGTTTAAGTCTGGCTATTTAAAGGTCATGATATTTGTTAACATGTGTAATTACTGGATGTAGAGCAGGGGAGCGGAAAATGCTTCAGAGTTGGAGTCAAGATAGCTGATGACCTGATGACTCGATGACTCTGACTTCCTTCAGTTACAGTGCCTATGTCAAGGCTGGATTCTGAAGAAGTGATGGGGAATACTTCACACATGCATTGAATTTCTTTGCTAGGTTATCCCAAATTAGCCTAATCACAAAAAGCTTCAGGACTGGTTAATGTTTTTTCTGTACTCAACAGACTTTTTAGGCAAACAGGACAAGAAAATTGTAATGGGGAAAAGTCAAGCAGTCTGCCAAGAGTACGGGAGACTTTAAAGTAACCCATATAATGCTACTCTTAGAAACCATTTCTTTACCAAGAGAGCGGTGAAATAGTTGAACAGGCTTCCTTTTGTGGAGAGGTGATTGATGCCCCAAGCCTGTCAAGACTTTTGGACATGGCCCTTAATAACAGGCTTTAACTTGGTGAGCCCTGGATTGGTCAGGTAGTTGGACTAGATGATCCTTCTAGGTCCTTTCCAACTGAAACATTCTATTGTAGTCTAGTCTAGCCTAGTCTAAAATGTCAGCATGTTGTTCACTGCACTGATAATGCTTTACTGTTTACAAACACACTGAGCACAACTGCAGATTCCTGCTGTAAGTCAGGTGTACGCTGAGGTGACTCAGTGAAGGGTTGGGTATTCAACACTTCATTCACAGTCAACCAGCAGAAATACTGCCCTTGAGTTCTGTGAGAATGGGAACAGGGCCTGCCTAGAGCTAATCAAATGTTGCTGGTCTATCACCTATTTGCCTTATTTTATGCAGTTGAAATAGTTGATTGTATGATGAGAAACAGAGTATGTTTTTACTTTAAATCATCCCTTTTCTTTTTACAAATACTTCCAATATTTTGCCTTGATTTCCCCTTTTGAAATCCAGAGGAATGATGTCACAGGTAAATTTCTATCTGTCCATCACTTAGTAGATAGTATAAGAAAGACAAATAACTGCATGATAACAGAGTAACTGTAGAAATTTAGGTGAGAGTTCTGCAAAGGATGGATAGCCACCATTTCCACTTGCTGCTCTTCAATCTTTCTTTTTTTTTTATTTATGAGCAGAGGGCAACTCACTTGTAACTGAATAAATTAAAGTGAAATAGTAAAATTTCATCAGGCTTGCACTGCAGAGCTTCGGGTCAAAAGAATTCAACTATGTTGCATAAATCAATATAAGAAAATTCAAGTCTCACCAAAGTGTGGTTAGATTAAACCCAAAAGAAAAAAGAGGCTCTCTCATCTCTTGTCAAAAATAATTATCCCTTTAAATATAGGTGTAGGTATTCTATAGATGTAGACATCTATCTGATTCAGTGTTCTTTGGGTGAGAAAGAAGAGAATAAGAGAGAAATGAAATAAAAAAGCCCAGTTTGTAATCACTTTTACCAGCTTCTGCCAAGTCCACCATGCCATGGTAGTGTATTGTGAAGTTCCTTCCAGCTTTGACTGGATAATTTCTGTGTTGGGTGTTGACATAAATTGGGCTGTACAGCACAGAGAGATTTGAAGGGGGCTGGGGGGAGGGGATTTGGGGGAAGAAAGGATGAATATTGTACAATCACTTTAGCCTTTTAAACTAAAGTGTATCAGCAGCTTCTCGATAGAAAATTGCCTCATGCTTTCCATGAAGCGCAGTTAGCACTGTATGGAAGACCAGGAGAACTGCTTCCATGTTAAAACTCTGAGTGGCTCACTTGCTTATGCATAGACAATATTCATTCACCACTAGAAAAAGTAACAGAACCAAAAATCATGAAAGCCATTGTAATTACTAGTCTAGCAATCATAGCATGGGACTTGAATATAGTTGTAGGTATCCTTTTTACTCAGGAATTAGCTAACTGTTGCTTGCTTGTTCAAGAAATAAGTAAGAAGCCATGAAAGCTTAATATATGAGATTTTTGCATCATTTGTTTATGGAGAGAAAATAAATTGGTGAATTATAACTTGAAGGAAGTGTCACATAGAAAACTAGAAAGCTAGTAGATGCTTTTCTTGTTCCCCATCTTTAAAGGTGAAATAAACAGCAACCCATAGTTTTGTTTAGTGCTGCTTGTACATTTGTACTGCAAATTAGCATGGTATTTAGTTGTACTGGGAGAATAGCTTATTTATACCAACTACCTGGAGCTCTGTCAATGTCATTGCATTATGTGCTCTGTACCATGTCTTACATGTAAAAGTTCTGTTCCAGATTCCCCCTGTCTTAAATCTGTGTACACAATCTCAATATGCACTAGGCTGCAGGCACACCTCCACACCTATAATGACTTATCATCTCTTTCTGAGAATAAAAGCAGTGCCCAGAGTGTTCCTTCAGTCACATCACAGAGTCACAGAATCACAGAATGGGTCAGGATGAAAGGGGCCATGGTGGGTCATCTGGTCCAACCTCCCTATTCAAGCAGTGTTATGCTAGAGCACATTGCACAGGGTTGTTTACAGACAATTCTTGAGTATCTCTGTCCTCTTAACACCCTCTCTTCAGATAATTATATACATTGATGAAATCCCCTCTCTGTTATCTCTTCTGGAGTCTGAGCAGGCCCAACTCTCTCAACCTATCCTTGTATGAGAGATCCTAATCTTCCTGTGGAGGAGTGATAATTAAGATTACTTTCTGTCATCCTATGGATGTTAAAAGATGTTCTTTTCTTTAACTTCTGGTTTGTCCCAGCAACTAAATATTAAGCTTTTCCCTCATGTCCCGAACATCTAGTCATGGGGTGGTTGTTACTGTAAGGTTGTTTATTGCCTGCTAAGAAGCTGCTTGTCTCCGGTAGTAGTGCTTGTGAAGCAGATTTGTTAGTCTTTGTCAAACAGTTGTGTAAAACATTTATTGAAGTGAATTATTTTCCAGCCATAAAAACAGCTTTCTGTTTTTGTTCTGGCTGCTGTGACACCATGTAGCATTGCTCAGGTCATACTTGATTGGTTTTAGAAGGGTGTATTCAGGAAGTTTGCAAATGAAGCCACCTATGCTGTAACAATGAATGCAGTGGTTGAAAATAATTTTATCCTATTTCTGATTTGACACACCTAATTTTTTGTCATATTTCCAGAAATTGACATTGACAGATTATGTGGGTAAACTAAGAATTCAAAAAACTTTAAATCACGAAGCTATTTTTCTTCTTTGTAGAAGTGCTTGCTCCAAAGGTTACTGGATAACATCCAATTTTCTCTACTACTGTGTTATAAATACTGATTTTCCCCTCCAGTCTAAAACCCAGTCTCCAATCTTAAAACTGAACTGAGCTTTTGTTCAGATTTGCAACATCACCAATAACCCCTAGCCAGCCAATTTGGTTTCTGGAAATGGCATCAGATTGTGCATGTTGTTGTGGTCACGGTTTCTGTGAGTATAAGATTCCAGTCTGACCTTCAGAAATGAAGGGCAAGTTTCATAAACTGAAAATTAGAAAAATACCTTCACTTGAAACTTGCATAATATGATTCTTCAAGACAGAATAAACCCAGGAGGACACAAAGGCATAAATTTGCAGTCATATGGACCATCTTAAATCAGTAAACAGTCCAGTTTGAGACTGGTATATTAAGAAAAGAGCTGTTCCATCACAGGAATAGTTAGATGCTGGAACTGCCTCACTGGCTTGAAGAATTGTGAAATCCCATTTACTGGAGGTCTTTTAAAGCAGCTAAAATGAATCTGTCAGGCATGTCTGGAATGATTCATCTTGTCTCAAAGCAAGAGGAGAGACAAAGTAATCCCTCTCAGCCCTGTGTATCTAGGATTCCAAAATGGCCTGTTATTCATTAAAAAAGGGAAGTTTGTTTATAATGTGCATCTGCTATTTCCATAGACTAGCAACAGTGGCCAGTTCTCGAGGTGAGCTGTACCAGCGAGAGGTTTACAATGATGCCAGGCCCATAGAGCTGACACCCTGCTGAAATGTATGTGTGCAATAATTATTGTAGCAGCAGCCTGTTCATGCAGTCTCAATTTATGATCAGTTGGATTGTCTTACTCTTAGTGATAGATATTTTGAATTCACTTGCAGGTTCTAATATTACTTGCCAAATAAAACAGTTGCAGTTCAATGTTCTTCTGACCATGACAAAGAAAAGACCGATGAGGGGATTTTCAGTGAGTATTTCGTGCAGTTTAGCTGCTAGCACTTTATGGATATAAAAGCTTTAATGGGAAACCTGTATTGCTTTTTTATATACGTTGTGCCTTCCAGAGACATATTTCAGAGCTTTGTGAAGTAATTCTGGCAAGTTATTTAGCTTTCAAAGTGACCACAGCACAACTTTGCTATCTTATTCATACAGTTGTGCAATTGAATATGTTATCCTGGAAATTTTTGTTATTTTAATTCTTTGCAAGATCTACAGCATTTATTCCAGGGATTACAAAATTGGGGGCTGGGTTCTTCCTCAGACTCCCGTACTGCTGAGACTAAGAGTCACCTGTTCTGATTTCTTACACCTTCATATTTTAAACTTTGGGGAGTTGTGGATAAATGAAGCTAGTGCAGTCAAGTAATGAATTCTAGAATATCTATGCATATCTGTGACTAATACGGTACTTTTTATATGGTCATATCTAATTACCTGGAAGCTGATGTTTTCCTCTTTGTTTCATTAGTCTCCAAGATTTTTTGATTTGTAGACTCCTGGCAAGCTACAAGTGAAGTTCAAAGTCTTCAAATAAGTTTCTCAGTCTTAATGTGGACCTCTAAGTGCTCAGCCATTGGGATGTCCTTATCTACTTCCTTATCTGCTGGTTTTAGCCAACTGGCCCCCTTTCATATCTCTGATGGGAAGGCATGGAAAGGAATCAAATTTCACAAGAAATGCAGTTTTCACAGGTTAACAATACTAATATTTTTTTCTAGCATTGTTATTGACAATTCAGATAGAGGAAGAGCAGCACATGATTTCCAGAGTCTTTCTTAATGGTTGAGTACAGATAGAGTTTCAAAAAAACTCTTCTGGGTTTAGCAGTCATGTCACAGAAGTCATTACCAGCAGACATGCCATGCAACACAAGGAGAATTTGCAGCCTTTTTTAGCAATGCCTCTGCAGGAGATTATGAGCCCCAAATCTCTAAAGAAGTTCTTTGTATTTTATCCCTGAAACACCTATGTAATGTGTAGACTCTCCCCATAAACTATCCAGGTGGACTGTGAAACCAGGATCTTCCTTTGAGTGTCTCATGTAACCGGTGGATAAGCTTTTTGCTATTCACTAACTTGAGGGAACCTCTGGTGCCTAACTGGGAGTGAGAGCTACGTGTGGGAATGTCCTTCTGAGGGCCAGATTCAGCTTTCAGGTATGAGACACTGAGACACTGACTTGCAACAGATGGTCCAAAGTGACCTAGGTGGCTCCATGGCTTGTGTGCAGAGAGGCAACGCAAAGTTAATTCTCAGGGCCATGAATCAAGGCAGTTAGAAAATTCCTTTCTGGTTTTTTTATTTGTTTTCATAGCACCTTCTATTCACCTTCCTCTGCACAGAACAGACCCCAGGAGTCAATCTTGTGCCACTGAAATTAATAACAAGACCTTAGTCAACTTCAAGGAATACCATGGCCCATGTTCGCTCAAGTCTATAGCATCTTGAATATCCATTCTGCTTGGAGACATAATGTACCACTTCAATCCCATCTCCTACACCAGTTGCAGGGACTCTTTCAAGTGGCTACTCTCAGATCCATTCCATTTCCTCTTTGTTTTCTTGCCACTGTTGAGCTCCTTTTCCAGAACACCACTCCCAACACAGTTGCAGTGACTTTGGCAATGCTAAGCCCATCGCTGCCATCCAGTAAAGGAGTGTTGTAACTTTAAGTGATAGAGCAGAGTGTGTGTGTGCTCAGTTTTTTGTAAAGTTTATCCAGAGTTTTTCTTTACCATAATGACTCACCTTCATGTCAAACCAATGCAGCTAAAATCTGCTTCCAAATAATGGGTTCATGGCACTAGGTAATTTTCTGGTTTCTGAAAGGTCTGATACTTTGTATTCTAAAGGAAAAGTCTGTGTCATCTAACAAAACAATCAAGTCAGCCTCTTAAAAGTGCATTTTTCAACACCTCCCAGCCCTGATCCCTCTAGTTGCTGGTTTCACTACATAACACATGGAAAATTGTCTTGCTGAATCCCCGACATTCCATATTGTACTTGAACAACTCTTCGGATATCTGTTAACTAATTAATTTGGCAGCCATAATAAGGAAATAAAACTACATCTGGCCACAGAAGTCCAAAGAGTTTTATGGTTTTTCTACCAAGAGAAGAGATTTCTAGGAATAGTTCATTGCAGTTTAAATCTCTCAGCCTGGATTTATTGAAGCTAACATTAGCCAAGACTCGCCCTTTTCTTAGTAGAAATTGTGAGAATCACAGTTTACATTGCTCTGTCATGGCAGTCCTGAGAACCAACTATCCTGTTCAAAAACAGGCACTTAGGGCAGCTCAAGGCATGATGTTGCCTGATGTACCCCAAAAGGCCCTCATCCCAAAGTGATTTTCCATCTTAAACTTTATAGCACCATGATATAGTGTCCCATCCAGGGGAATAATCTCACCTTGAAGAGCCTTAAAGAAAAAGGAGTGGGCAGCCCAAAACCAGAGCTCATGCCTTATTCCTGTCAAGAACCTAAATACGTTGGTGTGTGAGGTTAATCACACAGGTCATGAGCGAGCAACAAACCCCATAGTCTGTCCCCAAGGAACAGCACTTGCATGGCCATAAAAGTATCCATAGTTCTGGGAAGACAGGACTGTATTTTTTAGGGAGGGTGATGGAGGGCATGCATGATTGGGCACTGGAACAGGGAAATCAAGTTAGGGTCCAGACAGCTGCGGTTTTCTTGCCTCCATATGGTCAGTTCTGTAATAGTTCAGCAAATTTCAGGGAACACTGTCATGAAAATACCTTTATCTGTGGCTGTACAGAAGCTCCTGATAGAGGAGGTCTCCTGTACAGGCAGGTGAGGAAGACAACGGGAGACCTCTCACTGGTGTACCTGCACTGCAAGGCTGTGCCCCCTTGGCAAGTCCTTTTCAGGAAAAGATCCCGGTGCAGGGAACCACTGTGGATGCCAGGATGGGACGGCAGGCCAGCTCTGAGAGTGCAGCAGAGAGGAAGGCAGCACAAAGCAGGTGGCACAGGCAACCTCAACCAAACAATGAGCTGGCTCAGGAGCGGGGCAGCTCCATGGGGGTCCTGCTGTCCCTTTAGCCTGGTACTGTAGCATGTGGGAATGAAAGGTCAAGCTGTTGGCAGCAACAGAGATGGAAATCTTGAGGCATCATGAATGTTCAGCTCTGAAAGGAAAATATTTTCTGTCCTGCCAAAGACAGATGATGTTTGAAATACATGAATTCATGAATTCTGAGTGTTATCTTTGTGCTGTATAAGGTCAAAAAGAGTGTAGTGTCTGCT
The DNA here is from genome assembly GCA_035583155.1 of Acropternis orthonyx. Classification (NCBI taxonomy): domain Eukaryota; kingdom Metazoa; phylum Chordata; class Aves; order Passeriformes; family Rhinocryptidae; genus Acropternis; species Acropternis orthonyx. The sequence goes on along the minus strand of JAWWEU010000081.1, from coordinate 139,088,851 downwards.
CCACCTGGCTCCCACTCTCTGGTGGCAGAGAACCTGGGTTAGTATTTTGGACAGGCAGGAGGTTTGGTCTTGGGGATGGGCTGTGTACACTGCCCTTAGTGGAGGCAGCCTGGTATAGAATTCTTCCATGCAGTGAAGGACCTGCCATCTGGGAGGGAGGGCTGCTCATGTGATGGTGCAGCCAGGCCAATACAAGAGATGACTGAGTACCCTGCACGGACCGTGTGGCTTTACAGAGAGCATCAACACATGGTTACCAGGGTGTGATGTGACAGTGTGAACATGCAGGAAATTCGATCTTGTGGATATGGCTGGAGAGCAGCCTGGATGCAGAAGGAGCCAAAGAGTCCAGGGAATTAGACCACCCTCCTTGCTAAAGTGTTTGAGCCATGTGCAGCCTGAGGCACCCATGATTACCAAAATATGGGAGTGAAGAGGAAATACCCTGGAACGAAGATGGTGTGAGTGGTGACATGAGAGGAAAGTGCTGGCTCAGCACCAGCCTACTTCTGTGTCTGGTCCTAGTCTTGTCAGCAGGACTTATTAGCCTGGGCACAGTGCCACAGTAATGCTGCTTTTGGACCCATGCTAGATTATATCTGGCCATTTCAGAGTGTTAGCAGAGAGAGAGTATGGTTCAGTTTGCTCCTTCCTGTGTAGACGTGTCCTAAGGGAGTTGGAATAGATTCACTCCTCATGATAGAATTTTCTCAGGAGATTGTTAAGTTTTAATCACAGAAATCTACCAAATTATATTGACTAGTAAGTGGCATAGCTCACTTCTGACTGTTATTTAATAGGGCTAGTCTCTTTTTAGCAAGTCCAAGACCATTTCAATAATTTTAAACAAAGCAAAAATTTCCTTAATTTGCCAAAAATCACACGTGTATGGGATTTACAGTGTGGTGGACTAAGCTTGAATATCAAATGCCCTAGGCATGTACTGAATGCCACACTGAGCCTTACAAGGGATTGATATAAACCAGTACTGAGGTCAAGTAGTTATACAATAGAGCTCCCCAAGAACAATGCAGCTTACCAAGAAGTCTATTTATTTATAATCTTCAGTCATCCATTCTTTAATAATGCTAAAAAAAAAGCCAATCTTCTAGCAATTCTCCAAAGAATAAAAATGCATTTATCTTAAGGCAATCTAAGGCATATGGTCCCATTGGGAGGGAAAGGGATTAGTTTAAAACACCAAAGGCAAATGTTTCAAATTATGGTTTAAAAGACAAGTTGACAGGGAGGAAATGTAAGGGGGCAAATGTGTCCAATAGGGTAGTTAAACAAGAAGTTCACAATTAAAGAAGCAGAGGTAGAACCAATGTATTCTAGTCATGCTTGACATATACATGTCTGGGGTGACTCAGTTTGAATCTAAAGACAGAAACTCATCTACAGTGTCGTTATATATGTATATGTGCAAACAACTCTGTGTGCTAGTACCAGAAAACTTGTTAACTTGGTGGGACTGACCAGCTGGATCCAGCAGGAATTCAGGAAATTTATTTCTGTCTTAGAGGTTGCATCAGACAGCAAGAGTAAGGATTCCGAATGCAGGAACTGCAAGCATTGCAAGTTCTCTAAAGGGTGATGGAGGTGACTGAAACATAAGACTTATGGTCCCAAAGGTGGTAGGTACTTAGTGAAATATGTCAAATTGAGTAAGATGGTCATTTTTTTCAATGAAATGTTCTAGGAAATCCATTGCAGTCAGCTTGCTGTTTTTCTTCTATTACACACAAAGTCCCAGAATACTTCCTCACCATCTTCACAGGGAGTACCTTGATAACTAGATTAATTCACTCTTATTTTCTCTACAAATGTACTTAGTCCAGAGGGAAGCAATTTCACCAGAGGAAGGAACAGTGTCCTTTTGCAATGGCAGTGCTACGTTTGAAAAGGAAAATAGTTTTCTTCCCCCTTTGTCTGGGGAAGGATTTGAAACAGTGTCTCTCCTCCGAGAATATAAACTCATTGGGGAAAAAACAGAATCAAGAGTAGCCACTACTGATGCAGCCCACCATGGACCCCAACTGCCCACACTCCTCTGAAACTGTCCTTCAGGTAAGATAGAAAGGGGATTAAAAATGTGGATCCCAAAGGGTTTGGAAGTGAGGTGAATGTCAAGTCATGCAGCACTACCATCTGAACTGAGCAGCCTCTGGGAGAAGCAGACTTTGGGGATCTCTGGAACACGATGTTCCTGAGAGTCACGCTTTTGAGCAGAGCAACACCAGGCGACAGCTGGTTTTCCATCTTTTGCTGCTCTTTTACCTATCACACAGTAGTCTCATACTGTTTCCCAAGTGATTCTGTGTTTTATCACAGACTTATTGCAGATCAAGTAAACTGTTGCTCTTGGGAGTGTGTCTAGATTGCAGAGCTCCAAGGCAGCACAAGGAACAATGGAAGGATTTGGAGACTGGTATGAAGTTGTTACTTAGCAGCAGCAAGTAAACTAACAAAGTGAGCAAGAATACAGTTAGCAAGCCAAGGCTAAGAAAATAAAATACGTCAAGAACAGAAAACTGTAATAGAGAGAAATATCACAAGAATCAATAAAATGGGTGAGAGAATGGCATCTTTCTGCATTAAGTGATGCAGACAGTGTGAAACAGATGCTCTTTCAATGACATCAGCAACTTGACAAGCTGGGTAAATAATTGCTGCCAAGAAAAATAAAAGCATGTGCTGTCAGTGTGGGTGGTTGCCATGATTGCTATGGCCTCTGGTTCAAATGCAGTTACAGAGATGATGAAAAAGAAAATAAATATGGAAGTGGCTGAGGAAAAACAATTAGCTTCACACAGATGGGCCTTCGGCATACCATAAATTGTAGCTTCCTTTTTCATCATTAGTTTGGGTGGCAACCTGGGAAATAAAAGGTGGAGAATTATGGGTACAACCATTTCCTGAGTCCTCCCCATAAAAAAGGAGAAACTGTTGAAGTGCAATACAATTGATTATGAGGAAACTGCAACAGACATTTCAGCTGCAAAACAACTGGACTCAAAATTCCCACCTGACTGCTGCCTAAATATCAATGCTGTTTCAGAGCTCTGGCTCTGCAACCACATACCATGAGGGCTCTGATATGTCATCAGTAGTTCTCTTCTGGACTTCAAAACCTTCTTCAAGACATTTTTACACATGGAGCTAGCAGTTCATACAGAAGCCCCTAAGGATCCAGGTAGGAGGCACTCCAATACTTTGGAGTATCCTTCTCAGGTAATACCTGGGTATCAGGTGTTCATATAAAACATGACAGGAGGAAGTTCTTACTCAGGTCACTTGGTCTAGGCATGTTTGCTCCATTCCCATCTCTGCCTGAAGAGAGTAATTCCACATCTACAGCCTTTTGGCTGAAAATAGGGCGTCTTCTATGCAGAGTCATAGACAGAATCATCTGAGTATCACTATTAATACTCTATATACATCCTCCAAATCCCATAAAACCTGACAAAGAGAGTCAGATTTATATTGATGTCAAAACCACTTAAATCTTACTTTAGGAAGGTGAGAGATAGAAAAGATATTCATTGGATACTTGGACATCTTGTCTCTATCTCAAGGACAAACAATGTATTTTTATACGTCCTCTATAATTTTCAACTCCTTAGGCATTTCAGCCATTGCAAGTCTTCATCTCAGTCCCTAAGCAATTTCACTTACCTAAACACAGCAGTGGATGTTGGTATAATTTGCTACAGTCCCACATAATCTGTGGGGTTAATTGTCAATAACAAATCAGTGAGTGGTTATTAAATAAATGGCAATGTTGTTCTTTACTCATGACACTTTGTGTAAGAAATAAAGTTGGCTGTAGTTACTTGGGATGCTGATTTGTGAGTACTGAATGATGGTTGAAGGAAGAGAGTACAAAACTTTAGACTCCTGACAAGATTCATCCAATTAAAATACATGCCTTGCCTACAACCATATTAAAGTAGCATTGTAATAGGCATCAACAGTGGTGACAATAGTGACAGAAAAACTTAAAATCTCTGCTTTAACATTTGGTGTGGGACAAAATTTCAGGCTATTTGTTGGTTCTTGATCTGGGACTGAAATCCACTGAAGCTGGGTTTATATATTTTGACTAGAAGGAAGAACAACAACAAACTACACATTCAAACTGTCAGTGTGGCTTTGTCCTGCATCGAAAAAAATCTGCTGGCCTGGGTGGACTAGCCTTGGCAAAAGAGAAGAGGTGGCACAAGTCTGAGACCCTGGCAAGGTCTGGGGTCCCTGGCAGGAGTGGAAGAACTGGCAGGAGGCTTGGTTTTCTGGTGCCACTCTGATGCAGGAGGTGTAAATTTCAAATTTTCAAAGGGTATTCCCAGTTTTGCCTGAAATTTTGGAATATTTGCACCCTTAATCCTTTTTCTTTTTAAGAAGAGAGCTGAAAGCTTTTACCGGAACACTTTTGAACTTCAGAATCCAAAATATGATTCAAGGTTTAGCTTTATCCTCCATCCTTGCATGCATATGATGACCTTGCTACATCCTCAATGTAGATGAAATCACAGATTTTCACTGGTTTTGTTCCAAGACTCGGCAGAAATGTCAAGTGTTTCATTTCAGAACTTTGTTCTAACATCAGCAGAATAAAACCAAAGTTCCAACAGTAACACCTATTGTTCCCTCTGATGATTCAAAAAGAGTAATTAATACGCTTCATGAACAGAGATGGCAAAGAGGTTTATTTAGTGGTCAACTGGGAACAAGGAGGGTCTCAGAAGATTTAGGGGAGGACAACTGATCCCTATCTACTGCTCCTCAGAAGTCAATGTTTCACACAAGACAATATGGTTAATGCCTTTCTGATTCTTGAACGCCTGCCCAGTTTCTCTGTGTGATCCTATCACTAACGTTGATAAATAGGTCTGCCTAAAGCAATAAGACCACAACACATTTGCCTCCTTGAACTAGAGTAATTCTGCTGCCAAACCAGAGCTCCCAGCCTTTCAAGGTTCAGCTAGCAGTTACATGTGTATTGACATTTCTTTTTAGCTCAGGCCAGATGAGGGAGAAACAGTTTCTTACTTTGTAAAGCACTTTTCTTCCCACTGTGTGACAGCTTTTGATACTGCATTTTGGAAGGAGGGTGAAGGTGGTTTCCATAGAGATAGAGAGATCTTCAAACTTTTCTGTTCCCAAAGAGGGACTTCATTCAAACAAACAGGACCAGAAACACTTTTAAACTTGTCTTTCCAGCAACCTAGACTGTCATTCCTTTGAAAGCTGCCCTCTGAACTTAATCAAGATCCTTCCCAACCTGTTTGCTGATTCCCCATGCAGAAGAGGAGCTTTCCTTAATACATTGCTTTGGTATACATTACTTTTTCATATCAGATCATCCAAGAGGTTTTGAGGACTTATGAAAAAAGGTAAATATGTGTGTCATGTCACAGAGAGAAACTGCAGTCCATTCCATCATCTGCTGTTCAGAGGATTTAGTTGTAGTGCTGCAGACAAAGGTTTATATGTCAGGAAAGATTACACTTCTGCTGTGTTTCTCAACAGGTTTAATTCTATTTTATGCAACCTTTTTTATGTAGAAAGAAATATAAGTCAGGCTTCTTGCTCAGAAGAGTAAATTCTCTGTAAGAGCCTGAATCTGATGTCTGTCTAAACCAGCATTTTTATCTCATAGTATAAAACAGATACCTATATGCCCATGAATTCTGTTCTTGGTGACAATTTTCATGATATGCTATATTTCCTATTCTCCAGCAAAGCCAATTTCAAATAGATTTATCTGCTAAAGGTCTTATGTTCATCCAGCCCCCTCCAATTACTCCCACAAAGTCAAATATCTTTTTTAATGAACAGTGTGGTGGTTACTCTTCGCCTTTCTTTATCACTCCAGAACTTTTGAGATCATATTTTTTATTTCTGTGTGTTTTTACTGAAACATTTAAGAAGTAGGGATTTTAGCACCATGAATTTCAAGCAGAAGCTCAGAAAACAAGCATAATTATCAGAAGAACTATGACATTTCTTCATTTAGGCTTGTTCATTATTCCTATATTAATGGTATTACTTCTGAAGTAATTTGATCTCTTGAGTTTAATGCCTAGGAAGAGACAAGCAGAGTGGAGTGCACAGTGTGGTTCATTCTAGTCTCTGTCAAAAATGATCTGTGTCAGAAATGTGCTAATTTCACTTTATTTTAATCCCCTAGTTATAGCATTACAGCAATCGGAGATGGAACTAACCTATCAGATCTTGCTTCTGATTTATAGCCATGGACCAACACGGGGTGTTTGCCATATATTTAATGATTCTTGTCCTCCAAAATTTTAAATATAGCTTGATTGGTGGCTAAGTGTTGTCACTTGTCAAATTTTTCAGAGTTGTTAGGGGCAACGGCAATTACACAGAGGAATTGCGGTTTAGAAACCTGGTGGGAATCGTTCTATTTTGGGCCCCAGTAGACTTTCTCTACTAGAGGAGGTAGACAAGGTTGACAGTATGGAAGAAACGTTGTAAAGCTGGAAGGCGTTGGAAGATCCGGATTTGTTCTTATAAAACCTGTCAGTTCAAGGGATTGATGTTGTCTTTCAAAACAAGCTCCATGAAGCTCTGAGGAGTCTCTCTTTTATAGCATGCCCATGTGGTCTTGAGAAAGAAAGAGAACCAGTGAACCACAAAATAAAGTTAAAGACTTGTATACACTCCAACACCATGGCACAGTTTAGCTTTATACAGTCCATTCCTCTTCTTGAAAAGAAGAACTCAAAACTGAGGCAATCGATTTAAAAGAGTAGACTTTGTACATGGTACTTTAAGGGATAAATAGTGCAATATCTTTTCTGAGTGAAGACACTTTCATGGACATGAATGGTACATTATTAAGTCCTTAGATGATTTTTGTTTTATTTTGAAGTGATTTTTTTAAATGTAACCACATAATCACACATCTATTTACAGTGCACTGTTTTCTCAGATCTGAAGGCAGAAGCACATTCCCATAGCAGTGACTCTGCAAGGAACACTGATCCACAACTGTGCATGGGCATTTTAGAAAGTGAGGCCTTGAGTGTTCTTGCATATGATAAGCCCTTCATCCTGCATTTGGAAGCCACTCCCTGTGAATCCCTCTGTAATCTCATGTCTCTGATGCCATGTGTCAGTCTCTTTTTGGTTCTAACACCTACAAATTGTCTGACAGCAACATGACCAGCACTCAGCGCTGTGATCAGGTTTACCTTCTGATGTGAGCTGACTCTCTTGCCCTCTAATCAGTCAGAAAACACCTCCTGGGATGTATGAGATGGAAGGGAGGAGGTAGCTGACTTTTCCCTAGACATCAAGTTCTCACTAAGTCAATGCCCAGACATGGGAAGAAGGTTTCATTGCAATAGTGTAACTGCAGCATCAGTCACTGGTTTCTCTGGGCTCTCCAAATATATGCTTGTTTTCAGGGATTAGAGTAGAACTACCCTTGGTTTAGGTTAAGCATGTGCTTAAGAGTGCTGCTGGTGGACAAAACAGTCTATTCTCCATAACACCAATACAAAAACCAGTAAGATACTTTAGCATATAAGTTCAAAGGACTTCATTCTTATGATGAAAGGTAGGTACATTCTGAAGTGTTCTGCTGGATGAGGGCATTTCAAAATATTTCTTTTCGTATCTCTTCACTTGAAAAATCATAAGCAAAGCTGATAAGTCTAAGAAATAAAAAGGAATAAAACCTGAAAGACATATATGAGGATATTTGGGATTCTAGACATAAAGTATCTGCAGCACCTATTTTATGTAGCCATGCCCATCTGTGTGTGTATAAAACAGGATTTTTTTAATTGCATTTTATGAATTGACTGTAGACTGTATGTAATACAAGCAGGACATAAAAGAATAATGAAAAGAACAAGACAAAACTGAGTAAGTCTCCTAAAAGTTTTCATGGCCTTTGTCAGAAGAGCAAACACACCTTGCTTTCTAACTGTCATTACCTTCACATAGACATGCAATATTAGAACAAAATCTGTTCAGAATTTTCTTTCACTTGATCCCCACAACAAAAGCATTAGAATCAGTCACAAAATGAATACAATGATGCGGGTTACAAACAACACAAACTGCTTATTCATTTTGCTAACTAAAATTGAAAGTTGAAAAGGTGAAAAATTCAGTATTTTCAATGCCAAATTCCTGCATCTTGTTAGTATTTTACTGCTATTTTACTTGAATGATCCTGTAATGATGCAAAGATAAATGGTAAGAGTATTCTGGCTGATGAGCATACAAAGAGCTGATGTTGTCAGAAATACACAACTTGGGGATATGGCATTTGTGTATAAGTCCATTTGGTGGAAAAAAGCCCATCTTCACCACAAAACCATTTTAGCTTTGCTGGATATAGGAGCAGTTGAACGACTTGTGTTATATAGTCAGAATGCTCTATGATAAAAATGAGGTATTGATTCAAGGAGATTTTCATTTAGATTAGTTCACTTAAAATGAGTAATAAATTGAAATGAACTCTACTGAGCTCACATTCAGAATGAATTGTCTTGCCACCTCATTGAAACCTTAGGGAAGGAATAGTTCTAGTTATGACCCTAACCCAAATCATCAATTTTAAATAAGAATTGTACAAATAATTTGGACAAGAGAATGACAAATGTGATATCTGATTTGTAAATGAATTCTAAGGAAAGCAAAAAGAAGAAAAAATTATTTTTCTAAAATAAATCAGAAGGAAAAATGTTAGTAATTTCAATACTATGCTTAAATGTTAACGGCTCCTCATGTGTCAAATGCTGTGTTAATATTTGACAAAAACTTGTATATTGCTTCTAGTATTTCTTTCCATTCATGTTTTTTCCACTCTTCCTCTCCATCTATATGTGTAGGATTTTTTATGATTTATTCCTGTACCGAAGCCTTTTACAATAGCTCACAGTTCTGTTTGCTAAGATGTCTTGCACTGATTTAACCTATTTTGCTTTTCCTATATTGTTTATCCATGCATGTTTACAGTAGGCATACTCATCACCCACACTCAGCCTGTTAATGTATGTAAGCATATGTTCACACAGTTCAGTATACAATTTTTTTCTTGACTCATTTCTAAAGCCTCCAGTTCCTTGTCCTTTTGTATTTTAAATATAGTTCTGATTAAGATTTTTTTCTATATTCCTTTCCCTGTATATTGTTGAATTTTTTTTCTGCCTTGTTGAACAGGAAATAAAAATTCTAAAATAGATAACAGAATTGAACAAATATAAGATGTATTTAACTCCTATTTTTTTCCCTGAAATAACAGCTTGATCTTTAATTGCCATCTTATTTATTTTATGGTGGTTTTTTTGTCATTTTTGACATTGCTAATAGTAAGTTTTCATTTTAGAACTGATGGTCTTTGTCTGACTGTCATGGTTTAAGCCCAGGCAGTGACTAAGTACTATGTAGCAACTTGCTAACTCCCCTCACAGTGGGATGGGGGAGAGAATCAGAAGGGTAAAAGTGAGAAAACTCATGGGTTGAGACAAAGACAATTGTCTCAATAGGTAGCGCAAAACAAGGAACTTATTCACTGCTTCCCCTGGGCTGGCAGGTGTTCAGCCATCTCCAGGAAAGCAAGGCTCCATCACATCTAACAGTGACTTGGGAGGAAAAGTGCTATCACTTTGAATGTCCCCCACAGTGGGGACACACTCCAGGGATGGTGCATCCACAGCTTCTGTGGACAACCTGTTCCGGTGCGTCACCACCCTCACAGTAAAGAATTTCTTCCTAATATCTAATATAAACCTGCTGTCTCAGTTTAAAACCTTTGCACCTTGTCCTAACACTATCTGCCCATTTAAGAAGTCCATCTCCCTCCTTTTTGTAAGCTCCCTGGAGGTACTGTAAGACTACAGTGAGGTCTCCTGGACACGTCATTTCTCCAGGCGGAACACCCCAGCTCTCTCAGCCTGACTTTGTAGGAGAGGTGCTCCATCTCTCTGTTCATCTTCATGGCCCTATTCATGTGACTTGTTTCAGGCAATTGTAGAGAGCAATAAGCTCTCCTCTGAGCCTTGTCATAATGCCTGTATAAGAAAATATGCATATTCCACTGTCCATAACATGACTACTTTGGTCTTTTCCTGCCTGCAGGTAGTCACCCTGAGTTCCCAGCTCATCTCTGCTTATGGAGCTGCCCTGCTCTTGCTGCCCCCTGACAATGGGACTGAGAGGTGATTGACTCTAAAACAATAATGATTTCATTCATGTGTTCTCACAGTTCCACAGACAAGCATGAGTGGTCTGTCCAGCATCAAAGATGCCTGAATTCAGGTGGTCTGTCCAGGGTTCCTAGTGTAGGACAGGACACTATCTGTTGAGTCCTCACCTTGTCTCATGTTTTGGGAACCATGTGCTGATTTCTGCATGTGCCTTTATGTATTCCTTTGGCCTGACAGTCCTTTGTGTCTCCACCCCATGCCACCTGTGTGAATTGTCAGGATTTACTCACTGTCCTTTGCCACCTGGATGACCTGTGAAGTTGCACTTTGCTACATGCTAGGATTGTGATGAGCTGCTGATCTCTAGGTGTCTTTAAAACATGGTCATACATTTCCGTTCATTCCCCATTCACACCAGTCACAACATTCCTATTACCTTTCTCTACACGTTCTGCACTGGTTTTTTATGCACTGAACACTTCCAGTGGTGGTCAGATCTAAAAATGTATCAGGGTGCCCTTTCTCTTCCCCATGGAATAAATCAAATGGCACCAGCAAATTTTAGACACTTCAATTTAAGAAGAGATACATTTCCAGAAGCAGAGATAAAGGGAAAATTAATAAATTTTCTCCATGTCACAAAATAAATTCATGTCTAGACTTAGAATAGATTGTATTTGGCAACAGAAAAGTACCATCTCTACTGTCTGATTCAAAGGCTAGCAAGGATTCTGGATGGAAAAAAAAGCCACTAGCTCTTTGACAGCAAACGCAATAATCTGTGTAAGCCAGCAGCATTACAAAGAAAGGCATTTAGAAAAAAAGGTCAAGCATCTACTTTCCACAAGGTTTTTAATTGGGATCCAGTTCAATTTGGTCCTTTCTGTCACCCTCATGTGTGTGTTTGTAGCCTCCATAAAGAGTGAGAAAATCCTAAAATTGCTGGATGTCATCAACAAAATTTACAGTTTGTGTTATTTCTAGAGGATGTTATGTTTCCTTGAGGAGTTTGTGACCATACAGGTAAATTAAAGATGTCCAGGAATATTCTCCACTCCTGAGGTCAACTAGTATGTCATCACCTGCATCCATCAGTCCCAAAGCACATTGACCATGTGCAGACTGCCCATGGGACTAGCTGCTTGACCATGCCAACTTTTGAACCTTGCCTGGGAAATATTTAGGAGGGAGCTAACTGGCTTCGAGCAAAATCATGCCAGAGATTTGTTCTAGGAGTTTACCACTGTAAAAGAACGACTTCTCATGCCCAGGACCTTTGGTACAGTTCAATTTAGCAGTGTAGATATAGCCAGTGTGGACGCAGTTCTTTGAAAAAACACAACATATCTCAGCATTTATTGTCAGAGAATGGGGGAGACATTCACTGCACTGTGTCCAGATGTATTGTGCCTAGTTAGTTTTTCTTTTTTTTCCCTCCTCAGTGTCTGCTTCAGTCATATTATCTCAGAGGGGATATAACTCTATTTAATCTTCCTTCTAACTTTCTTTCAGGAGATTATATAGTTATTATTTAGGTAATAATTAGATTTTCTCTAACATTAGATCAGATCCAATGTTCATAGACACTTTGATTTTAATAAGAAACTATTTCTACTTCATAGATAGAATTAGCTACTTAGTAGTGAGGATCATGAAGTCAATACATTTGAATCCCTTCCTCAGATTTGATTAAATGCTAATTGCAGAACTTCCATTTGGACATGATAGTTAACAGGAGGCTTAACCTTGCATGTTTCCTAAAACTTTAAGTTTTCCTAATTTTTTGATGCTTCTTTCCCTTTTAGCCTGAATCTTAGCTGCAGACAGCTAATCTTCATTCTGCTGCCTTCATTATTTACCAGAGAAACATGTGGATCTGGGATTTTTCAAATGTATATTTGACAAATAATTCTTTCTCCCAGTGATAGCCTGAAAAGTGTTTTGAGAGTAATTTGGAGACAGAGGCAATGCCTTGCCTGGGACTGGGGAAAAAAATCTGTTTTCTTTCTTTTTCTTCTTTTTGTTCATTTGCTGTTTTTAAACTTCCAATCTGCCTAAATCACAAATTGGGAACATTACTGTACTTACTCATCCTCGTCTCCCAGTGCCTTGAACAGTTGGATGTGTTTCTTAACAGAATAAATCCTTATTTCGTGGTAGTTTTCTTCCAAAACTCAGAACATCAGCAACAAGGAATGTATAAAGTTCTTGCAACTGCTAGGTTCAGTGATAGGAGCAATAGGCTCCACATGTGAGGCAATTAGAATAGCACTGGAAAATGAGACTGAATATAGAGAAGATCTGTTCAATCTCTTCAAGCAATGTGAGCTGCCAGATATAAAAGAACTGATGCAGTTGCCAAGATACCAGGATCAGGTCATGATTCATACAGCAGACAGCCATATTAGGAAGTACCTTTAAAAATAACTGCAGTTTGGAGGAGGGCTACTTTTATCTATAACAACAAAACAACTGGTCTGCTTGCTATTTACCCGGAACGATTTGCTAAAAGACTTCATCTTTCTGTCAGAATAAAGCAGAAATAATTATAAAGTCATATGTAAAGTCCGTTCACAACAACCATCTGGGAATGGAAGACTGACATCCCACAAGAAGACTCAGGTGTCTAGATAAATCTAGTGGAATCCAGCACCTTCCTATTGATTCCCAGACATCTGGTAAGATTTTTTTGCATGCATATAGATATACAACATGATCCATGTTGTTTCTACAGACCAAGATTCATTTGTACGAGAAGGACAAGAGAAAAATAGCACTCTGATCCTGCTAAAATAAAAGATACATATTTTTGATTGGGGATTTCTAAATAATATGTCAATTCAGTTATCACATACTGGGGAGCACATCTGCAGCTCCAGCAGAGCTCTGCTCAACTACTTCTTGTGCTAGCTGGGCATTAACCAGCTCAAGTGCCTGCTGTGCTGAGCTCAGGAATTAATGGCCTTTTGGGATGGTTTCTTGCTTTGGATGCAGGATGAATGGTGGGCATGGTGGCCACCCTGCAGGCCATGTAGAGTAAGGGCTCATGGTGAGGCTGTGTTGCCTTAGCAGAATGAGTGACTGCCCTGATTTTGGAAAGGTAGCTCTTCAGCTGTGTGGGCACTACCTGGTGAGGAGTTGCCAGGAGTGGGCAAATGTTATCACATCTGCCTGCCTCATTTACAAACGAGGCTTTTAGGCAGCCATGGTCATCTCATGGCCAGTGGCAAGAGTGAAGCACTGGAGGAGGCTGAGCCATGTCCCGTCTCTTGTACTGTTGTCCTTAGAGGGGAGGAATGAGATGCTGCTCCTGCCTCAGGATCCCCACAGCCCACTGGCTGCAGCAGCAGGGGAATGTTGTGGGGAGCTGTTCTTGTACTTTGCACTTGGCACCTTATGTTGACCACGTGCTTCTCCCTGTTCTTAGAGTTTCATTTACTAATGAAATACCTCTGGAATTTCTGTCTGTTTCCATTGATTTTATATGGCACTAAAGTGATTAGCTTAGACTAAATGCCTTAGTTTTGGATAACATCAAATTAGTATCAATTCATCCTTAGAATCTTAACATTTCTACTCTGGGAAAAGCAAACATACAAAAGGTTTTCACTCCTTAACCTGCAACTAAATCTATAACATCATTGGGACTCAGCATGCGTTTAAAGGTTCATTAGTGCCTTAATAACTAAAATGATGGTGAACCATTTTGGCAATTATGATAACACAACTGTGCATGAATAGAATATTTTTCACCATGCTATGGTGTATGCTACAATATGCTTGCAAAGTAAACCTGCTAATACTTGCTGCTTAGCCTTTCTCATCTCTGAAATTTGTAATTAGTTCAATCAGGGACTTTTCTGTTTAGTTGAACTGGCTTTGATTTGAACAGTAGTTAAGATAACATTATGCAAATTCATGGCAGATGTGCAGAAAATTATTTTTCCACTGTTCATAAATTTGTCCAATCCCTGTCTTCCTATTCCTAAAAAAGACCCATTTCCTTGTTCAACATTACCTTGCCTTTCCCAGACCACTAGATACATTTTAAGAGAGTTAGAGAATGCACTTTTAGCTAGGAAAAATAATTTCCTGTTCCCTATCCTTCAAAATACCTGAAATGCTGGTCTGCCAGCTCTCTTTAAAAGAGTTGTCTGAGATGGAGCCCTCCTGCTCAAAGTTGTACACAGAAAAGTGGAAATTCCTGCAATCTAGTTGTCAGAGACCTGTACTGCTTCTGAAGTTACAGCAGAAATGTTGCAGCATGAAAAAGAAATGTCATTTTCTATTTAGACATAGAATAAAAAGTCTAAATCCCAAGGTAGTAATTGAAAAGAGTAGGTCAGAAACTTCATCATATGACAAGTTTAGGCAGGTGGTCTTCATGGATTTATGTGAAGTTCATACTCATACTACTTAGAAAAGAATTTCAGTCAATGGGAAATAGTGTTCAACTATTGCTATTAATTGGATACTTTAATTCTTTAGCCATTTGTTAAATCAATTCCCATATGTCTAGGTAATGAAATGTCATTCTGCCAACCAAAGCAGTTGTTATACTGCAATGCAGTGGAGGAAAAATATAATGTGCTGGTGTAAGGAAAATTTGTCTGGCTTCACCTTCCTCTTCACTCAAAGTTTTGAAAATATTGCACAACAGTTCTAATAAAGATCCAGAGTTATAATGCAGATACAATACCTCCAGAGGTGTTCTCATTATGGTGTTATAACTATTAATACATGTGTAATAGTTGGAAATCTCTCTTCTATGCAAATGTGCATGTTTTCATCAAGTTGTTCCTTATGCACTACAAAAAATTAATCTCCAAGATAATCTTTTCCCCTTATCTCATTTTGTAAGAGTCCTGAGAAGATTCTTTCTGATGTCTCTCTTTTAAAAAAAAAAAAAAAAAACCAACACACTTTCTTGGGCAAAAGAAATGTTCATGGAAAACATCTGCTTTCCCTCAAAGCCTGTTTTTTTGTCAGGAAGTGAAATCCACACTCAAAAACCTTTAATCCAGAAATCCAAAGTTCATCTGATTTATGCCGCTATATATTTACACAAAGTTCCTATGCGTAGGTTTAAGACACTGCATAAGCACTCAATATTAACATGTCCCATGGAATTACCAGCCTCATTCCTTTTTATTCATGATATATGAGAATAAGGCATCTTTACTTCTGCAGCTTCTGTCATTATAAACCTCAATTGCTGCTTTCAGCCATATCTTCTTGTTATTTTCTTGTTGTCATCTGTAGTCAACAGTCCATCCATCACCGTTGCTTTGATGATTGCCAGAGCCCTGCATCGAGGCCACACTGTTAGTTTGACATCCTGCGTGTGGAATAACCTTCCCACCGCAGTAGGGATTTCTAGCAGCTCAAGTGCGGAGGCGACAGGCTATTTCTTGGCAATGATAAGCATGCAGATGAAAAAAACCTCAGATCTTTCCTGGGTTACTTCATTTTATTTTATTATTGTCCATTTTTATTTCTCATTTTGTGCATTCTGATTTCCCTCCTATGCTTGTGTTGCTTCTGTGACACAATCTTTTAACAAGGAATACCTTTTGGAAGAAGTGAATGTAATTGTATTTGCTCTGGTTGGCCACAGTTAGCAGGAGTGCATCCTGCTGTCTATATTAGGTCTGATTTCTCAGCAAATACCAGTAAAATGGTGCTGTGAAAGCCAACTCTCCTCAATTTTCCTTAGTTTAAATCAAAGCAATTTTAAATGGCATGTTTAAATAGTTTGTTTGCTTTCATCTTTTCCCATATGAGTAACCCCCACACATACACCTATGTGTATAAAAACAGTTGTTATATACACAAAGTAGGATAAAGCAAGTCAGACTCGAGGCATGAGCAGACCTGACATGAATTGCTGGGAATTACACAGTGGACATCGTCTCTCCACTACATCTGTACAGTTTGGGACACTCAAGCAGACTCAGAGGGTTTCCATTTTAGTCAATCGCAGTCAATTAGTGCACTTATGTCTTTCATTATATTCTCGTGTTTAAAAATAAACAAAACAAAACAAAACAAAAAAAAAAACCCAAGCAACAGAAACAAACCACAGAGTATTTTTTAAAGTTACATTTTGGTATAAATGTGTTCTTTTTTTTCTATTTCCTAATGCATATTTGTGTTTTCAAAAGTCTTATCTTGAACAGCTTTTTTTCATACTCAGAGCCTTATACTAAGTTGCCTGATTAGTCAGTTCTACAGCATGGGAATAAAACCTAGTAGAACATAGGACCTTGCAAAAGATCTGTTTCAAGATCATCTTCCCTTGTTGCATATTTGTTGTATTTGTCATTGATCTAGTCCAGGACTGCTCAGGCAACAAAACATTCCTGTTTTGATGCTAGGATGCCACTGAGGATTTTCATATTTCCCACTGTAGCAGAGGTTTTCCTGAAGCAGTCAGCATGATGCACACACAACAACAAAGAAGTTTACCATTTTTCTTACTTCAGAGGAGTCAGCTAATGCATGTGAAAAGTGAGGAAGCTTGAACATCTGCTCAGAGATGATAAAAATAAAAGTTATATTGGGATAAGGCTTTGCTTTCTACTTTCTATTATCAAAAATTATAAGAAATCAGGAGATAGTCACTCTCCTTATAGTTACAATTACTGAACAGCATCATCACTATTAGAGCAAATACCTGCTCACTTTATAGTTTTCCAGGTACACCTGCAAATGGAAAGGCAAGTAACAGAAGGTGTTAAAGAAACTAATAAGTAGCTTCTATACAATCTTGAAGACAGTATTCAACACAGCATAAAGATGAAAAAGTCTCCAGAACTGGAGGGAAAGTATTTTGAAAAGGAGATTCAATCCAAATGTTGAAAGATGCTGAAGTGCTAATGAATACAATTTGATGCAACTATCAGAAAGGAAAATTACCTTTAGTATCTCCACAGCAGAAAGTGCACCAGAAAATAAAGGCTAAACTGTATTTCATTACTGGAAAAATGATCAGGCTCATTTCCTGAAGACAATCAATTCCTGACCTGCCAATAAGTGGTTTGTCTGTGTCCATGGCATCTATGCATGTCAGGAATTTATCAGTGCCTCTCAGAAAGTTTATGACTAATTCAGCCATTACTTGGTCAGGTAAATTCCAATTTTGGTAAATATGTGTCATTCAAACATAAGAAATGAAAAAAACCCTCAGAATCATAAATGTCAGATTGCAGTAAACATAAATGTCAGTTTCTGCAGCCCCAGTTTGAAGCTGGTGTGTCCAATATTGGCTAAATCATCCATTTTCTAATGAGGAAGAATCTCAAACTGGTTTAGATGGGTTTTTTTAGAGGCAAGCAAAACACTCCCAAAAGGAAAGGGTTAACACAGTCCTGGAACAGGGATCTGCAAAGAGTGGCAGCAGGGACAGAATTAATGAGATGAGGACAACCTCCCCCACCACAGCAGACCAGCCACTCATCCTGGTCTGCCTTTGTGTGCCAGCAGAGCTGCATGACTGCCAGAAGAAGGAAACTCCAAGAGGAGAGAAGAAATCAATTCAGAAGAAGGAAAATGGGCATCTCCTGTGCAATTCCCTGATTCTTTTTAACATAATTTTTGCATTCAATGCCCCACGGGCCAAGGATACACTGCCAACTTGGAAGACAAACTGCCCTCAGAAGAACCAAAAAGAGAGAATGGCAAAGCCTTTTGTCAAAGATGACAAGGAGATTCTATTATTGCCTATCTCCAAGGTCATGCTCAAGCTACAGATATTGAGACTCACTTGAAACTCACAAGACTGAATGAAAGGCTAGATTTATTATATTTGCTACCTGATTCCTGAGCCTGTAGTAAGGAGACATTTATGTTACATTCTCAAATTTTCTGATGTCCATTAGGGTTGGACCTTGTAGCTGACTTTGTTACTTTTAACAAAAGGGGCTGAGACTGGCACTGAGTCACCTATTTCCAGAAGCAATTTTCCAGAGATAAACCATAAACGATTAAAAGAATCAATGAAATGCTGACAGTTGGCCAGACCAGGTATGCTAAAACGTGGCAGCAATCTGACTTTGGCTTCGCAGAAATAATAAAAAGTGCAATTTTGAAGCAAATAGGACTGGTAGCAAGCAGGGCTTCTGTCAGATTCATGTTCTCATTTCCTTATGGCTCTCTCCCTCTTTCCAGATGGCTGCATTTCTTTTCTACTGGCCACAGGATTTTTAGAGTAGTTTGAATAAGAATATTCTCCTTTATCAGCAAGTTTTTCTTGCAAGGTGTCTTTTGCTGAGGAAGTTTTGCAATCGCAAAGTTTCTTTGTATCTACAAAAGATATCTTACAGGGGAAGATGTTTTGTTTAACATAAATGCTACCATAGACTTCAGATTTTAGACTCAGTTTGATATCTAACTACCCAATAGTAAAGACATTCCATGGCATCTGGGGCAGAAGGCTGCCCTGACAGAGTAATAGGTTTTGGCCAGATATGGGCCAAGGTCTGTTTTCAGTGGTGGTGGTCTGAGCCCAGACCAGTTTTGCTGAAGTGAAATACAGTGGTCCACTCATGTGAACTCACTTCACATTTCAACTCACTTCACATTCATCTATTAACCTCTAATTTTTACATTTCTTTGCTTTATTCTTTTTGGATGCTTGTCAGAGTGACTGTGGCCCTTACACATCCTGATGATGTGCTGCAGCAGGAGTTTCACTGGACAGTCGTCCTGCATGGCAGAGCCTGGTGAGGCACCAAGGTTCAGCCACGTGCTGTACTGACACTGACACCGACTGAGCTCCCCTCTGCCCGGCTGCTGTGGATGGGGTCAGTCAAAGGGCAGGGCTGAGGCAAAACGTTCATTAAAGTTAAAATGACTTGGTTGCTGTGAAGATATCTTTTATTTGTTCTGACATCTCCACTGTCAGCAGGAATGGCAAAATGCTCATCACTCACCTGCTTTCTCTAAGGCTGAGGGAAATGGAGATCTGGAAGGATTTGCCTGGGGCATCCAGTCAAAAAGAGCCATCGAGTTTGATGGTGTTATGTCAAATGTTAACAAACAGGCAAGGCAAGGGTTGCCAAGGGAAAACTTAAAGGACACCACTACACCTTCACTACTGATACTCCAAAGATGACCTTCTTAAGGAAACTTTGTGGCATGTGGTGAGGACCTCCAAGTAAGAATCCATTTTGGACTTGTCAGAAGGGAATGAGTTCCTCCAAAGACAACCAGTTCCCTAATACTCACTAAAACCTGTGGCTCTGAGGATCAAAAACTGAATTCTCATCACTACGAGAACGATTGACTGCAATTGTGACAGCATAAAACAACTTTGTTTTTTTCACATCCTTTTTATGCTTCCCCAAATTCTCATTTACTCTTGTGTTATCTCATTCCCATCCAGTTCCTCACCAAAAGGTTTCCTGAGGTACTGAAACACATTCATCAAGCTCTCTGAGGTAGAAATATAAAATGGAATGTTGTCAGGATACCCTTTAGGCCGTGCCTCCTCTGAACTAAAATGAGCATTTTTAAAGGAAAAATTAATCTGCTTTCTCATTAAAACTCAGGAGCTGAAGATGAATTTTCCTGCCTTACCCCCAGGCTTTCTCTCTTCAAGGCTTTGCAAGTCAGTAAGTACCACATCACTCCTAGCTCCAAAGCTTTTGCTAGGTAAAAACAAGGACATCTAAGGACTAATTGGAATTTCCATTGTCTCTACCAAGACCCACCTCAGTTATAAAGTGAATTTGATCTCTTGTTTGATACCCTGGCCATGAAAAGCACAAAGCAGTGACTACTGTCTGTTTGATATTGCTAGGTTAGAGCTAAAATAACTTTTATTACAACTAAGTGACTTTAGGCGAGGATTTTTATAGTGATAACAAGGCACATACTAGTTATTAGGGATGTCTTATGAGTAGATCAGAGAGATAGGATAATCTTGTATCTTGACCCTTGTTATTTGGTATTGTAAGAGTTAAAGACTTTAATACTTATTCTCTTCTAATAAATAGCTAATATTTTGTATCACATCACAGTTACTGTATGAGCATTGTAGGTGACCTTTTATTTCTCTTCATTAAGACACTGGACATATTTGACTGTAATTTATTGAGATCAATAAATGCTTAATATGTTAACTTCTCAGTCTATTTTATGTGACACCTTGCTGAGCCAGCAAAAGGAATGGAGGACAGATTTGGATGTGCAGTGATAGCTGAGAGGTATTTATATACAACAGCTATGGATTTGTGGCACGTTTGCCTGGGTTATTAAACTATTTTCACACAGCTAAGTTCTCTAACTACCTACCCATAAAATGAAAAAAAGGTTGTTTTGCAGTTCAAAAGCAGAACTTGATTTTGATAGATCAGGATTTAGTTCCTTATCCATGCTATAGATTTTAACTGCGACCTTGGTCAAATCACTTATTCTCAGACTCTCACTTCTCTGTATGCTAAAGTAGGAATATAACTCCTTAAAAATTAGAATGAATATGTTGGTGTTCATGTGGCACTCACACTGTTATTCAGCTCAGTGTCTACCACTGCCTTGAGCTCAGATGGTGTTGATCAAATTGTATTTTGCCCACAGTTTATTTCAGAGTGAATTTCTTGTTCTTTTAATTTTTAGACAGTCATAGACGGTGATTGGCCTGAGACTGTTCCCAAAATGGTCAGTCTGTACTCTGACAGACTTAAAGACCTTTGTTCACCCTGCTTTTGGTGTGGAGTCTCTTCTGTCCCAAACATTAAGTCGATTCTAACCTATTTCAGAAGCTGAAGTCTTTCTGTCTACTCAGCACTGCCACACCAGTAGGACTTCATTTCATCAGTGTAACAAGGCACAGTCAGAAGGAAAAGAAGACCCTGGATAAAGGATCTGTTGGTTTTTTCTTCAATGTAAATTATATATTGATAATGACTGACATAGTTCAGCCTGATTTACAACATGCCAGGGGGCATGAGTATCTGCTTACATGCACAGCAGTTAAGCCAAGGTACTTATCAAACATGTAATGCAGTTATGCCTTGTTAACAATGAAGACTGAATCATCTTTCAGAACACTCCAGAAGCCCAAAAGGTTGCTGTTAAAAAGATTATCAAAAAGCCTTTGTATAATTGTGCTGTGCTATATGTAATCGCCAGGATGAATTTGGTACTGTGGTGTGGTTCCTTGCCATTTACAGCTGCTGTGGGCTCATCTGTCTCCACTTTATACAAAGTCATGTTCATGATCTTATGCATTTGGAACAGGAGTTGTTTAGTGTCACTACATTGCAGGGTATGGAGGAGACCTAGGAAGGTCATACCTGTCCCCTTCTCTCCTTTTCTTTCTGCATACTTGATAAATGGCTCCTACATGTTGCTTCTCTTTTCCTTCCCCAATGGACAGGTTCCAAAAGACATTTGAGTAAAATCAACAAAATTTCTCCATGGCACCAGGGTCACAAACACCCACCACATGATAACTACATGGTACAAGACCCATCAAAGCTCTAGATTTGCCATATTGCATTGTATCAGTGATAGTTAGATGCAGTGATAAAGCAAATAATATTTTGGTAAATGTTCTGTATTTAAAATCCCAGAAAGCAATGAAGACAGCAGAAAACATGTTGCTCTGATCCTGTTAACAAAGTAATTGCTGTCTTCTCTCCATCACAAGTGCCAAACCACTGTGGTTACCCATTGCGTCAGCCCTCATGCTATGTGAGGTACTATCAATTAAAATATGTACACTCTGAACTGAGGGGAAGTTGCCTTTCTCTTAATGCCAGGGAGAAATAAAACACACAACCCAAAACAGCAAAGGTCATACTGAATCCATCAGCCTGCCTTTGAATGCAAGTACACAGAAAAATCGCAATATGCATGGGATCAGTGCAGAGAGCAGCACTGGAATTACTGAATATAGTTGGCGAACTATAAGAAAAAGAAACACTGGAACCAATTCTGTCTGTGTTATCTCAGATGAAAACATCTTTTCTACTGGAGAAACACACTATTTTAAAATGTGTCCTGGTTATAGTGGCCAGGACAAGTTTGTCACTGTGTGGGTGTGGCTAAGACTGTGTATTCTACACCCTCTATGTAATTTCTCATGAACTGCTAACAAT
>JAWWEU010000081.1:139016805-139066457 GCA_035583155.1 Acropternis orthonyx | reverse complement strand
TTTCCTCTTTCCTTTTACTTTGTACTCAGGGGGGCCAGGTGGTGCTCAGCACAGGGGCTGACGAACACCCTCCTGTTTGTGCCCCAGAGTGCTGGGTTACACATCTGTTTCTGTGGGTCAAACAGACTTTCTTCTCTGTACTCTTGCACTTATTGTGATCTTTT
The DNA here is from genome assembly GCA_035583155.1 of Acropternis orthonyx. Lineage (NCBI taxonomy): Eukaryota > Metazoa > Chordata > Aves > Passeriformes > Rhinocryptidae > Acropternis > Acropternis orthonyx. The sequence goes on along the minus strand of JAWWEU010000081.1, from coordinate 139,066,293 downwards.
TATTAAATTGTAATTCTCACTTGTAATCTTTTTGTGAGTTTACCTTAAACCAGTACAAAATGAAAATAGAGGGGGAAAAAAGATATATTGGGCAATAAATGGGCATAATTTAAGCATATTACATCCTGAAACAGCAACCATGATTGGTAATTGTTTGTTATTGGCAGCTTAAGTTTTTTAATTAGAATCAAAATCCCAGTTTGTTGGATTCATAAAGGAAAACTGAGCCCTTAGAGCTGTCCTGAGGCACTTCTGTGGTCTAGTGTGGCTCAGGGGAAGTCTTTCGGATACCCTTAAAATTAAAGAGAAGGCTATTTCTTCAGAGAGGATTTTTTACATTGAAGAGGGCAAAATGCTTGTTGAAACTCTTCAGATTTACAGAATGCAGTGTAAAAGGAAAGGTTGTGAAAACCAAATATGAGTTAACAAACACAGTTTACCAAGGGTGAACTAGATGTTTGGTCAGCTCCAGCCTGTGCTAAGACTCTCAGAGATGCAATCCCTCTGTCCTTTTGTGTTTCAAAAGCAATAAAAGAAGGGCTAAGGAGAGTTTCCATCCTTTATCGGATGTGAGGAGAAACATAGTAACAAAAGATGAGGAAAAGGTTAGCTGATTTAATGCTTTCTTTGCTTCAGTCTTTTACTGTAAGATCAGTTGTTCTCCAGATACCCAGCCCCTGGAGCTGGAAGACAAAGAGTGAAATGAAGCCCCCAGAATCCAAGATGAAATGGCCAGTGACCTGCTACACTACTTAGACATGCACAAGTCCATGGGGCTGGATGGGATTCACTCAAGGGTGCTGAGGTAGCTGGTGGAAGAAGTCACCAAGCCACTCTCTATCTTATCACTGGTCCTGGATAACTGGGGAGGTCCCAGCTGACTGGAAGTTAGCAAATGTGACACCCATCTGCAAGAAGGGCCAGTAGGAGGATCTGGGGAATTACAGGCAGCCTGACCTTTGTGCTGGGGGAGGTCACAAAGCTGATTGTCTTGAGTGCCATCACACATCACATGCAGGACAAGCAGGGGATCAGGCCCATCCAGCACGGGTTCAGAAAAGGCAGGTCCTGTTTGTCCAACCTGATCTCCTTGTGTGACAAGGTGAGTCATCTAGTGGATAGGGAAAGGCTGTGGATGTTGTCTAACTGGACTTTAGTAAAGCCTTTAACAACAGTTCCCCTGGCATGCTCCTGTAGAATGGCTTGGACAGGTGAACAGTTTCCTGGGTAAAAAACTGCCTGGATGGCTGGGCCCAGAGAGTGGTGGTGAATGGAGTTACATCCAGCTGGTGGCAGGACACCAGTGGTGTTTCCCCAGGGCTCAGTATTTGGGACAGTTCTATTTAATATCTTTATCAACGATCTGGATGAGGGGATCAAATGCACCCCCACCCTCCCACCCCAGTAAGTTTGCAGTCAACATCAAGTTTGGAGAGAGCGATGGTCTGCCAGAGGGTGGGAAGAGTCTACAGAGGGATCTGGACAGGCTGGATTGATGGGATAAGGCCAATTTTATGAGTTTCAACCAGGGCAAGTGCACCAGGTCCTGGACTTAGACCACAACAACCCCATGCAACACTCCAGACTTGGGACAGAGTGGCTGAAAAGCTGCCTGTCAGAAAAGGACCTGTGGGTGCTGGTCAACAGCAGCTGAACATGAGACAGCACATGCTTAGGTGGCCAAAAAGGCCAAGGGCATCCTGGCCTGTGTCAGAAACAGTGTGGTCAGCAGGACCAGGGCAGCGAGTCTCTCTGTACTCAACACTGGTGAGGCTGCACTCAAATCCTGTGTTCAGTTCTGAGCTCCTCACTACAAGAAAGACTTTGAGGGCCTGGAGTTTGTCCAGAGAAGGGCAACAGAGTCAAGGAAGGGTCTGGAGCACAAGTCTTATGAGGAACAGCTGAAGGAACTGAGATTGTTTAGTCTGGAGAAAAGGTGGCTCAGGGAGAACCTTCTCACTCTCTACAACTCCCTGAAAGGAGGCTATGAGAAGCCAGGTGAGGGTCAGTCTCTTCTCCCAGGTAACAAGTACAGGCAAAGAGGAAATGGACTCAAGTTGTAAGAGGAGAGGTTTAGATTAGATATTAGGAGAAATTCCTTCATGGAAAGGATTATCAAGCATTGGAACAAGCTGCCCAGTGGTTCAGTCACCATCCCTGGAATTATTTAAAAGACGTAGTTGTAGCATTTAGGGGCATGGTCTAGTGGTGGACTTGGCAGTGCCGGGTTAACAGTTGGACCCAAGGATCTTAAAGGTCATTGCAACAGATTCTATGATTCTGAAGCTGTAACATGGCAGGAAAGGGTGACCTTGCTACTTGCATGTAAGCTGCATGTTGATGAAATTGCTAATGGTTTTACTGACAGAAAAGTCAAAACAGCATCTTCTGAACAAGTACCGTTCAAAATCAGCCTTTGCCTTACAAAAGCAAACATATCATCCATGCTACATCAGGTCCCCTCTAGTCCTTTTAGTAAATTTTTGACTGGAAAAGACTCTGTCCCCATCTGTGAAGAGTTTGCTTCAGTTAAGCTTGTAAGAATAAAGATAATGAAACACTTCACGTGTATTGTGTCCCCTGAGGGAGAAGGGCTGATGCACATAAGAGGATTAGAGAAACAACTTCAGTGAATTAATGTGGGTTACATTCATCTTTATACTAAACTTTATATTAAGGCCCTAATTTCAGCTTCTGATGAGGATTCATGGGTAAGGTTGGTGCTTCTTAAAGTGTGTACTCCAGACTTGCAAATACTCAACTTGTTGAGATCTTAGTGCTAGGATAGGCATGTCCTGATATAAGACTAAAGAAAGTTCGTGATGAGATTTCATTATTCTTTCATGGCTGCTTCCTTTGGTCAAAGTCTAGTTTGCGATTATAATTTCAGACTCCCCAGTACCTGAAAGGCATTTACAGACTGGAGGAAGCCAATGGACAGGCCACCAAGATAGTCAGGGGCTCAAGAATGTGACTAGAAAAAGAGAAGGAGGGCTGGATTTTTTCAGCCTGGAGAAGAGATAGCTCAGGGAGATCTTACTGCTGTCTGAAACTACCTAACGGGAGGGTGCAGAGTAGACAGAGACAAACTCTTCTTGACAGGATCAGAGGGCAACAGATGCAGTATAAAATTTGGGAGACTCCTCTTTGATATAAGGAAAACTTTTAGCATGACAGTGATCAAATATTGCAGTAAGTTGCCTTGAGAGGTGTAGAATATCTGTCCTTGAAGAGATCTAAAACTCAACCAGAGTTGAGCAGTCTAATTAGGCCTGCATTGAGCTGTATGTTGGATTAAATTACCTCCTCAAGTCCCCTCCAATTTAGATTATTCTGCGAATTTATGAGTCACATCAAGAAGGTGTTTTCACTGATTGATTCAAAGGCTTGTGGTTTCCATAGTTTGAGATAAAGGCTTTCTGAAGTGTCAGCAGAGTGGAGATCAGAGGGGGAGTAGTAAGCCTTGCTCACAGCTTCTGCTACAGTGGGTACCAGCATGACCTGCTTGCATCTTCATAGTCCTGAGCAATACCCAGACGACATTCAGGCAGAAGGAAGGGACTTAATGGCAGCACCACTGGAGATAGCTAAATTCAGCATTTGGAGCATAAAACTTTTGTTTATTTAGCTGTGCTATGTCTCTTGAGGGGTTTTATTCAGGTGGAAGGATAAGGTTTTTTGGACGCCTTGTAAAACACTGCATAGTTCAGCTGCAGCTGCTGGTTCAGACCCCTAAGAGGAGCAAAGAAAGTGATTAAGGTCATTTAGTACAACCATAATTAAAAAAAAAAAAAAAGTAAAAACTCTGCTAAGACCAAGCCTACTTCTAAAGTCTGATGGAAATATGTCAAGTGAGGTAAACGGGAGTAGATAAGGCCCAAGAGCATTTCACCAGGATTTTCCTCTAAGAACTAAACACTACTCTGTTTTTCAGGTAAATCTTGGTGCTTCATCTCATTCCACACTGGCATGCTTGCAGCTCAAGGAAATATTTATACAGCAGAATAATTCACAGCACTTTTCCCTACTATATAAACCTACTTCTTGCTTTATTCCTTTTCTTCACACTCCCCATACACATTCACTAGCCCAAACTGTGCTTGTTACATAAGCTGTCAAGTTATCTGTTTAATGTTGTGTTAGGGATTTAGCTAGAGAAACAAATTCCCTTGGTGTGCAAGTAAGATTAGAACAGCATGTGTATGTGATGGATTTGTGGACTGAAAACTCATTCAGTTTTAGTTTGATTATGAAGGCAAGGTTAAATGTGAACTATATTAGCAGAAGTCTAGGTACAACTTTTCAAAAACCCATGAACTTTAAAATCTCTGCAAACCAGTGTTCAGTGCAACAACATCACATTAAAAATGGCATGCCCTTCCTCTCTAGTTTCCCTTAAGCAACTAAAATTGCTAAATACTTCAGTAATCAGCTTTCCTGGTGCTATTTACTTTCCTCAAAGCCAAATCTTCTGGATGCCCTCATATGAAGACTTCCTGTGCACATTTTGGAAGGCTAGAGAGAGCAAGACAAAACCCCTCACTAATGTCACAACTTGGTGTCAGTGATACCATTGCCACAAAGACACACTGAAACTTTCCCAGGAGTGTCCCAAGCTCCGGTGTCTAATCTGGACATGGTAAAAAACACAGGCTGGCGCAAGAGGCTGTGCAGCAGCAGTCAGTCTGAAGCTCACTGATAATGCACTCAAGCCCCTGTCTCTTCTGCCTGCCTTTGGAGCAGTCAGGAAGCATAAGCCAGGAAGGACAGGCCTAATGTCATGGATCTGCCATGAGATTTCTTACCCACGGCCATCACCAGACCACAGGTGTCCTGAGCATCCAGAGGCCACTAGGGTCAGCTGTGAATGGGGCATATATGACTGGGTGAAACACACATCCCATCCAAATGTCAGGTCTATAAAGGAGAGCAGTGTAATTGAGGCTGCCACACCATATTTTATGGGGTTTTCAGATGTAGAAACAAGTTAGCTGGGGTGGTCTCCTATGCCCAAATTCCCCACAAGTCTGATGATGAACTGACTAAACTTAGAGGAAAGTCTGGATTTGATTTCACTGTAGAAAGAAGTACGTTTTCATAGTCATTTTAAAAAGACCCTTTCACATAACCAGAATCAATTAATCCAGTCTGCTGGCTATTGCTACTTAAGCGACATTTTGCAAGTATTTACCTCTAAATAGCAGTATGTATTTCTCTGCTAGAGAGCAGCATGACCACTGACATAGACTTCAAACCTCTTTTATATATTCTACTACAAGCAAAGTGATTAAATAAATCAATGCTTATGACAAGACAGTGGTCCATTGCCTTTTCTGTGTGTGCTCTTGTTAATGATCAACAGAATGATGGGAAAACATTTAGCAAGCAAAATGAGTCTTGAAATCTTCTCTCTGCAAATCCTCCCCATGTTTCTGTGGGAACTAGACTGCATTGTGTTCCTTGGCTATTGGAATAAAAGCCTTTCAACCAAAAACATTTGCACTTTCAACAACACCAGTCAGAGGAGTCAGCAAAGTTTAGAAGACTACTGTTGATCTGCTATAACTCTTTTTATCTCCTGTTCTTGTGGTGCAAGGAATTGTTTGTAAACTGAATTTGAACACTGGCAGCCCCAAAATTTCTCTCCAATATGCTAACTACTTTGTCTCATTATCTGTATTTTGTGTTCACAGATATTTCAGGCTCCCCTTCTTATCAGAAAGTTTGGTCATCTTCAGAGAGGGAAAGACATGGTGCATACTTCTGTGTGGATTTACTGTTATTGCATGTCACAAAGCACTGTGTTTCAAAATATCACCTATTGGTCCTGTGTTGAGGGCAGATTAACCCAGCTTTGTGCTACTGATTGTGCCTGGGTAAAGCAGTTTTGTTAAATGCAGGTTTTTTCAGTAGGGAAAAAATAATTTGTGACTACTGCAGCTCTTCTATCAAGTGGGGTAAGTGTTAAGCATCAAGGGAGTAAAGCCTGCACTCAAACAACAGCCTATCCTCTGGCATCAGTGGGTGCAAGAGATGGAAGTTCTTTCAAGTGCTGCTACACACCTGGGAGATGCTAAAAGCAAGAGAAAGCTCTGCCTGACATCTCCAGTACTGGCAGTTGCAAGACAGGCAAAACATATTTTCCAGGTCGTGTCTGACTGAAAAATAACATGTAGCTTGACAAGTAACTTGAAGCTTCAGCATCATCAAAAATGAAACTACAAAAATGTCTCTTTGAGCAAACAAAGACCTCATCAGTATGTTTTCTCCACATTGCTAACAAACCCCAAAGCCGGGTCCTGTTATGAACTGGCCAAAGCTTAAGAAATGTTGAAATCTCAACAGCTATTCAAGATGTTAGCATGTAAAGTAACACATGGGTCATTTTCAGTTTCTTCTGGTCAGCCCTATATTCCGGTAAGAGTATAAGAATTCACGGACTTATGAGAAGAGTCTCAACAGCACACCAGGGTTATTGAATACCCTTGTTTCTGAGTAGTATAACAGAATACAGAGACATGGACTTTTGTTTGTTTGTTTGTTTGTTTGTTTTGTTCAAGAAATACGAGTAATATTGGGTTGGACTTTCTCAGTTTATCAGAGGGGTTTTGAACCCTATAGAATTAAAGGTAGAGGCATTGCTGGACAGCAGCAGATTTTTCTTCCCTTATCATTTGTTTTAATATAACAAATCAAAGCACAGTTTAAGCTAAAACTTTACTGCAAATAAAAAATATATCTCCTTCTTTAACAAAAGCTTCCTCCTCTGGTACTAGTAACATTATAATCCTGTTTATTCTCCAGTGAGTTTGGTTTGTAGATTCTTTCAGGGGAAAAGACTTTGCTAAAGTAAAATAAAATATGCAGGGAAAATTTCACCTTTTTTTTTCCCTAAACAAAGAAGATAAAACCACAGACTTATCCTCTTTGAAATAGCCCAATGAATTCAAATGGTTTAATGGTTCAAACTGAGAACAAGCACATACCCAGTCACTCTTTTGAACAAACATGTAAAACATAGAGCTACAGCGATAAGGTAAGGTTACTGAGGCACTTTGTACTTACCAGAGCTTTAGCCTCTATTACCTGATGGACTCCTAACCAGCTTTGACTTTTCATTGACTTTCCTCACCTTTAATTTAAGACTGCATTGACTTTTCTTGTCACCTTAATCCATTTCTAACATTAAAGTGCTGCACAGCTAGCTATAATGCTATTCAGTATTGATTATATTCTTTCCTCTCAATAATGTTTTGCTACATACATTGAAAAATAATCAAAGAAGCTTCCTAGTGCTTTGCTGATTTTTAGTAGTTAATAATTACACTGGTTTTTGCTTTTTTTTTTTTTTTTAATGTTTTCTTCAGTGTTTCATTGCTCACTTAATCCAGGTCAGTGTTTTGGAGCAGGGAAGGCTGTAAATGCAATGTGGTGCAGTGCCTATGCAGAATGCATTTGAGCCTGGGGTTTGCTACAACTGACAGTTGTTTGAGAGTAAATCCTTACCAAGGTCCTGGTATTGGCTTTCCAAGACAACAAAATCTTGTTCCCATGGCTGATGAACAAATGTTGTCCAAACTGGGTCACCACAAAAGGAGTGGGTGACAAGGAAGAATGAAAGCTGTCTCAGCCTTTGGACTTCCCAAATAGTTAACCTACCAACAGGGAAACACAACATGCCTGGAGTTTTGAAGTTCATGCTTAAGACACTGAGCACCCTCCACTAATGACCAGCTACAGATGAGCTCCTCGGGAATGCAATGATGCTAGAGAAGTGAGACCTGTCCATGTGTTAGAGTTTGCACAGACAGTGCTTGGAAAGCCAGGACTAATTTACTCCATGTCCTTGCCCTAAAATGGTGACAGTATTTCCTTTTCACGTGTGGGTTCTTTCCATGTACGTTTTTATACCAAGGTAGGACATCATGTCCACTACAATAACTAAGGTCTGATTAACAGGCATTTCTTTTTTTATGGAAGAATTTGAATTACAGAAGTGAAAAGATGAAACAAAATTCAGCATTCTACAGGCAACTACTGTATGGAATAACACTGTATTAGCTGAGGTTTAAAATACTCTGGGGAAATTTAAAAGTTGCCTGAAGAATTACACAAGGAGAGACAAAATCTTTTTTTCCAGCCTCAGGATTTAAGTTTAAATTTATTGTTCCATGACAGGGCGTCTCCTCTCATCATTAAAAATAAATCCTAATTTTTCTAGTAAAAAGAGTGACTCATGCTTGCAACCAAGGCTCTCAGTGATGTGCCTGGCTGGGTCTTCAGTGTTTTTTTGGTAGAGAAAGCATGGGACATATCCACAATAAATATAAAACCTTTTTTATATTTTTTGGAGGATGACAAGTACTGTGTTCCTTGCTGTCTCTCTCCTTGACTGTGTTGACATTATACAGGTTTATTCCCTTACTTGAACATTATGCAGGGGATGTAACACAGGGCTCATGGAGAACAAGTCTCTTCTTCCATAGGTTTGCAGTCACCCCCAAGGCAAAAAGGCACATCATTGGTTGTCCTCAAAGTCAGCTTAAGAATGAGTCCTCTCTGGCTTATTTCTTTACCATTGTATTAAAGTAGCTATCTAATGCAACCTGGTCCATACAGGAGAGTGCTGACAGATATATTGTTAGGTGTCTGTTCCTGGGCAGGGTATTAAAGCATGCTCAGAGAAAGCAGGTTTGTGTAATAGACTCCACCATAGATGATATGACCTCACAAAAAAATCACTGATTTTCCTCATTGTGTTCCCTCTCCTGTCCCTGGTCGGTCCAGCTCTGGTAGAGCAGAGTCTTCTGGTGTCTGAACCCATCTCTGTCCACAAAAACCCAAGCTGTGCCTGCTGCAAATTCTACATGCTCGGAGAATACAAATTAATGACATTAAACTACTATTGAAAAGCCTTATTGACTCATGTCTTTTATATGGTATTGAAGCCTATATGGTTCTTAAGCCTCTCTGTCACAGTTAATACCAACTTTCAGTCATATCTTTGCAATTGAAACTCAGCAGGGGACTAATGGATGACCAGCGTTTTTTTGCTAATACACTGTAGAAATGAGTGTGCCTGATCAATTCTTAAAAACACTCACAGTGAAGAAAGTACTCAGAGAAAGAACTGTTCTTTTTAAGAGAACATTCTTTTATGATCCCTGATTCTGCATTTAATTCTGTAAGTGTAGTTTAAAGGACAGAGAGAGCTGTTAAATTTCATTTCACATTCACACTCTTCTCCTGTCGGCACTCCTGTGGAATTGTTGGTGCTGCTCATGCATATTGAGGGGGAATGTGCCCCTTTGTAGGCAGAGTAAGCTCTGCAGCTCATTCCCAGCCATTTCCCAGATGCTTGGCACTGTGATAACATTGCAGCCCACCGAATTTCCTATTTTTGCCCTTACAGTTTTTTCTTCTATCCTATAAAGGATCTGCTTTTGCAAAAAGTGTCTCTATGGCAGACTAGGGCTGGACGCGACATCCTCATAAGCTCATCAGCAGTTTCTGCTGCTTCTTCAAAGTGCACCACATCCTTCAAAGTGCACCACACCCTTCAAAGCACAGCATGTCCTTCAAAGCACTGATAATGCTTGCCTGTCAGCAAATGAGAAAGCAGGGCAGGAGCCAAAAGTTAGAGATCCAGGTTGCACGTTGCTGCTGGGAAGCACACTGTTTCCAAGCATTTTGACATCAGAATTACTGCCTAGAGCGAGAGCTAGCCCAGAGTGCCTTGTGCCTCTTTGTGGATTAGCAGGTTGTGCCATGATTAATGAATTCCTGCTCTTTCTCATTTAAACAGAAGGCGCATAAACTGTTCCAGTCAGCTTCAGTTTCCAAGAAGAAAATTAGTACAGAATATAACAACACAGTAGGAAAAAGGAAGTCAGTGCTTCACCAAAACCTGGATGATGGTGCTGCCCTTGCAATTCAGGAGGAGTCCCCACAGCCGAGAAGCTGGTAGCTATACCATGCAAGGAGTCATATGGCACATGTCCCACCAGGACACCTTTCACTGCATGCCATGTCAGTTTCTATGGTGTGTGGTAAGGAGAGACAGCACAGCACAGTAGACTGTGTGGCAGTGCAGTTTGGAAGGCAAAGCCTCAGAGCCCTGGTGTTGGAGTGCAAGCCATGGGGTAAAATGCCTCTGCTGCCACCAGGACTGTTTCATAATTACAACCCTTACAGCTTCTGTTCATTAATTTCTTTTCATCCTTTTTTCAAAAATCAAAAGTCAAACCCTGAGACTGTAGTGAAAAGCAGACACATCTCTCATCAACATAACACCTGGGATGGAAAATTCTGAATGTGCACCAGTAGCCATATAAAAACCCCTCTGCTGTGCTTCCGTTCCAGACAGTTCTCACTGGGCTGCTATCCAAAGCTTCCTTTGCTGCTGTGCACTCTTGCTAGACACTGACTGTCTGACACCAAGTCCAAGCAGAGAGAAGTCAAAGGAGGCAGTTAAGCGACGGGATGTCTCTAATTCCTTTTTTGCTTAAACTGTGTGTACTTAGGTGAGAAAGGATTTTATTTTTCTTAGCTGAAAGAGATTATCAGAAAGCTTGAGAACATGAAAGACTACCATAAGCTGGAGATAGTTCAGATAATTTTTTGGTGATGAAAATTCTAAATAACTTTAGTACAAAGTAAGTATAAAGGGGTGCTTGACATAGGCCAATATATGATGGCTGGAATGGCTGTTGCTCTTTGTTTTTATTAAGTCCCTGGTGTGAAAAAAGATGGTTCATTATGCCACGTTTTCAACAAACTTGAAGCAAAAGACAGTTTCTTTCTGAGGAGCTTTTATCTCATCACACAGGTTGAAGAGGAATGGGAAGGGCTATGAGCAGAAAGGATATGTAAGGATATGCAAGTATATGCTGGCACTGAAATTTGAATAGGCAGATAATAGAACATTGATGAAATAAGACAGATGATGAAAAATGGAGGAGCAAAGAAAAAGGGAACAATAGTCAAAAAGAAGATGGAAAAGGAAGGAGACCACATCTGCTGTTGTTTGGGGGGAGGCACTGTGAAAGGTGTGTTGGGGCATACTAGGTTTTACAACAGAGGAAAAATTGCTCAGAGGCAAAACTGATATAACCTCTTGGCATTGGAAATAATCATATTGCAGACCTACACAGTCCTTGTTGCTTAGGCCACTATTTGCTGTCATGGTTAGGCATATCTGTTTGCTTTGCTTCAGAGATGACAAATTACTGCTGTGATTTCTCACACTAAGTGGGCAATATAATCCTTGATTTCCTATGCTAGTCTCATAATCACATTTCAGACAGGAGAACACAGAACTATGGCTATGACTTTAGTTACAGTAAGAGACTATTCTATTGGTGTTAATGTCAGATTTGTGCCTTAACTGTTCCCAGTTCAAATAATTATAAATAGTTCTGTCATTGTTTGATTGTCATCTCAGCACACTATTGGCACTTAGGCTCCTTATCAGTTATGAATGAGCAGTTTTACATTTGCCCGCTTCATGATTTCTACTCCAAAAAGTCTTGAATTTCTACAAACTCCTTATCCTTGTGTGGAAAGTGAAAAAGAGAGAGTGCTTTTAGGGGACAGGAGAAATAAATAATTTACAAGCTCCAAAATTACTACTTTAATATTTAGAAGAAAATGAATATACTTATGCTCATAAAATTTCAGTACAGGCTAGCCAGTAAAGCCGTGTACTTGCCCATATAAACTGAACTCCATCAAAAAATAGTCAGACATTGAAAACATGACAAACTTTTCTATTTCACAGTAGTTCCAAGTTAGAGATAGCAATTTTTGGTCAGTTTTCTTGAAGTTATTCTTCAGACAGTCAAAACAACGTTCAGTTAATAAAAGCAGACAAATCTAGAGATTGTCTCTGGACTTCTCAGCCTCTGTATATCGCAGTAGCATTCCTGCAGAAATCCTTCCCAGCCAGTCAGACAGTATTCTGAAAACAGCCTGGTACCAAGATAATATTCCTGAGGATCAGACTAGACAGGAATGAAGAACAAACATAATACATTCATATACATAGCAGGAGCATTAAAGATTCAGCTCCTTATAGCAATATTCATAACTACAGGTAAATATTTGCCCTAAATTCATCTTCAATCTATCACGTTTAGGTAAAATTCCCTGAGGTCTCTAGACTTTGCTAAAGCTCTGTGGTTTAATTCTTTTGCTTGAAATACATCAACTGCTGCTAAAAACCCAGACTTCTCCTCTGCCTCCCCATTCCCACCCTGACTTTTACTGCTCACATACCCAGGTTACATTACTGTGGATGGAAGCTGCTGCCTCACCTCTTTCTTAATTTAAACCTTTTTTACAACTTTCCCCCACTTTCTTTCATTAAGGATCATTATTTTGGATTAACTCATTCTTTCCCTGTACCTCTATATTTCAGTCCTCCTTTTTCCAAAATGTAATGAAACACTTTCCCATCCTTTCAATTAATTTGCATAATAACCTCAGCAGTCCTGGTGCCAACTGCTGAATCTTCTTTTTTTTTCCAGCCCCTCCTGTGTTGCTTCTGTCCAGCTTTTTCACAGCTCCACTACTCAGCCTAACTTACTTGGTGGACCATATAATTTTCTGTTTAAATTTTCTCCAAGATCCACTATTGCTCTTAAAATTCTGGTCTTTTTCTCTACTCTGACCTAAATCTCAGAACTGAATCTGTGTCCTGTAAGGACATTTCTGTCACCCACTCATGATCTTTTATGCTGTCCTTGACCATAAAACTGTTCTGCAGAAGTCGCTATTATATTCAGGTCTGTGTCCTCATTTTATTCCAACTTTTGGAAAGACAGTTTTTTCGTATGAAGGCCACACTATTAACTTCTCCTCCCTAATTAATGACAAGAATACTCAGGTTACCTAAGAAGCACAGCTGAGTTGCCTTTGGTAGGAGGTAGCTATGCTAAATTATACCAGAAGAGAAACTGGCCAAAATACAAGTTAACTTCTCCATTTAGAATTTCTTACTGTGCTTTGATTTATCTGTGTCTTATCTTCTGGAGTTTTAGCTGTGAAGGGCAAGAATTGTCTTTATCCTTGTACTGAATACCACTGCTGTGGTCTCAGTTCTTTCAAGCTGGTAAATAATGAGATACTCATGAAATTCTTAGTGGGTGTTTTGTGTTAATATCTCATCTGATTTCAGTGGGAGGTTTACCTGACTAAGATCTTCCACAAAGCAGCATAATTTCTTGTTCCCCCTACCAGGTAACAAATGCCAGCTTAATACATCAATCCATCATCATATAGTTATGTATTATCTGTAGCCAAAAGCCCCAATAATAAATTCTAATCTCCTTTGGATGATAAAGTAGAAAATTAATGTGAACTTACTGTGAATAAAACTGAATAGCCTAAAAAGCAAGGCCTCTTTATACCTTAAATACACAGTGGTCCTTCCATCTGTCAGTCTAGCAACTCAGTACCACTTAGTACCACATAATTTATTTTGTTCTAACAAACCTGTTAGTAAAGTCAGCCCTACAGCTGTTGGAGAGAGGATGGTGGAGAGGGAAAACATTGTGTCTACTTCTGCATGGAAAACGAAACTGCACTATTATGGCCAGGGGCAGAATTGAAGTAGTTTTTGGAAGCACTGGAGCATGCATTTTGAAGTGCAACCCTTACTTGTGCTAACAGATGAGAGTTTAATTCAGTTGCTTGGGCAAAAAAAAGAGGCAGCAAGACCTGACTTTGTTTCCTGTTCTGTTGTAACCACTGCCACCTACGTAAAAGAGGAAGATTTAACACATCGCCCTCGTTCTGGCCAAGATAGGGTTAATTTTTGCAGTAGCCAGGTGGGGGCCTGACTAAGACACCAGGATTATTCTATACCACCTCACATCATTTTCCAGGGAGAGGGGAAGGGGTCCCTTCCAAGGCTGAGTGGTGTAGCGGCACAGTGGGGCGTTGTCATGGTTTCCACATGGTGTAGTGGTGAGCACTCATGTGAGAATCGTTCACCTCTTTACACTCTGCCATTAATATTGTTGCTGTTACTGTTCATTTTCTTATTTCGTTGTTGTTTGCAGTAAATTGTTCTTAACTCATAATCTTTACCTTTTGTGCCTCCAGTTCTCCTCTCCATCCCACGGCAGGGGAGGGGGAAAGGAGATGAGGGAGTGAGTGAGCAGCAAGTGCTTTGGAGTGTTTTGGCAGGAACAGTAAACTGGAGAATAACATTCCTAAACCACTACACAAATCCTATTAGGAAATGTGGAAATTAGGTACCTGAAGGAGAGGCACTTCTTCCCTTTACAGTGAATGGCTGTGTGATATGCCAAAGGTTTTTTTAAATTATCTGGTATAACTTCAAGGATGTAGTGTTACTGGGTAACAATGTTCACAATGGGCCCCATTCTTCCTTTGCCCTGATTATTTTTTCATTTTCTAGGAACACTTAGTCTGTTCTATTGTCACAACTCAATGGTATCTTGTGACATGGACATGCAAAAGTCCACCTGAAATCTTCTATTGTAACTTGTCATGAAGCAATGGAATACGAGTTGTTATGGGTTGTCTTGATAGTAGAAAATACTACTCATGTCTGGCAGAAAAGAGTTTGCCTGGAAGATAAACAAGGCTGGCTAAAATACTAAGAGCTATTTGCCAAAAGTGAGTGGGGTGAATTCTCTTGTGATCCATGCTTCAGAGTATGGTACACATCTGAGACTTTCCTTAATATCCAGGAAGACGAATGTCTGACAAAAGGCAAGGAAAGCACACGCCACCATCATTTTCTTTCCCAGATCCCTTATCTCTTGTTGTAATTTAAATTTTCTCTTTCATCCTGAGTAAGTGTTGTGCTTTGCTAACACCAACTTACATTTCATTAGACTTTGTGATAATTGGTCTGTTGGTAATTTGTGGGTTGATTGGTTTTTTGTTACCTGTAATTACAAACAGGCACTCTTAAATGTTGCTTTGGTGCCAATCTGCTGCTCTAGTCAAGAATAATTCAGACATTTCTCTTGTAATTGAAAGAAACTGCTGATGGACAGGCAATCTGGCTGATGGATGGATCCAATATATGTTCTCTCATGGCAGATGATACCAGCAATGAAAGGACCATGCACTGCTTGCAGTGGCAGGGCTTGTTATGTCCGTTTGGTTTTAATCAGATACATATAACCAGCACATATAGTCTCTATTGACCTGTGAGAGGGGTGATCATTACTTGGTACAGAGCGCTGCTCCCTTTAATCCCTGGGCTCCTGACAGAAGATACAATCTTGTTTCTGATCCTCTCCTGATTCAATCTGAATGGTGATGGAGTGGAAGCTGTAGTGATCAAAGAGAGCTTGGGTAATATCTCTCAAGATCTTCTGGCTGTCCGTTGTGTCTGCTATAGATAGCAAGCAGAAAATAATCAAAACAGATACATTTTTATAATACTTTAAAGAAGAGTAAGTGTTTGCTGACAGAACCTTGTAACAAGAAGTTTGCTTGAGAAGTGCTTCTTGTCCTTTTTATCCTTCCTTCAGGAACTTCCATGTCAGCAAAAGTTTGTTCATTCAAATGTGGTTGGAATATGCAATTTTTGGCAAGAACTAAACTAAGACTAATCACCATAGAAATTCAGTTTGGCAGAAGACTGGAGGAAAGCAGGAATGCTTAATAAAGATTAGTTCATCCAGTCATGGAGTAGCAGCAGTGCCAAGAAATTTGGGTGGCTGATAGACCCTCTGTCTTTGGGAAGTGGGGATTCCATGGAGGACTGCACCTCTGAACCTGTCCTTGGCCAAACCCAGGATAATTTTTTTTTTTTAAATAGACCTTAATATATACAGGGCAAAAGGATGAGAAAAATTATCTAGGTAGTGGAGAATTTGTCATCTGCAATCAGAATTGCAGTTTAAAAAATATTTTAAAACATTAAGTATTGCCATGGAGCCACCTCTACATTCCAAACTATGTTTAAAGACTGTTTTAAAGCTAGAGATGCATCAACAATGCAGATTTGCCTGCAAGTTTTTCTTATAGGGATCAACAGTTTTCAAGTTTGACAACTCTACTCCAAAATCAATTTGATATTTGAGAAAAATCCAGTCTGAGCCTAAATCTTCTAATTTATTTAAAATATCTTGTAGTTTACTTCCTTGCTCCACAATCTCTGCAGTTCTCAGGTTTTGGGCTAAGTAGAGGTCCCTGTTGTTTGACAAGGTTTGTGGGAGGAGGATTCTAGGGCTTTTCTTGTTATTGTGGTTGTTTTTATTTTTCCAACAAAATTATGACAATTTTTTTAGCAAGCAACTGATATGCAGTCAGTTTTATCCTAATCAGGAAAGACTGACCTTTACTAGAGAGCAGCTGAATACTTACTCCCTGCTTACAGAAATTTACTGACCTGTGGCAACGTGAGCAGACAGAGAAGTTTGATTCATTGTCAGAGACCAAAGATGAAGGTTGTGAACAGACTCCACTTTCTCAACTGCTAAAATTCTTGCTTTCACTTGATCATAAGCAAATACTTTTGATGTTCCTGAAAAGGATAAATTGATGGGAAAAGAATATTTTTAAGCTATAGGAATGATGATAAATAGGGGGAAATGCATCATGAACCTTTACTTGTTTAGATGTGTAATTTTTATTAAAATCTTCAATGCTTTGGAAAGTCCATCTATTTCAGAGTTCACTGTGCTATTTAATCCTATTCCTTGATTTATACTTGTCCATGTTTTAGGAGATACCCTGAGGGTTCAGTTTACATAGAGTGAGCCAGAACATGTCCTAGTTTTGCAACATCTTTCATGAGTGCAGATTTTAGGGCATCACTTGAGCATCTCTGGGGCATTTTGTCCTCAATATTTACACAATAGAGAGGCATCTATTTAGCAGAGAAGGGAAGACAAATGTACAGATTAAAATGGTTTGACTCAGGAATCTGAAATGATCCCAGGTCTAGTTACCAAGGAGTAGCCAGTAATGGTTTCCCTAGACAAGCCTTCTTACCATACATGATGGTGATGACCCTCATTCAGAGTGAGGACAATTGTGACAGCATGAGTTGCAACATGAAATTCAGAGTTTAATCTAAATCCAAATTTGGCTAAGAAGTTTAACTACATGTCATTCCTTGAGTGAGACCTGGCAAATTGCAAATGTACACAAACAGCTATGAGCTAGGATGCTCATCATGATCCACTTGGATCAGTAAACTGGAAAACATTTTTACTTCCATGAGTTATGAAAGTATAATAATGATGAGCACAATATCGGTTAATTTTGTCTTTCATACCATAACTGATACTTATTTGTAATGGTTAATGACCTCAGTGTTGTATGCTTTGTCCTACCCGTTTATTACAAGAAGGGTATGCTATATGGAGAACTGACTTATGATGCTGACATGCTCATGCTCTTGTAGAGAAAACCATGGGCAGTCAGTGCCTGCATGGCACAGTCAGTCACAGGCTCTGAGGCTGACAGCCTGGGACAGACTGGATGCATGGGATAAGATCCACCTCCAACACCAGCTCCAACATCCAAAATTCTGGGCAGAATGCTATTTAGGAGACAGGAGACTGGCTTCAGAGACATGCCCAGGAGGAGTGTAAAGGGGCTTGCCAATTTTGGCATGCCAGCACTGCTTACAGAAGCTGAGAATCACTGCTCTGAGAAAGAGACTCTTGAGCATCAGAGATTGATGGTTTTCAGTAATGAAGATATCTGCTGATGTTTTGGCAGCCAAAATACAGCCAGTTGCTGCACTCTTGTCTAGGTGCACTTCTACATGGATGTATCTCTGTCTCACAATCACTGAAAGCAAACCAACCCTACAATGAAGCTTTACTGTAAAACAACAGTGGAAAATTTATTTCTTGAAACAGAAGTAAGCGCAAAATGAAAGAGAAGAAAACAGCCATGCAGACAGTCACACTGAGTATCCATTCAAAACCTGCACCATTAGAGCTACTTTTCCCTTTCATCTTTATTTCTTCATTGCTGAGAAAGAGGTTGCATTATATTATTCAGTCTGAGGAAGGCAAAAACATGCCTCTGTGAATGCTCAAGTCATTTGGGCTTGCAAATCAATGTTCAGGCCCATAGCTGATAGGATTAAATGTTGCTAAGCCTAGTTCTTCTTGCTGATGATGTGCTGAGAATTGTCTATTCCCATGCACTTGAACGTGACTGGAAAGGTCCAATAGCTTACTTTTCTGGACTGGGGTAACTAGAACCTTTTAAGCTTCTGCCTCTTGCACTCAGCCTGTTTAACAGGAATTTATTTATTTTTTTTTTTTTTGCAAAGACTTGTATTTCACACAGGTAAAGGAAATACATAGTGAACAAGGTGAGTAGGCATCTCATATAACAAAAGGGTGATAAAAACCAATGCTACAGATGTGACAGACAAAAGCAACTCAGAACTCATTAGCCAAACACCAATACATTGATTTTCACAAAAACTGGCATATGTGTAAACCTAACATAATGGTAGAAAACAGTTTTTATTACAGTTGTAAGAAGGTTTAAATTATAATCAGAATCATGAGAGTATTGGAAACTGAAGCAGAAGTGTGTTATTATAACTTTTCAGCATATATAAGCATTATGGAGAAAGAGGTATAAAAAAAATAAACCCAAAGTATAAATGGATTGATTCTGGAATCAGGTCCTACCTTCCATTAGCACAATCAAAATATCCCTTAAAATGGTGATGGTAGTTGCCAAAACAAAGATGGAAAACACAAATGTGCAGATTGGGTCAGCTATTTTGTATTCTGGCTAGAAAAACATGAACACATCACTTCGTTAATTTCATTATTGTTGGTTATTGTAATTTTTAATTAGTTAATATCAAAGAATAATATAGTCTATTCATCTAGTAAAGAATTAGTGCTGGCCTCCTTTGCCAATGAGGAAAAACCTCAGCACAGGGAAGGAAGGTGCTACAGATGAAGAGAGGGAGAGACATCGAAGTATCCAGTTGGAACACCAAGAAGCATATGTTACACTCTCAACAGTCATTTCAGTTCCCAAAAATAAGTATAATTCTCTTTGACTAAATTGCAATGTTCATCATTAAGACAGAGGAAACATTTGCGTAGTACCTAGTGTCACAATGCTGCGAAATTAGCACTTATCCTTAATTGCAAGGAAGGCAAGTGAACCAATAAAACTAACCTTAAAGAAGATGATAAGCGCGCTAATTAGCACACTAATGCTCTGGAAGAGGTCTCCGATGGCATGCACAAAGGCTGCCCGCAGGCTGGCATTGCTCAGAGCTGGTTTTTCCTCAGGGGCTGACATGTGTGCCCTGACTTGTGCACCGTGGCTGTGCCCGTGCCCGGTCTGGTGCAGGATCAGGCTTAGTCTGCAAGAGATGTAAAGCCGCAAATACCAGCGGATATATTGCATCTCTGAAAGCAGTGATGTCACACATACCATCACCCCTCTCACTTCTGAATGCTGAACAGTAAAATCTGACACGTTAAGTGGAAATGTAGAGTGGCTAAGCAGATAATTCCAACGTGTTTCAGTGGTTTGCATACAAACAAGGAAGTCTGTGAGCAGGGTAATTATAAGGCCTCATTTTCTTCTTGAATATTCTGGCATCTAATAAAAAGTGAGATGGAGATTAATCTTTTCCTGAAATTTGTGCATTCATAATTTGCCTTCCCAGTGTGGCAGCTAAGAACTGCAACTTTTAATGAGAAGCAAGATCTCTCTTCTTGACTCCTTTTCATATCCTTGTGAAACTCATGAACACTTAATATTTTGGAGGCCAATATCTCACTATAGTTTTTTATTGGATTACAGATGCAGGTTCAAGATTCAAATATGCTATGGAAAGGAAAACAAAATAACTTACAGGATGTTGGCGAGCACGGCACAAGCAGAGGTAATGAGCATCACTGTAGCATCAATATCGTAATCAGGGTGTAGCAGCCTCATGCTAGCCAAATATGTCAACACACCAGTCACCATCCAAACAATTAGCATAGATATCAAAGCTCCCAGAATTTCTAGGAATTAAAACAATCTGATTTTAACAGTCAGAACTGAAATGCAAGAAGTTTTAAGTGGTTGATGGTAATGGTTCCACTCTTGTGAGCCTTATAGCCAAGAGACCTGCTTCTTGTATGTTGGCAGATGATGCACACAAAGAATGGGCCAAAACCTGTTATGGTCATAGCAAATCCAGTGGCTTCCCAGGGTAGCCTTATGCATATGCTGTCTTAACCCTGTTCTACTTGCTCCTACTTTTTTCTCTTTTCCAGTTTTGAGTGCATGTGGCATTAGAAGAAATTCGAGAGATGAAAAAGATCATTTGGGGTGTTCTGATAGGAGCAAAAAGAGTTATAATGGGAAGGAAGAATAGAAGAGGAAGTCTTGTGTAGTTGCCTGGACCTGACAGTGTGGTGTAAAAACCCCAAAGACCAGCCCTCCTTCCCCAGCAAGATTATCTTGGTCACAGGAGCAGAGGCTGGAGGGAAGGAGAGAGGCACAGCTCACCCAAACCCACTGGCAGACACAATCTTTCTCCATTAGCCTCCCCTGTTTCTGCACACTTCTCATTACTTCACAATTCCAAAAGGCACTTACAGCCCCCAACGAGGTCCTGGCAGCAAAACTTATCCTGGAACTCATCCTGCCAATGCCACAAAATCATTTTTGTGCCACCAGCTGTGATGAGAACAAAAGAAGTTATTTTTTCCCTGGGGCAGCAAAATTTAATTTTGTCTCTATTGGCTCTGAGTTGGGCTCGAATAAATCCAGTCCCCAAGGCCACCTTTTATTGCACTGCCACATGAGAGGTCCAGGGAAGTGCATGTGAACATGCAGCATGCTTTTATTAGGATGTGGGACTTGAATGGGTAAAGGAGAACAACTGAGACAAGCAAAAAGGAAAGACCACAGTAAAGTGAAAGGCAGTAGATAGCCAGAAAGCATTTTCACAGACCTCCAATGACAATGCATGAGAATAGCTTATGATTTTGAATATATTTTTATGAGGGTCACCCCTTTTGCAGCAGTTCAGGCTCCAAATGCTTATCAAATAACCATTTTGTTGTAAACTGGCAAATAATAAGTGAAAGTGCACTGACAGGGGAATCTAGTCTGGCTTAAAAGTAGAGAGAAGCTGACATAAAGGATACAGGGTTTTTTCTGCAAGGTACAAGTTGAAACTCGGCAAACTTGGCCAAACTGAAGGTGTTGATGGCTGCGCTATCATGGGCGTGAAAGGAGTCAAGAGCTTTTGTGAATACCTGTATTCATATCTGTGTGGATTTGTGCATATTCTCCACAACAACATATGTTAGATTTC
Source organism: Acropternis orthonyx (assembly GCA_035583155.1). Classification (NCBI taxonomy): domain Eukaryota; kingdom Metazoa; phylum Chordata; class Aves; order Passeriformes; family Rhinocryptidae; genus Acropternis; species Acropternis orthonyx. Next base: position 139,044,989 of record JAWWEU010000081.1, on the reverse strand, counting down.
AACTTTAGCTATATAGGTTAATATATATATTAATATTCAATGTAGTATATTAGCAAAAGTTTAGCTCAGTTTACAGACCAGTTCAGCAGCACTAAATACTTCACTCAAGATGTTCTCAGTTACATTTCTTCAGAACTACTAGCATTAACAGAGCACAGCAGACAACAGTGTAGGATTGTGTGGGAATCTCTGAATCACAGCAAAGGGAAACTGAGGTGCCAAGAGAGTTTTTGTACCTGAAAGTAGGTTTGGCTCACACTATCAGTCTTACTCAATGTTGTGCTTCTGTTTGTGTTGCTGAAAGAAGCTGCACTCATTCTGGCTTGGAGGGCAGGAGACATTCAGGTGGCTTCTGCTAAACCTGGACCCTGTCATACAGTCTTTTCGTGACAGTATCAGTCTGAGAGAAGCAGTGGAGAAACAAATTCCAGGGTGATGGAGGGCTGCACCTGCAAGACCTTGGTAGTCAGTGAAGAATGACTTTGCCACCTGACCGCCCTCGGCTACTCTATTAAGGTACCCACCTGCATATTAAACCGGAAATATAGCTAGGAAAATAAACAAGAAATGGGATAAATATAATGGAATGCAATTAAATAGCCTCTAACATTTGATGTGGGACTCTCTTTGCAGATAAAAAGGCAATAAAGGATTGATTTTGGATTTTGGCATTGCAATAACAAAAAAAAATAATCTAGTTCAGACTGAGGATGAAGTTACATGAGGTGGCTGAACCTGCCTACATCAGCAAGAGAGAAGTCTCTCACTTTTTCCCCCCCAGGCTAAGAGAGCATAGACACAAAATTAATGATGGATCAACTAAAGGTAAGCAGCAGTTTTCTAAGGCTGCAAAATTCAGCTGTGTGTTCCCTACATAGTGCCAGCCATGCTTGAGTCACACTGAGCCTCCCTCTCATCCAGGAGCCTGTTTCCAGCAGAGATGATAGAGTATACTTAGGGAGCTACACAAAGACAGGATGAGCGTGGCATATGACTTCCCTGGTACTTTCTGCAGCTACAAACAACCTTGGGCTACAGACATCCTGAGTCAGAAGCTGCTTCTGGACCTTTATATTTAATGTCTTTGAAGAATTTTTCATCTGAGTCCTTGGTTCAGGTGCACAGGTGTCTAGAGTCATTTGAGATACACTGACATCACCATGTATAGCTTGACACAAGAGGTGTAATTGACCCATGGACTTCTGGAGTGGCAGCTGGATTTCAAACAGCACAAGTCATTCACATATGAGAAACTAAACTGAGACCTAAGACTTCCAGCAGGAGAGTCACTTCCAGAGTGAGACAACTAAATTCCAGTGTCTACCTGTAGGTGTGAGCTAAGTGTCTAAGCTACCTTTATGGACACGGAACATTGAATTAATGATGATTGACACAGCTCCCTGCTCCCTTGGCTGACTGGCAACACATACTTGTTTCTTAACTATGAGTCTGATCACATTTGAGATGCCCTGGTCTTGTGCTTGGCACCTGTGCAGTCACTTGTGAGTCTTGTGTGACAGCTGGCATTCCCATGCATAACACTCAGACACCCTAGGGATGTAGCCTAGACTTCAATGTTTAGGCGGCTGAATGGAGTCTTGAGTTCTGTTGAATGTATCAGAGACTTGGACTCTGTGCTTGTATGTGCTCATGTGCGTGTAGACATGGATATTTAGGTGTCTAAATCTTGAACAGACTCATAATCTGAGAAAATTTTTCTCATGGTTAATGTTTTGCTGCTGTCTTGTCTTTTGTAAAAACACCTGTGGCTGATTGTCAGGCTTTTGGTATTAGATGTCATCAGTAAAAATATTGATTTTGATTAAGGGCAGAGTACTTTAAAAACCTGTCTGTGTTTGCATCTGAAAAAAATCAGCAGTGATAAAGAGATTTTCAGGGAAAATATCTAGAAAAGGGTAGATGTTAAAGGATCTCACTTTTCTACAAATGTAACATTGTTGACTTTTAAAAATAATTTATTAATTTGCTTTATAAATGGAGTAAGCCCTCATTTTCAGGTGTATTGCTGCTTTTATAGAAAGCTGCATTTCATTACAGATTGAGGGCTCAGTTCTCCTCACACTTAAGTCACTGAGGGAAGTTGCTATTATCTTGGGCAAAGCTAGCACCAGCCCAAAACTACAGTAAATAATGAACTGAAAGACACACTTGTAGATAAAAGTTGATGGCACCCTTTACTTATTTGAAGTTCACTGTCTTACTCTGTTTGCCATGGGTCCTGAGGGCTTTGAGAGCATTAGTGCACCGTCTCTAAATGCCTGCAGTCCTGTGTTGGACATGAGCACTTTTACTAGTCCCTGGTTATGATCCCTTACCCATTTCACATGTTCATACTGTGAGATATTTGTTACCTGCTCGGTGCCACCCAAAAGTTAGCTGTTTGGTAGGAGGTTTGGAGGCAAGCCACAATGAGAAGAGGCTGATCAGGAAGCTTGTCAGATCCACCAGGATGTGTGCTGCATCCGTGATCACTGCCAGGCTCCCGGCGATCTGCCCACCTGTATGAAACACGTGCCCGTATCATGGCTCTGGTCAGAAGTTTGAGTCAATCAGATCAAACTCAAGACCTGCTTTGCTGTGAGTAAAAGGGAACAGTCAGTTTTCAGTCATCATACACAAGACTCAAACTTCTTCAGAGACCATTTTATTTTGTACTTCATTCATGCAGTGAAAGGTATGAATTAAAAGAATACATAAGACAAATTTCTTTATGAGAGAAAGAAAGAGATTGAAGAATAGTAAGAGTTGTGATATGTTAGTTCTGAGGTTATATTACTATTGGACTGCTTTACTGTGACTATTTTAATATCAGATTTCTTCAGGAATCACATTTCCAGTATTCTCCCACTATCTTTTCATAAAACACTGATATTTTTATGTATGTACAAAAACTCAGAGAAGCAGCTTATGGGATTCATTTCCTGTTTGTTGTAGTAAAATATGCATGTTCTTCTTGAGGTTTGGATGGCTGGATGCCTGACTGTTTATTTGTCACAGGCAATACTAAAACAGGAATACAGGGAAAGGCCCTGGTATAAGAGCTGTGATAAACAACCAACCATTTTAGTGAGAGCGTGGAGAAAAATGTTCTGTTCTCAGGACTAATCTATCATTTTGCAACTGTAATGCATTATTTAATTTTCCTGCTAGAACTCAAAAAATGTGGCTGAATATCATTTTTCTTTGGTGGGGGGTCGGGGGCGGGTGTTGGATTTTATGTGAATTCTGAAGAAAAAAAAGCCAAATACCAAACTCAAACCATTTTAGGTTATTGTAATCCACAAATATAATTGTTTAGCCAAATTCTTCTAACCATGTCTCAGGGCTAAAGGCAGATCCAAATAAACTAAAAGTTTGCTCTAAACAAGACCCACTGCTGGTGGCTACAGAAGAAGACGAGAATTACAGGCAGGATACTGTCCTGCCAACTCATTACAGCAGCAGAATCTTTGTCATCAGAGTGCAAATGTAGAAGAGTGGAAATGTGAAATAATAGAGCCAAAACACCTAGTTTCTGCATTTGGCAATATATTTCCATTCTTCACTCATTTAATTAATTTCAGCTGACCCTTTTCTTGTGACCACAATCTATACAAATCCTGAAAAAAATCATAAAATGCCTCGTTCAAATCTTTGGCAGGATACCAAAGTCACGGGAACATATAGACATATCTCTTGTTTCCTTATAGATGTAACGTCTTCGTGCCAGCAGGATGGACTGTCTATTTAATTTCCTCCTGTATGCAGTTTTTAGATTAGAATACCAAACACCATATGTTTTGTTGCCACAGAAGTACTTTGCACCTATAAGGCATATATTATTTTTCTCTGTTGCCTCCCTATATATCCCATTTACAACTGCCTGAAAGTTGCTTCCCAGAGGGGAGCAAGCATGGCTGCAGGATTTGGGGGCATCTCGTTCCTTGCAGTAAAATGAAAATTTCAGCAGAATAGGTATTTCCCAGGACATGTGCGGGTATAAATGCACACATACTTTTTGGTCATGACGCAGCTCTTAGGCTTCCACTGTTTGCAGGGTAGCTGTATCTCAAGTGGGAGGCAGTTTTACACAGCAGAAGGAAGAAGGCTTGTCTGAAAGTGCACAGATGTTAACAACCAAGGCAGCAGCTACTTTTCAGCAAACAAATATGTAGACCACAAGCTGCAGGCAAAACACTATTGCATTTTAGACACTATATTTCCATGTTCTGTGGGACTGCATTACAAAAGCTTGCTTCTAGCTTTCTGTCTTTGAAAAATGTTTGCAAATTATTATTTTATGTATTGTTGGCATAACTAATACCTTGGGTGAGTTTCTGAGAACTCAGTCTGCTTATCTTAGCAACTTGTTTAAGTCTTTATATTGTGCTCTGACATGAGGACATGAGCAGGGTTTGTCTCTCTTTCTAGTGCCCAAATGGAAATTAAATACTTTGAAATCCCCATTTGGTCCTTAACCACTAAAAATGCCTGGAAAGTACTTTCATATTCAGGGCTCTACATAGGGTATTATTGGTTTGACCAATATCTCCAAATCTATGGAGACTGTGATGCACCTGCCTTTGAAGAATGGAAGATAATTGTCTGTCAAAGACAGTTAGCCTATCGGGCTCAGCCAACAGTGCCCCTTTTGGGAGAGCAGGCATGGCCAGCACAGATGGTTTGAGCAAAACATCACAGAAAGACCTAGGCATTCAAAGAAGCACAACTTTCCAACCTCTCTGAGAGTGATGCAGCTTTGTTTCTTCTGTTTAGCATAATAATGCCCACGGAAGCTGTTTCTCTTTAGAACAGAGGGAAGGGGAACATACCCTTTACTTTCAAGAGTAAAATCTGTGTAAAAGTTATAGGCTTTTACTGCTTTGTGAGTAAAATCTGTGTAAAAGTTATAGGCTTTTACTGCTTTGTATCAATACTCCCAACAAGTGGCCTTTATGGCTTACTATTCCCTACAATGGGTGTTTATAGCTTTGTATAGTACAAGCAGTAGAAATTGTCAGTCACTCAATGGTCAATCATCAGGCAGAGGCAGTCTTGCCTAACGATTAAAAAAATTAAATGTATGGTTCATAATTACAAAAATCTCCATAGAGTGCTGTCTGTAACTGCAGTTAATAACTGATTTGTCAAAGTTTAATGGTCTGAAGCAAAATGGTCTTCAAGCCTGTTACTTAAGCTGTCACTGTGAAAAAAGCTGTATGATTCATTAAGCAAAATGAAACATTTAGTTAACATATCATCTGTCCTTCCAATTATCCTCCAGCATTGCCGCATTCACCAAACTTAAGCCTACTGATTATATGGTTTTGTTAATAATGCATTACTTCTGGCACTGGAAATTACTGCATGGGGATTAGCAATATGCATGGGTTTTCATGGGGGAAATGCATGTGACCTACAAAAAATGGGGCTTTGTGTAGATACAGTGCGTAGGAGGGAGGAGTTGGAGAAGTCCCTGCTTGGTTTGGCAGCCAGGGGAGAAGGCAGAAATGCAACAACTCTTTTGATGCCTTCACTTCTCACGTGTGGGGAGGAAAAGCTTTTCTCTTTCATTTTCATGGGGTTCCAGAGATGCCCGAGGTGGGAAAATATGGGTTTCAGAGGACTTCCTGACAGATTTTTGTTACATTGCCTGGAACACACATGGCAAAAGTCTGTGGGATTCCTTGTGCCTTCCCTTACCTCACCGTGGAGAAGGGCAGATTGAAGAGCCAGGAACTATCAAGCAGATAAAAATGTCATAGAATCCATGGAGAGAGCAGATCAGTGGGACAAAATGAAAGCTAATGCTCTCTGAGCAAGCCAAATACTTATATTGGATATTGTAGGATGAGTCCAGAAGTGAAAGCTAATTAGGTAGGGGAATAATCTTCCATTGATCCAGAGACACACCAGCAGGCCAATTTAAAAGATAAACGTGCCCAATATAAATACATTGACTTAACTGTAGAAAAACAGATGGTGAATCTGGCCCTGGATTTCCCTGGATTTTGTGGAGACTCTTGCATTTATAATCAAATCCTGTTGCTAGCAACCTTCATCAGTTCTGAGGTCTCACTGGCCTGGATAAATATGTAAAATCTTTTAGTCTTTTAAAAAAGAATATAACTCAATTTATTAGAAACCTTTCGTGACATGATGCTGAGACATGTTAGTCACTTTTAGCCAAGACCTGGAAGAACAGTTCAGACTATTAACTGATTTTTTTATTCCTACCTGGATGCAATGCTTGAATATATGAAAATATGTTGAGAATTTCACTTAACTGACTTAACACCAGTACTCTGCCACTATGATTCTTTTAATGAATGGTGACAAGGGAGAGTTACTTCATCCCAGGTGGGTTCACCTCTGTGCCCCATGGGTCCCTGCAGGCAGAGAGTGCACAGAAGGCATGAATGTGGCCGTACTGGGCACCAGACTGAGCTCTCTTTGAACACACATACTCCCCTGTTATCTCAGCAATCATGAAGAAGATGCAAATTACTGATGCTACACAGAGCTTCCTCCTGGCTTGATGCTGCTCCCTCTTTCTGTTCTCACAGGCCTGTGAGTAGTCATGACAGTGATATGCTGGATTAGCTTCAGTAACTTCTGCTTCCTGCTTCTGCCTCTCTTCATTTAAATTCTTCTGAAGCCAGTTCATCCTTCGGGATAGAAAGAAACAGAAAGTTAAAAAAGAAAAACCCTGGTTATTTGGGCATCTAGCCCTGCAGACCCAGAAACTGTGTAATTAATGCTTTCAAAGGATAAAAGCAGCATTGGGGACAGCAGAGCAGGTCACAGAAGACGCTTGTTCGCACAAGTAGGGCTCCGTGGGAGGGAGCTGCACATGAAATGACTGCTCTGGCTGTGTTTCCCAGCTCTTTGGGCTCTCCTGCATCATTTAGCAATTTATGAAGCACAGGGTGGCCTTCTTAGGCTGTGTATTTCATGTTCACCAGATCATTTTCAAAAAATTATATCTCATGCAAATAGTTACCAAATTCACCATAGCATGGAGACAATTCTACTGAAAAAAGCAGGACTTTATTCACAACAACTTTGTCAGGAAGACTAGTAAAAAACCCCCACCAAACTCCTTTTTCTCAGGTATAAGTGGCTGAAGATATTTCTCTCCTTTCTTTGCATGCAGAACTCTTTTATCTGAAATTTCCAGATATGTACCAAAACTATCAATATTCCAGCAGAGCTTGAGCACAGAAAATATTATCCCAAAAATTTCAAGGTTATTTTAAAATAAATCAAGTAAATCAATTCTTTACAGTATACTGATCCCTTTGTGCCACTGGTTTCACAAAAAGGTGAGAAATTCAGCAGAAGTGGCTCTTTGAGCATTTCTCCATCACAAGGTGATTTCCCAGCCAAATCTGTTGCCAAAAAACCTCAGTGTTGTCCCTGTCAGGATTCCTGAACAGAAAATATGTAGTGGGGGTACAGAGGTACAAGGCCAAGCACACTGCATTGAAGCTGTGGGAGTTCCTGGATGACCATGACGGTGCTTCCACTAGAGCAACCCAAAGACTGCCCCAGGGGAGGCCCCAAGGTGGTTTGATGAGGAAGGATGTTGCCTCCTCCTTATGTCCCAACTGAGAAGAGTCCAAAGGCTCACTCTGTCTCAGGAGGCTCGATTGAAAACCATTAGTCTCTCCAGATAAGACATTTGTTGCCACAGCTACTCCTGATGTGATAACTGTGTATTGAGACTGTGGCATCAGGAGGTGAATTCTGCTGAGGTGCACGTACATAACATCCATATAACCACGTGTTGCAGCTATTTGAGGTCTAGGTGTGCAGGGCTGACCCAGGAACACAGCAAACCCCACTGCTTTATTTCAAGTCTGAAATTAGCCTGTGGGCGGGATGTGGGACTGGGCTTAGCTGCCCCAGTAATAACAGCCTCTTTTCCCCATTCTGACTTCAGAGTTTCCTTTGGGACCCAGAAGAATTGTTTCTTCAGCTGAGTGAAGGAAACCTGTGCTCCAGGAAGTAACATGGAGCCTGGTGACTTTTCTGTAGGGTTTCTGTACTGTTTATGGAAGTGTCAAGATGCCTAAAATCTCACTGGAAAGAAATCAGCTGGAGGTGCCAACCTGCAGTAGTCAATGTCAAGAAAAAGTCTGTACTGAAATCACAAGGTTTTTGCAGCTGCTTTTTTTGGGCAGCCTGAGTGGGCTGCAGCTGCTCAGCAGGTCTGAAATCCTGCCAGATGCCCCACACCAATGGGCAAGAGGCAAAGGCACCTGCAGGGCTGTGGATGCTGTGGCTTTTTGTGTTGGTCAGCACCACAGAGGTATTGGCAAAAGGAAAAAAACTGACCCACCTTGGCAGCCAAGCTCTGCAACTTAGATAATCAGTGTGGATTTGGTTTTGTAAATATTATTGAGATGTTCCAAGGATGCAATGTTCCCCTGAGTCAGCTTGTTTTCCCAGCCTGGCTAGCATGTGGTCTCTGTTTGCTCAGCGCAGGCAACTGGTTTCCTCTGTATTTGAGGAACTGGTGTGAAAGAGCAACTGGTCAGATTTAATGCCTGATGCTTGGAGACAGTGAGTTTTCTTAGTCCTTTTGTCAGCGTTTTTCTTTATTTTCCTCACAACAACGAATCAAAATTGGAGCTGGGCTGTCTGGGGAACTGGCTGCCCATCTGGCAGCTGGGTTCCCCACTAGCCAGTCCTTCTCCAGTCTTTTAGTTTTACATTCATCAGGGTCCTCATGTGCACTGTGTCACTTTTGTACAGTATTTTCCTGATGAATTAGACACAGAAGGTACCACAAATTAATTCCTTCCAGATGGCTGAATAAAATGCTGTAGTTCTCTCACTCTCCCCTGGAGATCAGGGCAGGCAAGATTTTCTTTATCATGATCTCTCTCTGGAGTTACCTTCCAAGCTTTTCTAATAGTTTGCATGTAAAATTAATTTCCCCTTACCTCAATTTTCATCAGCTGGCACTGAATGCTAAATCATCTTAATGACATGAGTCACGATCAGCTCAACAGCCTTTCAGGGCAGGGATGCCAAAATTACCACTGCATATTTCTGAGCCACCAAATCCTTTCCTTGCTGTTAAAAAAATAGGTTGCTCTGTGATCCCCCTTCCCTTTTTTTTTTTATTTTAATCTTCAGGTCTCTCCATCAGCTAACAAAACGTTAGGGCATCATGGAGGGGCATAAAAGCACTGTCCACAGATATTGTTCTACAGATGCAAATACAAACAGAGACAGCATAAGCCCACAAATGTCACTTTTTTCTGTCTAAAGGGCACCTAAATAAAAGTGCCCCAGTTGCCAGAGGTGGCGAACATTCACTGCTCCCTTTGAACTCACAGAACAGCATCTGGCTTGATGAATTGGGAAAACTCCTGGCAGCTCCTGTGCATTATTTTTCTCTTCCAAAAGCAGCCTGCCACTAATTAAAAGAATCTAAGGGGCAATTTTATAAAAGGGTGAATCAAAAGCTAAAGGTGCAAAGATCAGCTCTGTTAAACCAGAGACCCCTTCAGAGTGTGTTAGAGCAAGATGTAGCCTTTGAGTATCAGATCTCTGCACCTGCACATTACAGAGTCACAGATTAAAAAATAATCTTTTCTTCATTTCAAATTCTCTTTTCTTTGTTAAAAAAGATAGGGAAATGTCACAGAAAGACTCCTACTGAGTCATGCCCAGAAGGGGGAAAGTAGGAAATATTAATACATCTTGCAGATTCCACACAAATCATTAGCAACAGCTTTTTATTACAACTTCCTTTTGTTTATTTTCACTTGATCTGCCGGGTGCCTTGATCCGCAGGCTGATGGGAATAATTGCCATCCTCCTAGACCATTATGAATTCCCCAGTCAAAAGAGCAAAATGTGGAATCACTGCACTTCCCACAGGAGATCATCTCCTTCACAAGGGAAAACAGTAATTTTCTGGTGCCTAAAAGGATAATGAAACTGCCTTCAGAGAAAAATTTATCAAAGCCATAGTCACCTCCCTTAGTCTGGCACAATTCTGACTTCTATCTTGATTATTTCCAAGACATTTAAGACTCTGTTAATAGCCTGGCTGTCCAGTTTCTCTTTTTCCCTTATTGTGGGCACCAAATAAAAACAAATATTTATATATTTGCATACATTTAGGTGTCTAGTAAATGGGAATTCATGCCTTGGTTATTTTACTTACTCTCATTTTGAGGGCCTGGCCCTGTATACAGAAATGTATTGCCAATAAATTTCCTTCTGCAAAACTGTATAGCTGCCTGAAGATAGACCAAAGGTGCATGTAGCCAAGTACCCAAACTCTGTTCATGAGCATGAAGGAATACATAAGGACAAAGTACCAAAAATGAACATGTCCAGAGAGGTACTGCTCCCCAGTTGCACAGATCTGGAGGCTGAGAGGTGGCTGAACCAGAGCTCCGTCTAACAGTGCTTTACAAATCTTTATTCCACAGACCCAGCTGACTTGAAAGTGTTGAGTTCCACAGTTTAATTATGATTTGTGTAAAAATAATGCATCCTTTGTTACTCTGAAGCTGTCTGCCTGCTATTTTAATTAGTTCTTGTACTGTTAGAAATAATGAATGACTATTCCCTGTTTACCTTCATCCCATCATTCACGATTTTATGTATCATTGTTATACCTCTGAACCATCAATTTTCTGAGCTGATGCCCTAGCCATTTAATTTCTGTTTCATACCACTTACCATGTTGGTTCTAATTTCCTTTCTGAGATGAAGTGGTCATAATTGAAGTGGGCATAATGGAGATGGCGTATGGCCAGTACTGGGCAGACACAGTCCTTTCTGCAGGGTCCCAATGTCACCCCACAGGAGGGCAAAGGCAATGAGATTGGTTTTGCTGAGTCCACTAAAATCCCGTGTGTTACTGGGACCAGCTGACAAGCCAGTACAAAGGAGACATAACCACAGGGCCCTCAGCTGAAACACTTCAGAAGTCACAAGAAACAACTACAGTCTTCCTGAGCATTGACTTCTGTAAAGCATAAGGAGGAGTGGAAAGCCTTTATTTGATGAGGACTCTTTGATCTCATAAGAGTTTTCATATTGCCTGCAGGAAGGCAGAAAAAGGCGAAAATATTCCCTACGTGCTTGCCATAAAAATCACTCTTCACCTGAAGAAATTGTCTCACAGGCTTGCTTCAAACTTTTGCCTACTGGTATGAGCCTGGCACACAGGACTCAATTATGAGCCTAAGACTGATAGACAGAATATCTACAGGTCACATTAATGCTCTGGAGGAACATCTACAGGTCACGTTAATGCCCTGTGTTAAAAACTTAACTTTTAAAGACAAGCCCTAAGGTTTTTATACATCTTTTTTACTTTCAGTATTGCCCCTCACTTGTTTCTTTTTCTCTTATCTCAGAGACAAAATAAAACGCAAAACCTTGAGACTAAAAGCCTTGAGTTTCACTTGTGTTATAGCATTCAAAATCTCACTATAATGACATATAAAGAACATGATTGGAAATTCATAAAACCATGCTGGATCAAGCCAAAATCTAGTTCATAGTATAGCTGGCACAATCAGATGCAAGTTCACAGATTTATGAAGAGGGATATTGAATATTTCTGGTCAATACTACACTAATCTATTGACAGCAAGAAATAAAATCATCTGGCCTGTCCTCATTCCTGGAAACTTCCAGAATTTGGTTGAGCCATTACCTAGACTGTGATAATTTGTTATCTAGATCACTAGGTAGTTGATAACAAATAAAAAACCCAGCATAATAAATGATTAATCACTGAAAGAACTTATCCTCTCTTGCCACCAGCATTGACTGTAAAAAGACAATAGAAAACTATCTTAGACACCTAGTTAAGACCAAATTTAAAGAGAGATGATACGCATGTCTCTTTGAATGACTTACAGACAACACCTCTTGCATGAAGCAGGAGGTTCTGACTGCTCAGCTTCAGACCCTGTTATCATTATGGTTCATACCCTTCCCCAAGGCTGGTGGGAAGTGGTCTCCTCTCCTGAAACGCATCCGGTATAATGTCTTTGTTACCTGGAGGAGAAGGTGTAGTGCATCCTGATCAAGCTGGCAGAGGATGCCGACCCGGGGGTGCAGCTGATAGATTGGAGAGCAAGGCTGCTGTAAGCAGGCTGGAGGAAGGGATCAAGAGCCTTCTGAAATTTTACAAAAATGAGTGGAAAGTCCTGACCCTGGGACAGACAGACTTGTAAGACCACATCTAGAATATTGTGTCCAGTTTTGGTGTCTCCAATATAGGAAAGATAATAAACTGGCCCAGGTTCAGCAGAGAGTGACTTGAATGGTTGAAGGTTGGAGCACTTCTGCAGGGACTGGACTTGTCCAGTCTGGAGAAAAGGTGGCTCCATGAGCACCTAGCTGAAGCCTGCCAATATTTTAGAGGCTATTGAGAAGATGGAGATTTATTGCTGTGCATGGAGGAAGGATGAGATCACTGGTGGTAAACTGAAACAAGTTCAGATTGAACATGAGGAAAAACGCAAAACTGTGAGGTTAATTCAGTACTGGAGCAGAGTGCCTAGAGAGGTTGTCCAGTCTCCGTCCTGAGAGATTTTTTCAGGACGAGACCATACACAGCCCTGAGCAACCTTGTTCAGTGTCTTGGCTGACCCTGCTTTGAGCAGGAAGCTGGACCAGTGACCTCCTTGAGATTCTTTCCAATGAGAATTTTCCTACAAGCCTACAATTGATCTGATTTTCAGAGGGCTCAGTTAAAGCCCACTCCCTTGTAAGCCTTTCAAGGTTAGCTCTGGAAACCTCAAGGCATCCAAACCTGACGGTGACTACAGACAAGCCTGGCATGTGTGAACACCCTCCTCCACAACTCTGAGTGAAGGGAAAGGGATCTGCTTCAGGCTTCCTACTCACATGGTCAGGATAAAATCAGTTTTGTTTCCTGTGTACTGTAATGATGACATTTATCAAAAAGAAAGAGGCTGGGGGATGGCAAAGAAATAGACAATCTGTGTGCAAAATAAATTCTGTTGAAAGCATTTGAGCTGTTCCTTAAACCTACACATGGAGAATGGAAAAATGTGATCATTTATACCAAAGGCTTATTGCTACTGATCGGCTTAAGACACCTGAAGCTGTGCAGGCAGCTGGTGTGTGTGAGCCCAAGCCCAGAGGGCAGTTGATGGGTTGGCTCCAGCCTGCCGACTGGCACCCTGGGTCACTGGGCTGGCACCCCAAGCTGCTGCGCTGGTATCCTGGACCACTGGGTTGCAATGGGGAGCAGGACATGGGCTTCCCCTGAGCTGTCAGCTCTTCCCAACAGAAGGGAGACTGGCTCTCAGTCCCTATTTCTGATTATTTCTGGGACTGGACAGAGTAATTAGATTGTGCAGTTAATCAGATTTCCTCCAGCAGAAAATGCCAAATGGAGGTACAGGACAAAAGCCACATGGCTGGATGACAAGTACTCCTTGTTTTGGAGAGCTGTGTTACCACCTCCATTACTCAGGCACTTTGGGACTGGAGAGCCCTCCTGGGACCAGCTGTCCAGCTTGTTGGATGTAGCTGCAGCCATCAGTCCAACAATTGCAATTGCTGCAGCAATTCATTTTAACTATCTTCAATACTAATTTAAGACATAATTATCAGAAACAATTTGACTCCTCCAGAAGGTGAGTCAACTCTCAGATGGGAGGATCAGCTGCCAGGCATTCTTGTCCCTGGTGTGCATCCTAACCCTCCTCTTACCAGGAATATTCCCCAAGGGCTTCCTCATCAGGCAGCCTAAAAACTGTCCCTGTCTCAGGGAACCATGTGAAAGAGGTGTCCATAGTTGTCCTTTGTGTTCAGAGGTGATGAGGGGCCAAAGGACCTCAAACACTGAAGCTGTGTCTACAAAACTGTAAACTTTCAAAAAAACTCTGAGAGTCTTCAGCAACTAATATGAACTGCAGAATCATATGGGACCTTTTTGAAATATAAATATTACACATAAGTCATTTTGGGCAGTGCCCTGTATATTTATGGAGCCACATAATAATATTTAAATAATAATCCAGACATTCAAAGGACTAAATTACAATGGCAGTGACCCCAGTATAAGAACATGGAGAGACAGAGTTCCCTTTGAACTGACAGTGTTTATGCCAAGTCTCTGTCCCATGCGTTTTAAGAGAGCCAAGCAATAAATAACCTGAAAACCAATGAGATAATGGAAATGTCAAGAGGTGCTAATCTGTAACTGAGCAGCTATTTTCTTTTAAAAATACTTACTGGTCTGAGTCAAAAGGAAGAATGAAAATAAGTTAAACTGCAAAACTATTTTCTGATGGACATTTATACTCATTTTTTAACATAAGCTACAGCATATCTTATGTTTTCAGAGGATCTTTCTTCACTCAAACAAGTGTTTACTCACAAGATCCCTGGCACGTTAGAGGTAAATCAGCTCTAAGTCCAATACACTATCCACAGGAAGAAAGCACCGCCTTTCTTTCAAACCAAATGGATAATTTAGACATTCAAGCATGAAGGAGGCTTGAATCAAGCATGGTGTCAATAGCATGATTATAATTCAGCCTAAAATCGCAGCATAATCCATGAGGTTTTGCATCCTACAGTAAATCTACTAAGCTTATAAAATACATAGCAGGAGACAACAGTAGATTGGTTCAATCCATCACATACACAGACATGTCAGACTGCTGTCTAGTAGAAGCTTCAAACATTTAATAAGAAAGTTTGGGAAGGAAAAAATCAAACAAAACATTTTGAAAGTAGTAAAAGATATTCCCTGTGTGCAACATGAATCTCTCCTGCAGCCCATCAGCATATTGGTGATCTCATATTGCTCAGACACAGCAATGGCAGTGAAGGAAACAAAGAGTTGTGTTACCTGTCTAGGGCCAATGAGTACTTCTTGGTGTCCTTCTCGCTCACAAGACAAGCTCTTTCAAGACCCTTTTTGGTAGCCATGAGGGAAGTTGATGGATTTTTACTTAGGCTTTCCTCCTCTTAAACTCTCTTTTCCCTGTTGGAAGCAGGTATGGGCAGAAACGTCCTCTTGACTTATGCAGAAATCTCTGCCAAATATTTTTAAATGAAAATGTTTTAATAATCTCCTCAATACACCCACTGCGAGAGAAAGCTGTTTTCCTAGTCCTGATGGCGTCACTGCCATGCCAACCAGCAACTTGCTGAGCATGGCACATTGGATGTTCTGGGCCTTCCTCGCTGTTTTTGTTTTTTTTCCCCTTCATGTTTGATGCTGGACACGCTCTTTGGTCATGCAGTGGGTGCACACACTCCCAGTCATGTGCTGGGGGTCAAGCACAGTGTGCACACATCAAACGCACACAGGTGCTTGCATTGATGCACTGAAAGGGAGAAGGAAGGTAATTAAAACAGCCTAATTTGCCTGGCAACAGTCAAACCCCTGTTTGCCTTTCTTCTTCCTTGCCTTGGAAGGAAAGTAAACCACCCTCACTCCAGCTTTGTGCAAGCATTTTAATCTAAGCAATTGCTCTAAAGACTGATTTCTACCCTGGTCGTATTTGCTCCTAATGGTTCAAAACAGAAGAGACTGCTTATTATTGCCATTTGCAACACAGGTTATTGAAATCTTTATTTCAGCAGGAAGAACTGAAGGCTGTTATTTCTGCTTTATTCAGTTTGTCAGTTCTATCAAACAGTCGAGTCCCTGGAGGAGAGAAGACCTCCAGCCTCACCTCTCTCATGGCCTGAACTCAGACATTCACTTCAGCACTAATGGGAAATTTTACACCAGTGCTGTTTGTGTTTTACCATATTTTTGGCAGAAACAAACCGTGATTGAGATCCCTACCTGTGCACTGCCTTTGCAGGAGACATTAGCACTAGGCAGTGAGCAAATACTGGGGCTGCAATTAAATTCTACACTCTTTTTTAGCATGGGTAGCCTAATACAGATATGATGAGCTGGGATCTCACTTCCCGCAGCTCAAAGAACATACACTCTGTCTGATATTCGTGGGATGGGGGGGCTCATTTGTGCATGATATAGATGCAAAAAAATGGATTTATGCCATCAGATATCCACACATCACCTCATGCATGTCAGCTGTGCAAATGTTTCCGCAGAACCTGTAAGTCAAGGAGCTGACTGCATCTCAGGTGGTTTTATGAACAGCCACAGCTGTTTTGTTGGAGGTTTTTTTACACAATGTGCTATCACCTTTGCCTCTCTAATGCTCTTTTCTTGAGAGCCTTTTCCCAGGTGCTTATACCCACCTGTGCACCCTTTTCAGTGCCTTTGGTGGAAGAGATCAATTCTATGACTCATGTCCGGAACTTCCAATCTCCTTTTGACCATTAAAAGGTTGGTCTTTAATGTTTTTTGAAGTTACTACCACTTACTGGACCTGACAATGTGGATGGCTGGCAAGACTGGTTTGAGAAAAAATCACATCCAAGAGGGAACAGTATTGACCCAGAGCATTTTCAGAAATCTTACAAAACAGAAGTACCACACTACTTACCACCCCAGAAAGGTCATTAAGTAGCAATTTTACTTTTCTGCCAAGAGGAAGTAAGGGAGGAAAAAGAATCAGAGAATCAGAGAATCAGCTGAGTTGGAAGAGACCTCCGAGATCATCAAGTCAAGATCGCTTTCCAGCTGTGCACCCTGAAACCTGACACAGGCTTATAATTCATGTCCAACAAGGGCTTCTGCTGTATCCCCTTCCCATAAATGTCAATATTATGACAGTGTCTCTGTGAGCTTCTCAGCTCATCTTTCCTTTAGATATTACCAAACAACAACATCCCGTCACAGACTGGGAATGCCTGAAAACTAAACCTGACCTGGGACCTGATTTACATTGGATCTCAGCCTTTCTAAGCTGCTAAGCCAAAGTATCAGGTCTAAGCACTCTCACTATAAGGAAAATTCAAAATTCACCTCAGATTACAGATAAAGCCAGTTTCTGTTTCAAATCACTCTAAGCATGTAACTTTAGTTAGTGAGATAGGTGAGTTTCCATCATTTTGCAAAAGGGTCTTGAGCCTCAGGTGAATGCGAGCAAAACAAAGCCATAGATCATTCACAACATTTAATCTAGACTTCTGTTTTGTGTTTATTATTGTCAGTGCTGATGGTTGTGCTTCTCAGGAGACAGGCTGTGAGGCAGGATAGAAAGAAGTCTCTCCAGAGCTTTCCACGAAGACTTGGGTTTCCTCTTTATACAGACTCTGAAACTCATTAAGAGAGAGACAGCAGCTGTCTGTGGAATTTCTGTTTCAGAAAAATTATTCAGACCATACCAATAAATACATCTTAGGCTTTCAATAATAAAGCAGTTTGTTTCTGAATCTACATTAAAAATGTCACATATCCAATCATACCAGTTCTAATGACCCTAGTCAAGGGCATTTCTCAAGATTTACATCCAATACAGACATGTGAGGCACTGGCTTTTGCAAATGAAAGCTTCTTGTCATTATTATCCAAAATCTCCATTAGTAAAAAAAGCATATCCTTGATCCCATTTCAACTTTAATCAGTCACACTTTAAATATGAAAAAAAAAAAAAATCAACCCCTCTCATCCTGTCATTATGAGAGTAGATACTGACAGCTTGAATGTACAGAGGAAAAGTCGGTGCATCTATTAATTGAAAATGCCAGTAAAGTCGATCATTTTTATGAGCCATGAGACATCTTAGAGATCATCTGCAAAGTTCCTCTCTACCGTTCTCTGGCATCAGCTCTAGTAGCTCTGGACTGCATTGTCTGCAAGCCAGGGGTCCAGGCATTTGTGATTTCTGGGGCTTGGTTATTATAGTTTTCACATTTATAGTGAAAATATGCTTTTTCACCCAGTGAAGTTCCAGTGCCTTCCAGCTGTCATTTTGGGATCCAAGGCTGGAGGCAAGACAAACTGAAAGAAAAACCACTTCCCTCTTCTTGTGAACCTATCAGTGCAGTAACCTTTTAAAAGCGAGTGTCAAAAGAAAAATATCTACTCTCATTTAGATCAAATTTAAAAATCATTAAAAAGACGTTAATGTTAAATATTTTAAAATACTAAATTTTTAAACTTCAATATATTTATCTTGGGTTTGCTGCCAGTATTTCAAAAGAAAGGAGACTTTTGATAGTAACTAACTGAGGGGTAGAAGTCATCTGCAATGTTTTAAATGGGATTTTAAATTGCACAAAGTCATTGGGGAGAAAGACTTTTCAGCCTGTTGTCAAAGAAATTCAAGTTTGCATTGGGAGTGGGGATCTAGCAGGAACAAAGCTTAGTACTATTTTGTGGTGTACACCTCTAGCTCCAACACTAAAATTCTATGCTACTACCAAATCAAGTGGAAATCCTTCTACAGAGCCTGGAGCTTCAGGTCTGGCGTATCAGACATCTACTCCCCACACAGGGAAGTGTCCAACCTCAGAGTTTCTCCTGGAGAAGCCAATGGCATGAGACAGCCCCTTCTAGGCAGAAACCTCTGGAGGAGCTCAAGAACTTGCTATGGATAGTGAGAGAGCCCAGGGTGCCCAGGTTGGGCAGGGAGCACAGTGGTAAATACATGAGGAGATATGGATGAATCTAGACCCCAGAGTGGGAATTCTGAAGGACACCACAAACATGAGCCTTGCACAATGACAAACTTCCTATGGTCTGTGCCAGGCCTCTTGAAGGTTTTCTTTCTCCAAGCTGTGATATGAATATGGGTCTACTCTGTACGGTAGCAGAAAAAAAAGAAAAAGGTAAGGTTTAGCTTTTTTTTTCCCCTTTTTATCCTATTTATTCAAACTTTTATTTTGATCAATTTTCTTAGAGCCAGCATTTCCGAAGTGTTCTGAATTAGCTTCCCAGTGTCTCAGCTCTCATGGCTGAATCCACATCGTACAAATAACCCAGATCTCATTAAGTTCCTTGGAGGGACCAGACCTTCAGAAGTAAGTAGTGCCAAGAAATGTTATTTTGATATAAAGCTGCTTTGCTTTTCTGAGAGTCTGGCAAGCTACTTTGGTGTCTGAGTCTCCCAAAAGTTCTGTTCAGGAGTAGCACAGTCTACCCTTAGAAGAAGTTTTCATTCTAGGCTGGAGCTTAAGAGAGTGCAGTTGAAAAATAAATGCTAATGTTTTCTCAAATGTTACTGTCAAAGAGTGTGTCAGCTTTTGTTATAAAAATATGTTATCTTCCTCTGAGCACTTCGTGGTTTTCTGTCTCTTCTCCATTGTAATTGCAAAGAGCTTCTGCTTGGTTTTGTTTTTATGATGTCTGAAGTTGGTTGGGGAATTAAGGCGGTAATTGCATTGCTAACAAGTATTTCTTAGATACATTTATTTTTCCTTGGGGGAAAGAGACTGTTAGAAAGAGAGTACACATACTTTGGCAGCAAAAGAGACAGCTATGACATTTGGCTCCTAAGTTACTACCTGGATATCATTTTAATTGTTTTCTTCTACTAATAAAATATAGTAACTTTACTGCATTAGTTCCTTTATTACACTTCCAACATATATTTTGTTGCCATGCTCTTCCTAAGTATATTTGGGTCATGAAGATACATTACAATATATATTGAGAGCCAGTTTGTTAAAGACACAAGGAGTTCTGCATTATTTCTCACCTGTGCAAAACTAATTGGTTTTTCTCAGCTACTGCATATATATTTATTTTCCATTTTATCATCTCTATAATTGCAGTTTGAATTAGGAAAAGGACAGAGCGACCTGGTAAAAGAATTTGCAGGCATGGTCTGTGTAAAGGCTTCCCAGCAACCAGGATTTCTCAAGCCTGTCAAATTGCAGTGCTGTTGAACAGTCCTCACGTCCTTCTTGCCTGGGCCATGCAGGCACTGGCCGTTGCTCCAGCACTTTTTCTTTCCTGCATGACTTCCAAAATTTTCTTTGCAATAATGTGTAATATAAGGAAGGAAGGAAACCAGGTCTCACAATTCAAATGTTCAAGAACCACGAAACTTCAAAGAAGGGAGTTTGTTGTTTTGGGGTGTTTTTGGTTTTTTTGGTGGTTTTTTGGGTTTTTTTTTTTTTTTTGTTTTGTTTTTTTTCCTTGCTCCCTGTCTGGTTGCTGAGTATGTACAGTGCACTCAGGCTGGGTGCACCCCAGCTGCACCGTGAGGGCTCCTGAGCCGCACCTGTGTCACTGCACAGCGATGGCATGCCTGAAACTTCCTGGTGAAATGCAGCCCACATTGCTCTGTCTCCTGGAAATTGCTACCTAAGATTTTCTTTGCAGCCCCATATTTTCTCTCTCTTTTTGCTAAAGTAAAACTGAAAAGTCCAGCGTAAGTCCAGGACTGGGACTTCAAAGACTGCCACTGTTGCACCTCATTATGGCATGTAGTGATGTACCATGATGTAAGGGATCCAAATGGGACACACTGCCTGTGTCTCAAGGCAGAAAACATCAGAGGATCCTGGATCCAGTATGTCAGAGGGGTAGCACATAAGTGATCCCCAGGCAGTGCCCACCTGGACTCCCAGACAGGCTGAAGGGACATTGACCTTGCAGATTGAAGCTCAACCTGTGGAAATAGTTGAAACACTTCTAGTTTAGGAAAGCAAACCACACTAGATAAACTATAATTTTAATGGCATTTTCCACACATGCATACCTTTGAGCTGCCTACCATAAGTCTGTTTCCTGCCCAGATTCTCTGGATACCTTTCATATGGTGCATATGAAGCATCTGGAAATTAAATAAAGAGTTAAATAATGGCTCTCTTGTGTATGGAGCACAGTAAAAATTACTCAGTGAGTTTTTATAACTTTTTTAATATAATGAAGTTAAAGAGACTGAATGCAGGTTTTATGATATGAAAGTTCCAGAATGCTCCCAAGTCAGCAACAAGCTATTCATAATCTTTTATTACAACATTGTCATGATGACTCTAATCAAGTCCCTGCGCTACCTGATGATACCAGGGGTAGCATCAAGCTGGTAAATAAGGATAAGTTTGCATTTAATATGACTCTGGCTCTTGAATTTTTTCTAATATTAAAAGCCTGTTGATAAATTTGGTTCTAGTTTTCTAAAAATATTTGGGGTATGTAGATATCTGTAGGATGCAAACATATGAGCTGATTTGGTAAAATACAAGTTAGTGTTCCTACTACAAAAAAACTTCTTCACTTGGCTCCCTCCACAGTCCCCCACTGTCTGGGGGTTTCAAAGATCAGTAAAAATTTGATCTCAGCAAAATCTGTCAGGAAGACATGTAAGAGCATGTTGGTTATTACAAATGTTGGTTGCACTCACCTGCTAGGTTTTTTCCTGCATATCAATACTAGAACATTGCAGTGTCAGCTGGACCCCAATTCCTACAGAGCATCTGAGCTAACCTCGTACCAAGGGCTGAATCAGAGGGTTTACTTTGATGCCCTGTTCCATGTGTTCCTAACATTTTTGAGGTGCCATCTGTAAAAGCAGGCCTTCTGTTGGGGTTTGCACACATCAGTAAATTAAGTAATTGCTCCGGGTCATCTGTGTGCTAGCGCCATGCAGACAATGGTGTGTCACAGCTGTAAGATTTGCATTTGAAAAGTGTAAGTCTTCACTTGCTAGCACCCAAATCAGAACAGCTCTTCCCTCTCTTCAGCCTCGTGGCTGGGCTGTCCATTCCTGTAGAGCTTATACAGCCTTCTCTTAAAACTTCCAATGATGGATATTCCTCATCCAGTCTATTTCTGCGCTTAATTGCTTTTGCTATTAGAAAGCTTTTCCAAATGCCTAACTTAAACCTCACTGTAATTTAATCCATTATTTCACAATGGAGAATTAATTCCTTCCCTCTCTACAGCTACCTTTTATGTGTTAGAAGCCGCAGCCATGCCTCTCTGTGCTTTTCCTTTAGCAAACAGCTCCAGTTCCTTCAGGCTGTTGTTTTGGACACTCACCAGTGTCTGCATCACTTCTGAGCACCAACAGCCAGGCACAGGCTCCAGCTGGGGCCATGCCAGTGCTGAAAGAAGAGATTTCCACTATGTGTCACATAGGCAAAATCCTGCTTATATATCTCATGGCAATAGATGCTTCTCTGGAAATAGTATAAAGTTACTGACTTTGGTTCATATTGTGATCTACTAAGTGCCCTCTCCCTACAACCAGATCTTCTCCTGTTATATTGGTGTTTACCCCACTTAGTCTATTGCATATTTGAGTAGACAATTACCACTGCCTGTGTATGAATACCTTTTACTTGGTCTGACTGACTTGCACCTTCTTTTTTTCTTTTTTTTTTTCCCTTTTAATCATTTATTCAATTTGTCAAAAGGATTCTGAGTTCTAATTCTATTTTTCAGTGCTCCAGGTAATCCTTTCCAGACTGGGGTCATCTGAAAAATTAATAAGCATATCCTCTATGCCCCAGTCCATAGCAATAATGAAAATACTGAATAATGCTGGAGAAGGACAAACCACAATGAAACCCTTATTGAATTAAAGTGCATTAGAATAAATTATTTTCAATTGATCTAGCATGGAACTCACAGATGTGGATGCCTACCTGTGCTTGCCATGGCAATGCTGTAATATATGGTTGCAAGTCCAACAGAAGTAATGATGGCACAGTCAAAAACTTTGGAAGTTGTCCTTATTTTCTAACAGCAGTATAAATCCTTTCTGGAACCATGCTTTGACCAGGGTAACAGATGGTGTCCTGGAAAAAGGCCTCAGAAATTTCATTAACACCTGTGTCCAAGAACATGGGGAAATGTTGGTCTATATCTTTATATTTCTGAAAATTTGCCCTTCACATTTGCCACATGGAAAGACTCAGGTCAAGGCACTGAGAGTAGATTAATTGTGGGGACTTGGTGGCTGCAGTTCCACACCAGTATCCTGTTGGGTGGTGAGCACATGTTCCTGCTGGCATGGCTCTGCATGGTTCCCATTTACGTCAGGCTTCCTTCTGCCCTGAAACTCACAAGATCCTTCACTACAGGGCCTGCAAAGAGGTTTGTTTGTTTAAAAATAATTGTGCTTTAAACTGAGATTAAAAATCCTTTATTTAATTTTACATATGAATTAGGAAAAATGAAGGGAAATATATCTCCTATGCATTCAAGAACTTCTGTTGAAAGAAGTAAAAGAGAAAAAAAATTGCTATGAAAACCATATCTGCTTTGGTTGCAAGGTTATTTTTCTTTGGAAAAAAAAAAAGGTGTTTCAGGAAAAAAATTCAAGTAGTTCTATTCAATGTCATGTCATCTGCCTCTGAAGTCCCGGTAATGACCTTTGCTGTGGCAGTTTTTGATCAGCAGAAGGCATATAATGGCTTAATACATGAGATGTAGCAGGATCAAAACCAAGGAACAATCATCTTTGGAAGGCATCAATCAACAGGAATGAGTTCAGCTGAGGGCCACTGAGATGCTTAGGGTGGGAGTGCTTGCCCTCTCAGGACAAGCTGAGGGAGCAGAGGCTGGTTCATCCTGGAGAAGAGACAGCTTGGGGAGTACCTAAAAACAACTCCCAGTGCCCACAAGCTGGTCATCAAGGAGATGGAGCCAGGCTCTTCACAGCTGTGCCTGGTGGGAGAATGACAGACAATAAGCATAAAAAAAAATAAATAAAAAAAAAAAATTAAAAAAAAAAAAAAAGAGAAATTCAGGCTGGATATAGCAGAAGGATGGGAGAGACCTCCTGAGGTCCCTTCCAGCATGAATTTTCCATGATCCTGTGATTTGTACACTGACAAGGACACAGCTGTGATTTTAAGTTCCACTTTGAATCTCCTCATGCATTTAGCTCTGGATTGCACATGTAGTCAAATATGTTATTTAGTGTTTTTCATGGTGTAAATAATCTGAATAGTGCCTGTGACACCCTGTGAAGATACTCTGGTTGTAATGTAAAAGTAAACAGCCTGTTTTAAGAGAGAGAAATATGTCATACAGTCTGAGGAAACATTTGAATTAAAATAATTGCTGTTCTGGAATATGACACTTATTCAGGAAAAGCCATAGGTAGGTAGAGACAGCTGTAATGCATCATTTTCCTAGCACCCAAAGATCACCGAAGATCTGCAGTTTAAAACTTTTTTAGTGCAGTGAAAGATGATTTATCTGATCTATATGGTACAGTCCAAATGTTCTGTGATAAAAATGAGCTATTGATCTGAGGAGATTCTAATTTAGATCTGCTCACTTAAAAAGAGTAATAAACTGAAACAGTCTGGGAAGCTTATGTTTCAAATGACTTATCAAGGAGTTAAAAAATTTAGTAACCTGAGCCAGCAATAACTTTAACAGTAGCCAGAGTCCCAGATTTTACTGAGCCAAATTTTCCTGAACTATTCACAGACTTATGTGGATAATAGTTGTTTGTTCTGCTACACTGATGTCCAGAGATGCTCATTTATAGGAGATTTTATGAAAAGAAATGAAAAGTAAAAGACATTCTGGAGAGTTCAAAACATAACCTCAGCAGCAATAGTGAGTAATAGCTTTTAGGGCATAATGTTGTAAGTAAAGTATGAAGGGGTCAGTCCTATTTTCCCATCGATTTTCCATTGCTGAAACTTGACGTTTTGCCAAGGATTTGGTGTGATTTCTAGAAAAAGTTTTATTAATGTTTTATTGCTGAAAATGTGACTAAATAGGTACTTTGGCCGTCCAGTTCTTCACAATCATACCTTTTTTTTTACTGCCTAGGCTGCATAGCTCTGATTTTTTAAAGACGTTTATGAAATGAGTATGAATTTAGTGGATTCAAACACTATAAATGTGAATGCACAAATTGCTGTAAGATTGCACTCAATTTTCAATAACTCACACCGTTGTATCCTACACAGGTAGGCACACTGTGTAATATTCCCGTTATGACCTGGATAACAGAAAAGCATGGATGTCCTCATATGTGAAAATAATGAGCAAAGGAGGACTGGAAGTATTTGAGAGGGTTAGAATTTAAAACAATACTTTAGAGAAATTATCTGAAGTTGGGAAGATGGAGCCTGGTACAGACAAGAGCAAAAAGTGCTACACCTGGAAAGCAGAACAAAATGAAAAAGGAAAAATAATTCAGTGGCAGGAGCACAGCAGAAAAGATGATTGTAGGGAATTGTAATCTAAACATTACTGATGTCATGCTGTTTCCAGAAAGGCATCTTCTATCCTGGAAAATGAACAGCAGCTCTTCTCTCACCAGCACTTGTAAAGCCTGGCAAGGAGTGCCATGTCCTTGTTTAGATGTCACATATCTGCAGAGATAAAGACCCTCTGCTTGGTGTTAAGAAAAGTGTCACTTTGAAAGTATTTTCTGTAGGGCATGATTGAAATACAATAGGTTTGACTTTGCTTTGCAGGCTGGTAGAAAGGCAGAAGAAAGTTGATGTTGCAGAGATTGTGCAGAGGACAAGAAGGACAAACAGCAGACTAGAATAATTTGCAGCAAAAGAGAAATCTGGACAAGAAGCTGTCTGGTTAGAACAGTGAAACAACGGAACAAGTAAACAAGGACACAAACCCTCTGTCACTAAAAGTTTTGAGAAATGTTTAATACAGATATGAATTGCTCCTTCAAAATGCACCCTCTAAGGGGAGCCATGAGTTCCTATCTTTTAAGTAGACTCTTATTAGTAAGTAAGAGGAGTCTCAAGCAAGATGGCAGAGGAGATTGCAAGAGGTCTTACTCAAAGTTATGAAGGTAGAGTCCTGAGATATGTAGAATCCATGTTTCATTATCTATGATAAAATTTAATTCAATTCTCCCTGCCAGGAGACTGTCTAATGACCACATGATACCTATAAGATGGTAGAAAATATTTGTTACAGATCCCATTTCCAGTAAAACAATAAAATATGCCCTAGAACAAGACCTGAAGTCTAAAACAGGAGTTTCAGAAGATACAGGTTCTACTTGCTTTCTATGACAAAGGAGGGCTGTTCCAATGGAGGTGAAATCATGTTTCTCTTTTGTGTGTGTGTGTCAGGGACTGCTCCATGCACGTTCTCTCTGTGCCCCAGGAGCATTGAATCACTGTTGCACAAACATTCACAGAGCATTTGTTAAAAAGAAATAGATTTGAGAGGTTGTTTCCACAGGGTTATGCTCCAGTCCCTCAAACAGCATGGTTGGTTACTTTCCAGACAGTGATGGGAGTCCCTGTTGTGAGGGTCCTTGCAAGAGCATCTTCAGCTGGACCTGGTTACACTCCCCAAACCTCTGCTCACTTGTTATGATCCATCTGGGCAGTGGTCCTGCATGAGCATTGCAGCACATTCATAGTCTGTTTCTATTGATAGTATGAAATTATGCAAAAATATGTGCCTTGACTCTGTACCAAACACTGTGCTGTGTGCTCAGTTCTGCATCTGTACAGTTTTTGCTATTTACAAGTATATTACCTATGCACAGTCTGGTCAGTTCTGCAGCAGAAACTGCCTAGATGGGTCCCTTGGATGGCCAGGTTCTTGTCCAGGCTAGTCAACACATCTAAATACTGCCTGTCAGTCCATCCAGGCAGCAGGAGTTGCCCAGGGAAATCTCCAGGCCAGTCTGATGGTTCTCCTGGAGGGCTCCTGCAGCAGTGGCCCAGCAGCTCTGCTGTGCAGGGGCTGGGAACTCAAGCATCCCCTCCTCACAAGGCAGTGTCTGGTCTTGGGCTGACCACTTGATTCTTGCATGCAGAGGCTGGCTGGGAGCTTCAGGAGCAGGAAATGAGGGTGAAGTGTGCTGGCTGCACAGCCAGGCACATCCCTGATCACAGCTACACCACATTGGCAGCTATAGGGCAATTTGAATTTCAAACTTAGGTCTCATGTATGACTGAAAATCCATGGCTTTTGCCTCACACACATTCACAGAGCAAAGAGTACATGCTAAGCTCCAGAGTAGAGCCGTGTGTGCCAAGCATCCTCTGCACCAATTATCACCTTATTAATTCCCATGGCAGTGCTTATTACTCTTTCCCAAAAGAGCACATTCTCTATGCATTCACTACTTGTCATTGTAAACTGAAGTTCTTTGTTAAAAATCTTCACTTGATGGACAAATTTAGGAGCACATAAGCCTGATGAGATAGCAAATTAATAATGGCCTGCCTGCATCAGAAACCAATGGAGATGTTGTAGTTTAAATGACTGTTTTAGGGTTGGCAGATAAGTCCTTTCATCTTCTATATGCAAACTAAACTTCCTGACCCAACAATGATGTCTGCCAGCAATAAGCACAAAGCTCTACTTGTATTTAATCCTTGTACATATTTCTCAGACTGGACAAGTGTGCATTTTACTACATCCTTGAAGATTCCTTCCCAATGACTTTTCCTATGTATTTAGTGTAGAGAGGACAATGATGATACAAAATTCAGTTCAAAACATTGAAGCTCCTGCTTTGCAACTCCACCAAGCTTGTGAAACCTTTGATACTTCTCTTAATATTATCTATGCAATTAATTTAATTACCTGCGCATGAAATGGCTTCATATAATGACTGGTAGTTTCAAAATAAAAGGCCACACTGTATTTTGGAGATTTGGATGGGGAAAAAATAAAATGAAAGATATTTCAAGGGGGGCAGGGAGAGAAGAAATGTGCCTATTATATAAATAAAAAATATAGAAATGGCTACTCCAAGGAGGTAACAGTAGATTTTTGGGTCTGTGATCAACCTATTCTCTAATTCTTGGCTAGAAACAGAGAGGAAGCTCTGAAAGAATGACAGAAATCCACACTGAGGAATATTCAGAGAATCAAAGATCAAGTAATGCTCTGTTTGGTACATAAAATAATCCATGGCTAATTCCCTCATTTTTTCGCCCTAGTTAGACAGCAAGCTAAATAGTGGCTATAACTCTTCTGGAATCAATTTTTCATTTACAAACAACAATATAAGTCCCCTCTACTACAGTGTGCAAGTATTAATAGTTTGAGAACAGATACCATACAATCCCAAAATCATAGAATCATTTGGTTTGGAAGGAACCTTAAAGATCATCTAATTCCAACCACTCTGCCATGGGCAGGAGCACCTTCCAATAGACCAGGTTGCTCAAAACTCCATCCAACCTGGTCTTGAGCACTGCCAGTAGTGGGGCATCCACAGCTTCTCTGAGCAACTTGTTCCAGTGCCTCACCATCCTCATGGTATAGAATTTCTTCCTGGTATCTAATCTAAACCTGCCCTTGTTAAGTTTGAAGTCATTCCTCCTTGCCCTGTCACTACACGCCCTTGCCAAAAGTCCCTCTC
>JAWWEU010000081.1:139004690-139016795 GCA_035583155.1 Acropternis orthonyx | reverse complement strand
CCTCTCCAGCTGTCCTGTATTGCCTCTTTTGATACTGGAAGGTGCTATAAGGTCACCCCAGAGCCTTCTCCTCTTCAGGCTGAACAGCCTCAACTCTCAGCCCATCTTCAGAGGAGAGGTGTTCCATTCCTCTGATCATCTTCATGGTCCTTCTCTGGATTCACTCCAGCAGATCCATGTCCTTCTTATGCTGGGGACCACAGAGCTGGACACAATACTCCAGGTGGGGTCTTGAAAAGGCAGAGTAGAGAGGAAAATCACCTCCCTCAACCACTGGTCATATCACATCACCTGAAACATCAGTAACAGCTCTTCTGAAGAGCTAATTCCTTCAGGATTTCATTTCAAATGGATCCACTGGGAAATGCAGTAAGATAAGGTTGTATGGCTAAGAATTTTTGAACTGAAATATAGTGGGACAAGAGAGAGCTCATGGGGATGAAGTTCTGAGGATTTCAGTTTCTCTAGTTGTAAAAGCCAAATAATGTCACTGGTCTTCTCTGGAAAACATTTTGAGATAAAAGCAATCTAATAGCATTGTAGGAGAAAAAACAATTTGAAATCAGGAAGTTCCCATACTCAGATGGATACTCCATCAATATAAGTATCCATTGGCTGCTAGAAAACTGCTTTTAAATAAATGGAAATTACATGGTTTTGTAGTATTTTAAGGGGAAAAAAATCCCCGCCTTTTTGCCAAAGAGCCTTACAGTTTATATGAGCCTAGGGGATTTCTACAGCTTTCAGCATCACAACATCTCAATGAAGGATTATGTTTATAGTCCTAAACACAAAGAGCCCCACAACTGCCACTCTGCTTCACACTCGGGACTTCAGAGACACAACCAGAGAAGATTTCAAAGCCTGCTGGAAACAACTATACTCATTGCAGCTCTTTCAGTGGCCTCCAAATCAGACCTGTGCCTCAAGCACAGGCTGCTTGAGCCAAAGTGGATTCCTTTTTTGCTACACCCTTGTTTGACCCTCACATTGAATTGGCAGTGCTTTAGGCCTCACATGATGCCATAAATGAAAAGATCTGTATGTAGGTCTTGTGTAGCACTATCATCACAATATGTGGCTGATAGAGGCTCATAGTTCCAATAAGGATGGGCAGAGAAAGAGTTAATGACCTGCATGAAAGCACCTGAAGTAATACTATGCCTCCAGCCACACAGGCATCTGCCTTTCAGCCCAGTAGGAGTAGTGACAGCAGAAGGGCTGAGAACGAAATAGACAGAGCCAGAAATGTTAGCCTTGTTAAGCTATATTCATTAGCAGTCACTTCTGTGGATTTTCAGAGTATTTTGGACACCGGGTATAAAAATGCATCATATTTTCTGCACATGCAAAACTGCTAGATTTTTAAGTGCAAACATACCAGTGTTGATATTTACACAGCAGGAAAAACCTTGTTGTTTTTCACAGCTAGCAAAAGGGAAATAAATACCCCATGAATAGCAACCAAATTCCAGATTAAGGAGGATTTGGGCCACTTGATTCATGAAGGATACATGCAGGAGATCCATACTCTCATGGCTGGGTGTCTCAATCAGCCTGAATTATTACAAATGAATCCTAGTAGGAAGGTATCCAAATGCAGTGTAGAGTGTTTATTTGAATTGCATTGTGCTGGAGTGTGCTGAGTGCCTGTCCCACCTCCTGCACTTCCCACCTGCTTGCACTTGCAAGCTGTATCAACACGACTCCATCATTTGCTTTGCCATATTTTGTCAAATGACATTTCATCTGTGCTTTGCTTTCTCATTGTAGACCAAATTGTACTCTCACTAACAAAAGGCTACTCCCTTGACATCAGTGCAGTAACACCTGCGCAAGAGGAAACTGGCTGTGTTTATACTCACTGTGCTGCTGACTATTTAGACCTAGTAAAGGAACTTGGGAAAAGACTAGGCAGTCTATCAGCTATTAACTTACAGACTATTTCACACTTCATATGCCTTTTCTCTGCTTTCAGAACTGTGTTGCTCAAAAAGGCTTGTCAAATTTTAGTGACTTTGCAGCTTGTGCTCACACTGCCTGCATTAGTTCACTGAATATGGATTTCCAATACCTCTTTCACATTCTCATAGTTCTTGTAATTAGATTTCTCTTCCATCATCATCTGAAATAGCCAGACGCCAATTTTGTTCTGTCCTAATTGCTGCTAACGACTTATTGATGCAAGCAGTTGCTTTCCATCTCTTTGCCATAGAGGTGTTTATATACGGCTCTTTCATGCAGTATCAGGAGAAATATTTCTTGGTAAGAGCTAGGGTCTGATGTAGTTTTCTTGATATTCCTTCAGTACAGGTTATCTGGATACTATTGACATGATGGAGGTCAGAATATTTAGAACTACTAATGGGAAGAATGTAAAGGTATGGAAGTACCTGAAAATGTACATAGCTGACTAATGAACAGTCTTGAACAGTACTGACAGTAAAAAATGCCCAGGCATCTGAGCTAAACCAAAACCAGTGACAACGATCTGTGAAATATATACCAAATGAACATAGAAAGTGTCAGAGCACAAACAAGATACATGTTCATTGTAGGCTTTCAATTCTAATACTTACATGTCTGAATCATAAAAATGGGACTTACTGGAAAATTTTTAAAACAGGAGATTTCAGAATGGTAGTCGTTGGATTTGTGCAGGCAACACTTTTACTATCCAGCAAAGACTTGTATTTCAGACATTCTTCTATGCTATAAAGCAACAATACAAAGACTCTGAAGCATTTTTCCTGAACAACCAGGCAGGATTCCTAATTCCCTGTGTTTCTGTCCGTAACAAGTAAGCAGATCACTGCTGAACATGCTACAAACATGTTATACAAGTAATGGTACACAGGTAATATGAGCTACTCTATTCTTATGGTTATGCTGGAATTCAATTGTAATAACAGCATTATAAATGAGACAAGCAATTTCATGACCACACATGGCTCCTCTTGTACTGCACAGCTCCATCAACATTACAGATCTCCATCAGATCAGATAAGGCAAGAATTGGGTCTGGAACATCTAAAGTCATTCCTATTCAGGTCACTGACTTGGGATTTCTAGAAGGCTGGTACCTTTCACAGAAGTGAGTTACTCAGTAGTGGCTCTACACAAATTTCCAGACCCTGTCACTACTTATTCACAGTCTTGCTTCTGGTGCAACTAGCTGTGTGAGAGGTCCTGATTGCAGGATTATGCACTGGAAAGCTATGACTAGACTTCTGGAAGACCCAGAGCTTCACCACAGAAAACCTCACTTAGGCTATCCTATGAAGAGTGAATACTAAGAGTAAAGGAAGGGTTCAAGTCACTCAGACTAACTCAGACTTGGTTGGCCACATGTACCAGAGAACTTTTGGGGCTTTTGTTCTGAACTGCAGAACAACCTGTGATAATAATCTTGATAAATGTAAAGATGACAGGTCAAATAGGGCACAGTTTTCTGCTCTTGAAAGGAAGAATGTATTTTCTGCTTTCAGGACTGTAATCCTTAGGAAGAAACTACAAAGTGATCTTCCATGTAACTGGTATGGCACTGTCTTGTAAAATTCTTTCTAAATAGTTACCTCCACTTCTAAAGAAGAGTGCTAAAAGTAGACATTAAACAAATTAAAACTCACTCAGTGGTTAAGAAAGTGGGGTTTTGGCATGCACAGTTAGCAATTCTTTTGTCAATTTTGCAAACTATTCCATTTCACATCGTTATTCCATTTGGATTAATTTCTGGAATTCAGCAGCCCACACAACACACTTTTAATGCCATATTTTTATTTTAGCAAATTCCAGTTTCATTTTTAATTTCTGAATAATTTTTTTAAATTTTTGTATTTCATTAAATGAAAATTCTCATAGCAGGTTTTTTTTTTTTTTTTAAAGTAATGTTTAATGCTTTAATGCTTGTTTAAACAAGGACAGTAGTGGCATCTGTCAGAGAGATGCTGCCAATAAAATTTGGTGTATTTTTTCCATCAGAGACTATAAAGAACATCTCTGACTATAATGTCATCCAGAAACGTGGTTGTAAGAAAGGCTCATATCTTCCTGTTTTCTCTCACCTTGAGATTTTTTGTGAAGGAAATTAGTGTCATAAGAAAATCCAATATTGTTTTCTTCATAGCACCTTCTGCAAATTGCATTGAGAAGCCGGAGAGAATTGTTTTTAATAGTGTAAGAAACTGGAAGGTTAATTTTGCAAGCATTTCAAATATTCTACCATTCGATATTGTCCCTTCCTGTCAAGCATATGGTAGATACTCCTAATTGAAACAGAAGGGCACAATAGAGTTCAGATTACTTTTAATGCAGTGATCGGTGCTAAAGCCAATCATGTTAATAAAAGAACAGAACAATTATGAAAGAAACTGTCATTGTATCTGGACTACAGCTGCTCACTGATATAAGTCTTCCATAGAAGAGGCATTGTTTAACCTCAGACAGTGGAAGGTAAAAAGAGAAAGTTGCCCTTTCATAATCACCTTTGTTCTAGGCATGGCATTCACTGAAACAATTGGAGGAGGGCTTGTATCAGCTAGTATTTGTATGGGTGGTTGGGTCACTGACAAAGGCAGTTCCCTCCTTTCCACGTGTTCTGCCTTCCATTTCTGAATTCATCCTTTGCTATAACTTTATGGGTTAGTCTCAGTTTGGGATAAAGACATCTAAAATTAGGTGTTTGCAAGTAAATGTCTGTAGATGAGCTTGGTGCCTAAACCCCTGCTGTAGTCAGTACCTTCAGTGGAGGTTAGGGAGATCCAGCTGCCAACCTGGAGGGAGCCTGAATGTCTCTACTGACTCTATGTCCCTTAATATAATACTAGTTAGGATTCTATTAAATTAGTAAACATAGGTGTCCAGTGCAGTTTCAGGTGACCTAGGAAACCTACACAACTGGCAGATATAGCCATGACCTGCAGGAGACCTGTGTTCTTCTAGACTTGCAGCTGAAGGCCAAGTGACCATCTCAACAAATTCATGCAGCCATCTTGAAAAGCACTAGGCACCTACCTTTGGGCACCTGAATCAAGCCCTTACATTTAGACATCTTAATTTAGGTATCTCAGTCTTGAGCTGAATGCCTGCACTGCATACAAAGGATTTTTGAATCTGAGCTACCTTTAATCACTGAAGAAGTCTGCAAGAATCACATGTTCCTCAGAGGGAGGTAAGGACTCCTCCTGTAGCAGCATTTATGGGGAGAATCTTTATGGATACTAAATCTTTCCACGTGGAAAACACTGCTGTTAAGCTTAAGAGGCTAAAGAAATCCAATCATGGAACTGGAGAGTTAGGGTGGCAATATACAGTTTCATCTGTTCATGCAAAGAGAGGATACTGACTACAGGGGATTAGATAAAATATCAATGTCACAGTTATTTAAACAGCCTTAATATATTTTTTTCAAACTAGATGAGTCAATAAGTGGGAAAACAGGTTTCCAGACCACCTTTAGCAGAATACCATTAGAATAATAATTAATAGCTAATAACTCACATATTCTTAGTGAATAAAGGTTTACTGGAGCAAGATGAATAAAAATAGAAAACATGTATGCAAATTCCAAACAGCCATGCACTCCTTTTTCCCATAGGAACTCAGAAATAATTAGCATCTCTGAAAATTCATTCACTGATTTTGATGGCTATATATGATTCAGGTACTTCATCTTAAATTGAGTATTCCATTTCTAATGGTTTCCACAAAATACTGCCATGGTAACAGAAGAAAGACATATCTTAGATTCCTGGAAGTGGCAAGATAGACAATTACTCTGATTAATAAACATTTTGGCAGTACAATTCAGTACTTAACCTCTGCTGGTTCGTGGCTCAGATAGACAAGGAAATGCACTGAATTTGCTGAATTGTCAAACCATTCTTACTGCTTTAACAGTATCTTCTTCTCACCTTTACATTGATTTTTTTCTCCTGACCTATGTTTTAAAACTTGGTAAGTCCCCAAAGACAGTGGTACCAAAGTTTCTGCCTGGTTGTGGTTACAGACTTCACCCACAATCTTTTCTCCACTGAGAAAAGCTGAGAAACTGCAGTCAGCCAGCTCTCTGCTGGAATGGGTTGTTAAAATTATCTTGCCCCACATCAGAAATCATACTGATGGCTTCAGCTTTCTCTCTCAGCAAAAGAAAGAAGAAAACAACTGCCTCCTTCACTGCATCATTTCTTTCCCAAGAGTAGCCACAACCTGAATGGAGAGGTCACAGTGACCAGTTCTCCCACACCTGGTGCAGGAAGAACAGCTGAAGGAAAGGTCTCCCCAGGAGGTTTTGTGGTAGGAACATTGAAACCAGTATCTCAGCAGTCATCTGTCTCTCCGTATGAGTGAATTTCCAGAAGAAATGGCCTCTCTTCTTGGAACCTCCCATGCAAGCATGTTTCTCCTTAATGTAGTGGCAAGCCAATATGTGCATTTATGCAATGTGTGCTGAAATCACTCTGGGTTTGTTAAGTAGCAAATCTCCTGTAGGAGTCATAGCTGCTCCATGAAACAGGAAAAGCAAGGTCACACAAAGCTCACTGCTTTCTCTTCCATCTCCAGAAGATGGAAAGTAGCCAAAGAGATGAGAAATATGTTGTGTGGGAGTGTGCAGCACATTTTCAGGCGAACTTCACAGGTCTCTTGCCCATGGCATGACTGACGTGAGCTTCATGCACCCACACTGGGGAGCTCTTTTGTTGTCTGAGGAACACTGTCCACCTTCTGTTGTACCTATTGATGGGGTCTCGGTGAACATGCTTCATGGTCCTGCTTAGCTCTGATCCTTCCAACAGCAAGGACTTGAAACTTCAGACATTTTCAGAGACCCAAGGATCAGACAGGCTTGGCGCAGTTTTGACATCAGACCTTAGGAGGAGTGTTACTTCTGGTGCGTGAGGGGGTGGTGAGACATTTTAAGTAAGTACTCAGATGTATTCCTGTCTTCTTGAACCTGCACAATGACATTAGAAGAAAGAGTGTTATAAGTATGCTTGAAAGGGAAAGGCAAGTTTCTAAAAACTTTAAAAGAAAAGAGTCCATATGGAATTCTGAAAGTTAAAAAGAATTCAGAGGGAAACTATAGGAATGAATTGTGACCTGAAGAGATGAAACCAAAGGAGGTGACTTGGCTTTTGAAAGCCAAAGAATATTGCAGAGTAGTTAAAAGTGTCTATAAGAGAAAGATATCAGATAATAGCATGATTTCTAAAGAAATAGCAGGTCATTCCTTAACAACAATATCGAATGGCTGGAGGCTGAAGTCTGAAAATAAATTGAAGAATTAATTAAACTGCCAGCTAAAATAATTGAAAACAGAGCAATTCCATTTGTTTTCCAGATAAATGACTTTGCAAACAAAAAGTTTTCTCTGTGGAAATGTGGATGTTTTCTATCTATTTTCAGTACAAATATGCTGTTTGATGCCTTTGTGGATCAACTTTTACTAGCACATTGCCCTGTTGACATGAAGATTACATTTTTCATTACGCTTTGTTGCAGAAAGGTCTCATGATATCTATGCTTTCTCAATAAAAAGGGAAAGACAAGTACAACAAAATATGTAAATCAATCAGATTTGATTATGGTGAGTTTGAGCAAACCACACCTTCTGGGTTTGGAGTTGTTTTCAGAAGCATTCTGAGAATAAATTACACTGATTTCAGGATACAAAATAATTAAAGGGGAGGGAAACATTTTCTAAACAGTTCTAGTTAGTACATGCTAGTTGAATAAGTACCTGATTAAATACTTTTTTACTCAGACCACTTTTAATCAAGACATTATCTTTTTAAAATATATATTCAATTAAGAAAAAAAAATCAACAACTTGTGTTTCTTTTATAAACATGAAATTCTAGTTGAATATATAGCCATACTCTGAAAATGAGGCAAGTAGTACATCTGACCTTCCTTTAATTAAACTATGAAAATACTGGAATACTGTAGAGTCCAAGAAGTGGAAAACTATTGCAAAA
Organism: Acropternis orthonyx; assembly: GCA_035583155.1. Lineage (NCBI taxonomy): Eukaryota > Metazoa > Chordata > Aves > Passeriformes > Rhinocryptidae > Acropternis > Acropternis orthonyx. The sequence continues at coordinate 139,008,819 of JAWWEU010000081.1, read as the reverse complement.
ATGACTATTTTTTAATCAACTTATCCATGCCAACTTTTCTCTCAAACACATTTCATTGAATATAATAAAATAAGTTTGTGTGTCTGATGATATTGTATAAACTTCACACAAAAAGAGTGTAAAGACAGGGCAGTTGAACTTTATGGAGTTTATGTCAATTTGCAAAATAAGAAAAAAGAGAAGGAAGAAGAATAAAGAAAAGAAAAGGCAAACTTCCACAGACAGAAGGTACCAGCTACATGGAAACCTTATTAGGTCTTACTTTGCTAAAATTCTTTCTTTTGCACTACTTAGGTGCTTTCTTGACTTAGTTCCTAGTAATGCTCTAGGGAAAAGTTACACAGATGGCAGAAATTTGCTACAAGAAGAATTTACTGTCATTCCTCCCCTTAATAGATGGGAATGTAATATTCATTAAAAAGATTACAAACTTCAGTCATCCCCTAATGATCATGCAAATTCTCTCATCAATGCATAATAGAACAAAAGAGATCTGTGCATTAAGAATCACTTCTACCACTTTCTATGGCATTTCATTAAAATGTTGTATTTCAAACAACATTTTGCAGAAGTTACTTATCAGATTTGCTTATGGGGCACATCAGAATAAGGAGGAAATGGCAGATTCTTCCCTGCAGTTCTGCTTTGTTTTTGCTTGGCTTGGCCAGATTTGGATGTGCCACTGGTAAAATCCATCATAAAATATTTACGCTTGGTGTGGATTTTTGTTTCTTTGATACAAATGAAACACCAGGACTCTCTTCAGGATGTGGAAAGAGTTCATGAAAATCCTTGCAGACCCAATAACTAGAAACAAGAAATAAAAAACTCTGTGCTACTTATGGCCACACTCTCACTTGAGCAATCACAAGAAGGTATGTTTATTTGGAGTGCTGGCTGGTAGTAATTTATCTGTCTTTAGGTTGCTTTACATAATGTTTTCACTCACAATAGCACAGATCCCTCAGAAAGAAAAAAACAAAAAAACAAACAAACAAACAAACAAAAATTTGCATCATAAGCCCTGTCATCTGCCCAGAGCTATGGACAGTGGTGAGTAAAAGCTGCACTGAGTTACACTCAAGAAGTAAAATGTTGACAGGAAGAATCTCAAGTCAGAGTTAGCCTGGGAAACTGGGCTGCCAGTAGGAGGGAAGGATAAGAAGGATGGACATCTGAAATTTAGTCCAATTTAGGTTTCTGCTCTAAATCATTCTTAGAATGCTCTTTTCTTTGATTACCTGGGGAGTCCACAGAATAACTTTGTAACTTAGGTAACGTGTCTTAAAACTCCATGCATTGACCAAGACCTCTTCTTTCACCAGCATTTCAGCTATTACATGCATGGAATAGCTGTGAGGAAATAATATACGATTGCTGTTTTCCTTCTACTGGAAAAACCTAAAATTTAATTCACCATGAAATAAGACCATGTGCTTAAATGATAGTTAAAACAGCTGTGAGGCTGCTCAGGCTTTGTGAGAGCTGAAAAACCCATGAAATGCCTGAGGAAATTAGCAGAACAGCAGGTCTCTGATGGTGTGTCCTCCTGGTCAGTGCACCATGCTCAGGGGTTGGGAGAGCATCACTCAGGTCACATCACAGTGGAAATGACCTCCCGCTTAGACAGGGCTGATCTGACTGCTGTAAGAAGACGTCTAGAGCAGTCCAGTGAACAGCGATATTTTTTAGGTGAGAAATGCAGTGTAAAACCCTTGACCTTGATGTGCTTATCCACCTCTGAGGATATGAATTTCATTTTCTCTTTGTTTTTAACAGCATGTCGGAAAATAACAAGTCAAGGCTCTGGATTCATCTCAGGTGAAGTTCATTTATCAGGTACCAAGTTGTTCTAAAAACAATTCAACTTCTACATAACAGATAGTCGGTAAGGATTAGATTTTTTGCTAGCTTTCTGGCAGTCTGTGAGTACAAGAACATTTCAATATCAGGGTTTTTCTTTATCTGATGATGACATTATTCAAAAGGGAGTGGGGTTGAAGCAAGGAATACAAAGTCATGCTTGAGTAACTCTAATCATTAATAACTTGCTGATTTATAATTGGCTAAAATCCCTCCCACATTTCAGTTGTTAGTTCAATGGATTAACAACACAAGGACACTGACCTGCCTTGTCTTTGCAGGAGGAACTTCCTGAGTGGAGATGCAGGAGCATTGAGCTCATTATGCATATTGGGCAGGGGAGGATCAGTCCTACTTCAGAGAGGGAAGATGGGGAGCAGAAAATGTGGCAGAATTAATGAAAGGCTTTTTTTTTTTTTTTTCCTTTATGCTATGCTTTTTCTAAAATGGGGCAAAAAAGAAGAATCTGTGTTAGGTCTGAAAGTATGACTAGGTGTAAAACAAGATTGTACCATTTTAAGGGAAAAACATCACTAAGAATTACTTTGGCTTGTCAAAAACATCAGGCAGAAAAGGGGATACAATGAAGGAATCAATGGATTTAAACCATATTGGATTTGGAGAAAGAAAAGATCACTGCAAGAGTTCTCCAAGAAAAGAGATGCTTTGCCAAGTTTATTTTCATTCCTGGTTTCCACAAGTAATAGAAGAAATCTGATTTGCACCATCTTCTTGCTGCAATTTAGATAAGTGACAAATTATGGCAAGGTGTTTGCTGTGGGACACCAACACAGCTCTTGTGGATCAGCACACCCCTGTTCCCTGGACCATAAGCTAAAGCTGTGGAAATAGGTGGCTCTAATCCACCATTACCCCTGCAGGGCTCAAAGAAGTCAGGCTGGTTACGTCTTCCATCAGCCAGGGCCCTGTCCCAGAGATTAATTATAAACATTTAAACTAGATAAGGAGTTTGACCAAAGCTCTGCAACTGTAACCCAGTTAGATTGCTGTCAATTTTTAGTATACCCACTGGCAGGATCAGACTTCATAAGTTAAATACAGCTGATGGATCAGTCCTTCAATTGGAAAATGCAGTTGTATTAGATTCTGAGAGTACAATTTGACTGCATTTTTCACAGGAAAAATTCCAGCTGGTTTGTTCTGGCAGTGTCAAAATGTTTTTTGTATTTATATTCCAATTTCATTTAATAAGTTAGATATTCTGTATTGTAAGAAACTCTTTTTTAATACAGGACATTATCACAATGAAGTGGTTTTTGTTGTTTTTGACTAAAACAATTTTTACTGAATGGGAAGTTTCACCCTAGTGACTCTACGTTTTTGTTTAGAATTTGAGAATAATGACAGAGAAGTCATTCTTTCCTATATAACAGCAAAACAACTGTTTTCCATCCAGGTCTACCACTGACAATGATTGGAGAGAAACTGGGGACAAAACTGAAAGGATTTGAAAAAAGTAGGCGACATTTGCAAAGCAATAATATTTATGACATGATCCTATTTGTATGATAGCTCATTCTCCTCTGTCAGATGCTAGGTTGATAATCTACTGGAAAGCTGCTGCCTAGTAATGGATAAATTTTCTTATCTATTATATACAGATATTTTCATCCCTATTGCCTATTTCAGGGTTTATACCTTGTCCTACTCTCACATCTGAGCAATGCCCACACAAATCGAGCCTCAAAGTGAATTCCTTACTGGAACTCAGTTTCAGTACTTTGCCCATCAGAATCCCTGGTGTAGAGTGTGGTGGTGTTCTGCCTTTATTCCGGCATCCAAAACTTACACAGTGTGCTGGTTTAAAGGTAAACCAGCAGGAGGAATGAATCCAACTCACAAACAGATTATAAGTCAGAATTACAGTTTAGTAAAAAGATCACAATAGGTACAAGGGTACAGAGGAAAAAGTCTGTTTAACCCACAAAAACAAGTGTGTAACCCAGCACCCCTGGGACACGAACAGAATGGTGATTGTCAGCCCCTGTGCTGAGCACCACCTGGCCCTCCTAAATGCAAATTAAGAGGAAAGAAGAAAACCTGTCAGGGAGGATGATGGTCACAGTCCAGCTGAGAGTAGCAGTTGCAGTCCTGCTGAGGCTCTGGTCGTCCTCTGTGTCAGACCAGCAATCCACAGTCCCAAAACCTCAGTTTATATATGCTTAGGTTCAGGTGGGAGTGCCCAGTACTTCCCCAAGGGTGGGGAGTTTCACAATGGGTGATTTACACTCTGGCATATTTTTGG
>JAWWEU010000081.1:138975875-139004590 GCA_035583155.1 Acropternis orthonyx | reverse complement strand
TGAGCACGGAAGTATACGTGGCACAATGCAAGGCGAAGCTATACGGAAACTGGGAAACTATATAACTGCAAGGACTGAGAGGGGGGGTGGCGTGCCCTTAGCAGAGTTAGGACTCCCTAAGGCCGTCCAGCGCGCTGCATCGCTTGCTGCTGCTTGCTAAATTTGTAATAAATTTTCTTTTATTCCAAACTGGTCCTCATAATTTATAACAAGATGAAGTGTCATTGTCACTGGATATAAAAGGGCTCAAAGAATCTACCAAAAGTAGACATTTACCACTGACTTCCATTTCATCAGGATGATTAAGATAAGTAAATACCAATTTGTGATAAACACAATTTCTGAAACGTATAACTGTCTTAAGGAAAGTACAAACAGCTTTTATTTTAAGCATATCCAGAACTGTGTTTGGGAGATGTTTGGTTGAAGATTCCTGAACAGTCATTGACTGTCATCCTGAAGATGGGCTTTACCCAGGTACACAGCAAAGTTCCTACTTGAAAGAAGCAAACTATGTAGGTTTACAAAACACTGACATTTTGCACAACAGAACTAATGTAATGCCATCATTTACAGACTGTTGCCATAAAGTACCATGGATTTATTATTTGAGATACAAAAATGCTGCTTACTGGACTCAGTTTCCCTCAATATTTAAACTGGATTCACAGACAATTTCAAAGCTCTGGGTTCAGCACTTGTATCTTTTTTACTAGATAAAACACAATGAGAGAGCTCTGGCCTTCTACTGAGTCAGAGAATTTCCTGAGAAAGATTTACATGAGGACAGACTGACTGCACACATCCATCACAGACAGAATTCTTCTGATGTCTACATTGCTGTAACTCCTAATTTACTTTACTCAACACTTGCTTTAGCTTTGATACAAAGACAATTTTGCATTTGTTGAAGTATAACCTACAGTTTGGCAACAACTCAATTTTCAATAATTTAAAGGAGGCTTACAAGAAAGACAGGGACAAACCTTTTAGCAAGATCTGTTGTGTTAGGACAAGAGGAAATGTTCAGATTAGATATAATGAAGGGATATTTTAGCATGAGGTTGGTAAAACACTGGCACAGGTTGCCCAGAGAGGTTGTAGAAGCCCCATCCCTGGAATTATTCAGGATCAGGTTGGACAGAGCTCTAAGCAACCTGATCTAGTTGCAGGACTCATTGCAGGATGGCTGGAATCAGAAGGCTTTTAAAGGTCCCTTCCAGTCCAAAGCATCCTGTAATTCTATGAATTTATCTGATTCCTGTTTTTTCCCCTTTTATGTCACTGTAACCAAAACACTTAGCTAAGGATATAATACCTTTAGAGGTAACCAAAGCATATAAAAACTACTTATGACCACCCAGGTAGGAAGTGGCAGAGTCTGGCTTGTCCAAGGCCTGCGTGTAGTTGTCCAAGCAATGCTGCATCAAATATCTGATTGTTATTCTGAACTTTTCATAAAAATCATGACATAAAAACAAATAACAGAGGGTGGAACGTTAGCTGAAGGTTGTGACGCTGCTGGAGATGGTCAAAATTGACAGGAGGGACCTGTATCGTTCCTGTGGAACAGCAGCTAAAAGGTGAATCGAGGGTGATGAACTTTATCTCAATATATTTTCTATGTGAGCATATAACATGACCCAGTGCACATCTTGCAGCTCTATTTCTAGCTGTGATTTGCAGGCAGTCCATTTTTACCTCGTTTAAGAGCAGCAGAATTATTAATATTTCCAACTGTACATCACATAAAGAAGAAACAAATGTATATTCATATTTATCTTGCTTTGTATTTATGGATAAAAGTCCTAGAGATGCTCCTCTCTAACAGACAGCTGCAGGTATGCACAGGAACCTGGCAAAAGAAAAGGTTTTCCCAATTACGAAGTCCTGCTGTAGCAGCATCTTTTTGATTGCAGGGCGGTGATGCTGTGGCAATGAGTGTGTCCCAACAGTGTGCAGAGACAGAGACACTCAGGAAAATGAGAGACAGCAACCAAACAGTATTTAGAGACTTTCAGAAGTATTTGCACTGAGCAGTTGCTGCTGATCAGGAGATCCCCCACAGGAATACAGGAGTCCATGGACAACAGGTCATATTTCACATAAGAAATTATATCAGCCTTCCTCCTGCCCTGTCAAAGCAAGAAGGAATAGAAACGATAGAATTACAAGTGACCCAAATAAAGTTTGATTTTGGCTGGGAAAACCAGGGAGAGAGTAATAAGGGCTGATGTCAGAAGGACCCCTGTGAGCTCCAGGGATGGGATTTTCAGGGGCAGCCCCACAGCTCACCACATTGCAGAGGCTCCAAGCAGCTCCCACCAGCCTGTCCTGCTCCAAGGGCTCTCCAGGTCTCTTCTGATTATTTCCCTGTGCTGTTTAATTACAAGATCTTTCTGGCTCCCTACACACTCCCAAACTCCGGGTTCATTATCTGAGCCCTCTCTTTACCCAAATTCTTTGCTTTGAGGGATCCCCCACAAAACACACAGTAAACATTCACAATTTCACCAGAGCTCTTTTTATACTTAAGCCAACAATCACCTTGTAAAAAAAGTCACACAAAATCTAGTTATAACTGGGAAATTGTGAAATAAAGTGTAACAGAGAGAGAAAGCAAAGGAGCTGATTTTAGAAGTATGTTAGCAGGGAGAAACACCAAACATAGAACCCTTCACAGCAGTGACATTTGTAGTCTAAATCAAGATGATATCCACAAAGAGACAACAGAGAGATCTTGCTGTTCCTGTGATTGCTGAGGCTGCTATTAGGACTTCTGCCATTCAGCAAAGCAATGGCTGTTGTCCTTGGGAGTACCAATTCAGGATCCGCTTCAGTGGCTGTAATTTAATAGTACAGGCATCAGAGGTTGAAAACTGGAACTTGGCAGGCATGACTGGAAGAAGAAGCCTTTATGTGTGCGAATCACTAAACCTTCAAATTCCTTCTGCAGCTCTGCTTCCCTCAGTCATTTTATTTCCAGGAAATGTACAGCCTCAGCATGTCAAAAATGAGAAGCATGGATAAGCAGCCAGTGTTAAAATCACAGAGGTTTATATTGAGCTGCAAAGTCAATTTGAGAAAAGTTAGGGAGCCCAAGGAAGCAGAGCCCTTCTCTCTGCCCTTTTCATGGATACTTCTCTTGGACTGGGCTCTGGACTGCAGGCTGTGCACTCACACACTTGATTACAGATTTAGGCAGCAAACTTCAGGCTTGGGCAGCTCGATGAAACTTGTGGCCTCACATCCAGGGCTCATGGAGATGATGTGGTTCAGATGAGTCACAGCATGTCTGCATTCCCTGAGCCCTTGGTGAGCATGAGCCAGCAAGTGTCAGCTCCACCAGCAAAGCACTGGGCTGTGCAGATCTAGAGCAAAGGCTGTAGCATCTGCAAATGACTTAGCCAGGTGGGCATTACCCACACCAACAAGGGCCAAGAGAGCCATGCCAGCTCCAAATGAGCCAGCACTGCTCTGATGCTTTATAAGTAACTACTAAATGTCACAGGGACAGCAGCATCAATCTCTTCCTCACCATCCTTCAATTCACATATGAAATTGGCATCTTTTTTATTGGTCATTTTTCCTTGGTGACACAGCTTTGGGTGTCATTTTCATTTGCTTGTGGATTCTCTGCATCACCCACAGGTAGGTGGCAGCTTGGGCAGTCACTAAGCCCACAGCAAAGGCAAGGGCAGTGAACTTTGCCTGGTCCCAGGGAACATCGCCCTCTTACACTCACACTCTTCCAGTTCCCATTTAAATAAAAGCTCTGTCAAGGCAAGAAAGCACTAGTTCTGCTGAGCCTTCCCAAGGCTCCTCTGTCAGACTGACAGTCAGGATGCAATTATACATTTTCAAAGAGACAATGTACCCTGTTGGTGTTAGCTCGTGTTTAATATATTAGGGTGATGTGTGTTGCTGGGATGAGAAGTGAGATGAAGCCTTAGCACTTTGGTCTAATACCTATGGCATTTTTAAGCACTTAGTTCAATGCAGGATGTGGCCACAGCTGAGATAGGTCATGGTGGTGAGTTTCCCCATGAACACAGAAGACAAAATTCTCCACTCCTGTGGGCAACAACATGAACACATAAATAGAGTGGCTGCTGCTCAATTTTGCTGTGTTAGAGTGAAATCCTTATAATAAAGAAAGAAGCTCAAGTGCCTATGTGCATGTAAGCCTCAAGTCCACCCCGGTGTACATGCTGAGGGGCACGAACCAGGCCATACTGGTCTGCAGCTGTGCTGGCCAGCTGATGAACAACAGGATTGATGTCTCCAGCCAAAACTGTTTTATCCCCCAGAAACAACCTGTGTAAAAAAAAAAAAAAATCTTTTTTAAAAAGTTCACATTTCCCAAAAAACCTAGTCTTCACTGAAAAAAAAACCCCAAAACTGGCTCTGTTACTGATGCTACTATGTATACCAAAAAATGCAAATACATCTCCTGTTCTTACAGTTGTTTTCCTGTGAAAACCATGGAGAAGAGGCAGGGTTCTGCAGACACAACCTCCTATTCAGTCTATAGAACCTCTAAAATAAAAACAAAGTACCTTCTGGGAGGGCTCTGTAACACAAGGATGCCTATGGTTGATGCTGAATCACACTCTGCTGAGCTTTAGGGAAAAGAAAGGAAAACACAAGTGGCTCTGAGCACCACCGCAACTGTAACTGATACTCTATTTGAATTAAATATTTCATTTACTTTGTCACAGTGACTGTGACCTTTTCAGCTTCAGTTTGGCTTTAAATGACTGATATTCTTCACGTTACACACACAAGGCTCAACAGACTTGTTCTGTCAAAGAATGAAAATAGCTCTGTGGGTATTTTGTCTCCCTGTTTCACAGAGATATAACAGTGAATGCAATAAAAAGTAATGGTGTGGAAGAGATCATGCTGCTGCGTTCCAAGGGTCATGTACATATGGCTGATGAGAAGCCCTGGTATTTCCACTGTCTACTGAATTAAAAAACAGTGATGGGCAGCAGCAGCCACCTGAAAACGTGCTGCACAGGTCCCGTGTCTTCAGAGTCAACATGACCTCGGCAGAAAACTGTTCCTGGAAGTGAACTTTCAGAATAAATGTGCTCTGAGTTGGGTGATCTCTTGAAGCCCTAAGTTTTCTTCATTGGCTAGGGTTGGGTACTTACAGGTGGATTGAAGTGATGTTATGGAGATAACAATCCACCTGTCCCCCCACTCTCAGCTGTCACAGACCCCCATCAGAAGGGTGCACAGCCAGAGCTTGGAGGGAGTTTCTAGGTGCTTGTCCACGCTCTGCGTAGCTGATGATGGCGATTTTATTTCTCTTTTCTCAGAGAACTGTGTCATCTTCCTCCAGAAAAGAGAAAGCGCAAAAATTTTTAAGTATCTCTGCATTAGTGAGCCCCATGGCTTATTTTGCTGGAACAACAATAAAAAGTGTTTTTCAGATTAAGTCCTTTTCAAAGCTCCTTAAGGAAAGAAGTAAGGCCTCTCTCTGGATTCCATAAGCCCCTACAGCAAAAGAAGTGACACCAGGTGGTGCAGCAAGACACAGACAGCCTGGAACACATGGGGAAAAAAGACCTGGAAGCTGGAAGAAAGGGCACAAAACTGTCACTGACTGGTTACTTCATGAAGCCATGGGGTAACCTGTGGCCACCTGTGTCACTGTCTTGATCACAGCTAGCAACAGGCAGAGCTGAATGCAGCTGGATGACTTGGGGCTGGAATTCAACACAGGGAAAGAGATAATGCAGGGGAAGAAACAGCTGAGTTGGGATGAGAAGGGACAATACAATCTCTTTTAGTAACTCTGATGACTTTAAGTGGTTGTTGAACTATAGCCTGATTTTAACACACAGAGACACACCAGAGATGGATCACTGTTCAGGAATGAATGGCTCAAGAGTGTGCACAGGTAAGTGCCAGGTGTGCATGGAGTCATGTAATCAGCAACAGAAAAGTACTGTAGGGTTCTTTGCAACTTTGTGAAACCCCAGTTTGACACAGGAGAAAATATCACTTCTGACAAGATCCACTCACTTTTCCAGTGAAGGGTTGCTGCAGTGTCTGCAAAATAAAGCAACTGGAGAATACAACAGAAAGAAGAAGGGTCAGGATACAGAAATGATTGGGGATGGTATATCTGATACAATATGCACAGCCAGTCTCAGTGCAGATGCATCATCCCATGGATGTTCCCTGAGCATCAAAAGGCTTGGCTGTAACAGTCTTAACACTGTACTTGCATGGATAAGCTGGAGAGATGAGAAACTGATGGAGGGTAGTTCAGTGAAACCCCTCAGAGGAATACGAACAGGACTCCAAAGCAGCCTAGAGGCTGGGGAGGTGGTAGGCAGACTTGCCTTACAGCACTGAATGGGTGAGACAGAGGACAGAGGACAAAATCCATTCATTAGAGAGCCACAGAGGAGACCACAGGAGCCACCAATGGAGGTAGACTAAGCTGAATTCTAATATAGGCCATAATATTTAGTTCCATACTGTAGAAAAAAAGAAGAAAGAAAACTGAGGAAACAGGAAACTCAGAACTGGACAACTCCCACAGTCATATACCAGATTGGCATTAATGGGTGCAGATAGGATAGAGTCAGTCTTAATGCGCCCCAGCCAGTACTTCAAAAGACTAGTCTCTTTTAGCGGACTTCATGGACTAGTCCTTTGAAGCAAGCACACAAATTCCTCATCACATAATGGGGGGAAGGAATTTCACAGGTTTCCAAAGAGAGAGCCAATCTGCCTAATATATGTACCTAAATTCATAACCCATTTGGCTAATTGCTCATAACTGGCACAAACTCACAGCTACCATGGTTGTTGCCTTCAGAACAAAGTCTTGTACCAACACTGATGGTAATCTAGGAATGGAGAACAGCAAAATGCAATACCACAAGGGTAAGCTCTGATGGCCAAGGCCAACTCTGCTTTTTCGTGTTTACTTGTGTCAGCAGTGTGTAGAGAGGATGCCCCCACACAGTTAATTCACCTGTATATGCTGACTGCAAAAACCATATATGCTGCAGGTGAATAATGCTTCATATTAAAGTAGAGTGTGAGGTGAGAGCCAGGCTTACCTCCCACGCACATATCTTGTGATACCAATATACGTGACTCACCCTTTAGCTGCTCTGATAGGAAATCGAGGCATATTTCATAAAATTCTGTCCAGAGACTTTTTGTCTTCAGAAAAAAATGTTAAACCATGTATCCTTCCTTTTTTCTTTTTTTTTTTTCTTTTTTTTTTTTTTTCTAATTCAAACTTTATCTCAGGGTAATGCATTCTGCCCAAAGCTTTTTGCACATTCGCAAATAACATAGAGGTATGTAGATTCAGTGAACAATTATTCTTTGTGCTTTCTTATCCAATTCCTTTCTTTATTTGCAGAAGCAGTTTTCTGTTAGGAAATACAAGGATAGTTAACTGTACCCGTAACCCTTCTTCTGTGCTGTGCAAGACTTTCTATCCTTGTTCCTGTCTCTTTACAACTTACTCCCCTGCACCAAGAGACACAGAACATTCTGTACCCTGTTTGTAGCTCTCACTGATCTCCTGTTGTTTTCCAATATTGTGGGTGTTGTTTACTTTCCCCAGTTAAAAAAAAAAAAAATGTTTTTCTTACTTTATCACCATTATCGTAAAAACTGCCAGGAACTCCTTTGCAGACTGTAAAATCAACAGCTTGTAGATGTGCAGTCAGAACTTGCATTGGTTAGTTATAAGGTGATTATCCATAGCAATTGTCAACTTGTTTCAGAGCCCAATTATTAGGCAAGCAGACTGTTTATTTTGTGCATATTTGCAGAATTTTGTTAGGTTTTGCCAGTAGATAATTGCTGCTGATTAGTACTCTCTTATCTTGTCTAAAGAAGGATCTTGTGTGGGCCACTTGCCACAGACACATTGATTGTCATAAAAAACTCAGCATGGGTTTCAGTTATTTATCACTGTTTTCCCATGTTTAGAGGAGATGAAATAGCTTTTGACAAATGAGGGCTCTCTTACGGCTAAAAGACAGATCAGTATTTCACCATCTATATTTAATTTAGTTAGCCCTGTTGCACGTGTCAGTTATGCTCTCAAATTTTAGACTTTGCCATCACAATTAGCATTTTGACTGGCAATTTGCAGAACTGCAGGGGAACAGGATCCCTGCTCAAAAGAGTCTTCCAATCTGTCGGCTACAACAGGAGCAACGAAACAGCATGACACTGGTAAGCAGGGCAGAGAAATGCATGTGTGAAAGGCTGTGATGCTCTGAACGAAGAGCAATGTCAGCACCAGTTTGCTTGTCTGACTGGGTTGTGAACCTGTGCTGGTGCTGTAAGTCTGATGGGGAGATGTCCTTCCTGGCTGAGCCAGTGCACTGGCTGACGTGACAACTGGGAGTGAGGCTGAGTCAGCCACTGCTGACACATGTCATGAGAACATGGGCCAGCTGGTGTGTTCAGTGGCTGTGTCAAATGCATAGCTTCCCTCCTTAAACCAAAAGAGGCTTAATGGCATAAATCACTAGATGAAGGATTTTTAGGTCAGTCCCAAACATAAATACAGAGAATGGATTGAGAGCAGCCCTGAGGAGAAGCACTTGGGGTTTTGGTTAATGAGAAGCTCAACATGACCCAGAGATGTGCATTTGCAGCCCAGAAGGCCAGCTGTGTCCTGGGCTGCATCAAAAGTGGTGTGGCCAGCATGTCAGGGGAGGGAATTCTCCCCTCTGCTCCACTCTCATGACACCCCACCTTGAGTACCGTGTCCAGCTCTGGAGACTCCAAATAAGAAGGAAGTGAACTTGTTGGAGTGAGTACAGATGAGGGCCATGACGATGATCAGAGGGATGGAGCACCTCTTCTGGGAAGACAGGCTGAGAGAGTTGGGCTTGTTCAGCCTGGACAAGAGAAGGCTCTAGGATGAGCTTATAGCAGACTTCAAGTACCTAAAGGGGCCTACAGAAAAGCTGAAGAGGGACTTTTGACAAGGGCAGGTAGTGACAGGACAGGGGGTGACAGCTTCTAACTGATAAGAAGGCAGGTTTAGGTTAGATATGCGGAAGAAACCCTGCACTAAGGGGATGCTTGGAAAACGGAGCCTGCCAGGTAAGCATCCAGGTCTGGAGCGGGAAGCGGGCAGAGGAGGAATTAGCTGCGAGAATTGCCACACAAACCCCCTCAGGTTTCTTCTCCCCGATGGGCGGGCTGTGCCGTGCCCGGAGCCCGTCCCATCCCGCCCGGCGACACGAGGTGGCAGCAGCCGCTCGCGTTTGGGCAGCGCCGGCTCTCCCGCCGTGCCGGCCGAGACACTGTCGTGTGTTTTGTAAAGGTGTTCTCCACCTCATTTTCCAGCCATTTTGTGAAAGGCAACGTTCCGATAAAGAGGGGACAAACAGACCTTTTTTTACTCGGTCTGCGTTTAACTGTTTTGTACACCGGGAACGGAGCTGGGGTCGTACTCCAAGCTCGGTTAGAGCTCTGCTCAAGCCGGTCATGTCACTTGAATGCGATGTATTTAGACAGAAAATTAAAATCCCACTCGGGAAAACCGCTCGGCTTCAAACCGCAGCTCTGAGGGGCTCGCTGCTTGTCAAATGCCATCTGCGGGGGAGATGTGCCTGAAGCTCAGGGATGTGTTCCTTCCGTGAGTGCGCAGAGAGCATCGGCAGCGAGCAGGGCGGCTCACCCTGCCCCACCATCACCTTGCCTGTGCCCGCTGGGGAGCTACGGCAGGTTTAATCTTTTGATTTAAATCCTACTTTTCTAAAACTTCTCATTTAATTGCCGTGTCAGAGAACACCCACATCCACTGACTTCAGTGGAATTCAGCACGTGTTTTCATACCATTGTCCAATTGCAATATCGCATTTCATTGAGGAACTCTTTTGTAATTGGAAGGGCATGTGGAAATATATTGTATTATACAGCTACTTCCAGCACAAACGGCTCAACCCGTCTTGCAGAGTTTGAATAAATCTTCAGATCAAGTTCACCTCCTGAATGACCCATAGATCAGTGCTGAGCTCTGCTGTGGTAGTCAATTATTTATTCATGATGTTTTCCCCATTCTCATGACAAAAGAAAGATTTAAAGAGCCATTATGGTGTTTATGGAAGTGTTAACCAATTAAAAGCTCAAGGTTGCATGTTATTTCTTCTGAACAACAAAGTAAAAAAAAAATCAGGAGAATGATTGATACAGTTAATATATTTATTGGCATTAGTACATTCTCTTTTATTGCTGGGATCAGGGTGACATCATTCATCATAAAGACAGCATAATTGTCTCTGAATGTTATAAAAGGTGAAATTCATTCCCCTGGAAATTAAAGAGAACACTGCAAAGTTCCAGCTTAAAAAAAAAAAGTAAAGAAAAAAAAGAGGGGGACTGAATGATACAAATGATAAAATGTACTGGCTTTAAATTTCTGTCCATAAACCTGGAATAAAGCTACTGAGAATTAGTCTGAGATGAAGATTGTAATGCAATAACCTGAAATTAGTTTAGGTGTTCCTCTAATCTCATTTTTCATGGTGTAAGGACTATTCATCATAAAATCTGTTTTCCTTCATTGGCAGTATTTCAGCTGTCTACTCACTGAATGAAAACAGTAAAGGAGTGAAGACACCAAATGAAATACATGTTAGTTATTCTGGCAGAATTATCTCGCCCTCAGCAAAGCAAAGTAGACAGAGCAGTATCTTCTAGCTGGACTTTGCTCACCACATTCAGAATTACTCTGAGCCCTTACTCCTCTTTTTCATATGCAAGTTTGGCTTTAGGAACAGGCCTTGACACCCTGACAAAGTGTGTCTCTCATGGGATTTTACTTTGCTTGGATTTAGCTTTTATCTCCGTGGGTAGTTTCTTATCTACAAAGAGACCCTGAAGACCTCTTTGCTATTCCTTTGAAGATAACTCTCCCAGTCTTGCCTGCATCGAGTAAATCTCATCCTGTGAGTCTGGATGGAGTCCTCTTCCAGTCTGATGTTGCCTAAGAAATGGGATGCAAAAAATGAGAGGACAGGGGGGAAAAAGGCTGAAGGTTCTTACTCAGGACTCTACAGGTTGCACTAAAGCTACACGTTCCTCCTTGCTGAGCAAACCTTTCCAGACCTGTCTCATGCTTTCACTGTGTTTGCTGTGGGAGTGTCATCCATATATGTTACCTATGGGGAGGGAAGCTCCCATTGCAAGATGGCCAGCAGAGTTCTTCATGTTGTAAATCAAGGTGGACATTCCCAGTGATTTAGAACTAACCTTCTGAATTATGCAATAGCTGTGTATGTCTGGCTTAATCCAAGTATGTTTAAAATTAGCCTTTAATCTTATGCAATCCCCTATGTTCCCAAAAATGAAATTGTCAGTGAGAAGCAGACCAACTAAGCAGTATTAATTAACACAAGGAGAAAATCACAAAATATTCTCTTTGATCATTACTTGAAGACATTTTGTGCTTACCTTTAATTTCCTCTCCTGATTTGAAATAGCCAGTTCAGGTTATAGCTCTTTGTTAGAATAATAATTAAGCAATCTAGTCTGTGCATATACATTGTTTATCTAAAGGACACTAATTAGTGTCTAGGTTAAGGGACTAATTGAGGTTAAGCCTTCATAGGAGCAGGCCTTAGATCCTTCAGGAGGCAAAAATTTCTATTAAACATGATGGTGTCAACCCAAATCTGTACTCCTCATTGTTTTCTCTTTCTTCAAAAGAATCTTTAAGTCTGCTTCCAATTTCTCATCTCAAAAGGTACAGCTTCTTAAACAATTGTGTGAGGGTTTCTCTGCCCTGTAAATGCCCAGAAAGTCATCAAAGAAGTTCAGACTAAAGGGCCTTCTCAGTTGATGCTCACTGCAGGGTGGCCGATGGGACTGACCAGACGGAGGAAGCAGGGATGCTGTCTCGTGATGTGTCCAGCCACTGAACTGGAAATGGCAGGAGGAATGGGATGCCACTGGCATTTTCCCTCAGGAAATTCCCTTCACTGATCATTGTACCTCCAATCTTTGGACTTGAAGTGGGGCCAGGCAGGCCAGCTGTACTGCAGCCGTCCACCACTGAGCAGATAGGGTATCACAGCCGTGCTCTGAGCCTGCCCCTGGCTTTATCTTTACATGAAAGTGAGAAGTGTAAGAGGAGTATCACCACAGATGCATAGAGAAGGCCACAACAGTTTACTCCTTTATGTAAAAAGTAAACAAAGGAGACAGTCTGCCATTAAAGCCAGAGGCAATTAATCTGGAGTGAGCAAAAAGGAACTGGCACCGTGTCTGCCCTATACTATAGCCAAAATTTTGAGATATGATGTAAAAACACAGTGCAGTTTCAAAAAAATTAGCTCATCTGGGGTCAAGTCTTTCCCTTTCTGAGACAATCTGAAGTAATTGCATTACCCAGTGGGGCTGTTCCAGGTTTTAGCACATACAGTCCCTGACTAAACATGGACTCTGCAGCTGTCCTTGGTGGGATAATGATTACAAGAGATAATCTTCATGTTTCAAGAAGCATTGCTGACAGAACTCAGGGAGAAATGCCTTCTCGCTCTCTCACAGTAGCCAGAGTATTTCATAGCTATCCAGATGCATTATGAGAACTTTATGTCTTTCTCCAAAAAAAATGGTGGAAAGCATTGTCAGAGAAAGCACAGATGGATTGTGTTTCTCCCTGCCATGTATCACTATGGTTAGCTGCAGATTAAATTTCTCTTTTGTATTTAGGCAATCTTGCTTTTATTTTCTTACTAATAGCAGCTGGAGGAAAAATGCTATAAATCTGTTTATTATGCATTCACCACACGACTACTTGGTATTTCTTATAAGCAGCTCTAGTTCTGCTGTGGTTTAAATCAAGGATTGAACTCAGTGTTAGTTAACAAAGTCAGAGCCTGTTTGATGGTCCTCCTACTACTCTATCAGTGATCACATCGCAGAAGCACAGGGCAGGAGGAGAAAAGGTTACAAACACTGGCACTGTTTCATATTGACTATTTTACTGCCTCTCGGTGTCTGTGCTCAGTTCTTTACTAACTTCTAAAGATTTACATCCCAATCCATCCAAATCACTGTGCAGGGATAGGTTAACCTTGACAAAGCTGTATCCTTCAGTGCCGAATTTAAAGTTAGAAAAATTGAGTTTCTTCTCACATAGCTTAGTGATTTCTTTTCCAAATCTGCCACATTTTATAGCAACACACAGCAAAGTTTCCTCCTGTAGACATTACCAAGAGAAGGGTGGACAAATAAAGTGAACTCAGCCATTGAAAGTGCTGTGGCTTTACTCAGAGAAGAACTGATAAGGATGTTTAAGACATACAGAACAGAGGAGCTCAGGAATAGGTGACCTACATCTGACTCTGAAATTATCATGCTCTTTCTGCTAAAAGTCAAAACTAAAGTAGTTGGTAAGCTTTTTGTGTTTGCTGCTAGGCAGAAAATATATACTCTCACGTTGCTTTCATAATAAACAATTTATTATCCACCATTTCAAGCCACATACCATCTGTTCATTATTCAAGTTCTGTAATTGTTTAATTTCCTTAACTCTTACCAGCCATTAATCTCAAATAACAATAACCATTTAATAACCATTTATTACCAAAGAAATAGATAAATAACAATTTCAGGAAACTTTCTCTTCCAGGAGGTCCTAAGAAGTGCTGTGTCATAGAATGCAAGGGTTTAAAAATTTAGGTGCTTGTGACTGTTAATGTCTGTTAAGTTCTATTTCTGTGTGTGCCTTCGCAGACAATGCTCAGTTCTGCAATAAACAACATCTCTGTCAAGAGCCTCTAGGTGCTGCCACAGTACAAATAAACAAGGACCTAATGCTGCACTTGTTTTATTGTTCAAAAGAGACAGTAATCTTTATTATAAGGAAACAGGTATTCTAGCAGGATTTTAAACAGATACTGAGAAGCAGTATTTTTCCTTTCCAACCCTTTGGCCAACAGTATAATTGCAATAATTCTCAAAAAAATACATGGTATATAGAAATGTCAGTGTATTTTTTTAAATTATAAAAAGGTTTAAAAAAGATATTAATTTTCAACTTAGATTGAAAAAAGCCTTTTCCTGACATACCAAATCTCATCTGCACGTAGAGATTTGGTCGTCTTTAATGCTTGCAGGGAAGCCTCCCTCTCTCCCCACAATTTCAAAAGATGATCAGCTACACGGACTGGAAGCTGCTGGAAATCATTTCAGTCTAGACATGGAGACAGGTTTAATGCAGCTGTTAGTTTAAAAAACTTTTTCCAGTGGTGGTTTTTATTTGTAGACCAAAGACTTAAAAAAAAAAAAAAAAAAAAAGGAAGTCTTGCCCACCAGCAGCTCTCAAGGATTTTGCTTTAGTGCCCCATCCCGCAGATGGGATAAGCAGCACAACTTCAAAGAAATCCTGATTTGCACTGAGGACCAGGTCTGAAAGCACTGCTCAGGGGGCACTCAGGGGGTGCTGCTCAGCATTCAGATGCAGCTGTGCTCCAGACCCAGGGGCTGAGTACCCATCCCTGTGACCTGTGGCAAGGTGTGGTCCCATTATCTCATAGATAAGAACACAGAAAATCTGTAGAAATTGGTTTTGTATTAAAAACCCAACCTCATTTACATATATATCAGTCATAACGATAACTGCAGCAGCAAGTCCGTTGGAGATGCCGAGTCTGGCTGACTTACATCATGACAGCATTAGTGTCCAGCCTGACACAGTGTCAACGCACCCTGTTCTGAGCCCAGCACTGTCACTTCCAGGGAGGTGCCCAAGAAGGAGCTGGCAGTTTCGCGTGGGAAAGGGCAGTTGCCACGACAGCTCCTCACCAGCACTGTTATTATTGATGGCTTGGCAGGAGGGGAGAGGGGCGCCTTGTTTCTAATTTGAATTCATCTGCCTCCTGGTAAAATCTCTCTCTGTGAGATTTAAGAGTCTTTTGGAGTCTGCTTAGAGGACGGATGTAAATTTGGTCTCAAACATGAATGAACTTCAGCAGGTATTGGTGTGCCTCCCTGGATGGCAACTTAAATTCTTCCTCTCCACATCAGAGCTCCTGTGTCTGAAGAGGAGTTTGGTCAGCAACTAAGCCAGGAATCGGCAGAGAAAAGCCTGGCAGGAGAGAAAACTTATTTCCTGATATTAACTTATGAGGAAGATTCTTGGTTCTCTTATGTCTATTGATACAAGGAATACCTTTATTAGATGAAATTATTCTTATATTTATAAAAAAACCCCAAGCTTCTCCCACCTTTCACTTCCAGACTTAGAAAAACCTGTTGTAATACTTTACTTATCTTTATCAGCCTAACCACGATGTGTCCATGCAGAAGATAAATGCTGTTATTATTTAAAATTCCTAGCATCAACTTCCAAAAATGCTGACAAGTCACTACTCCCAAGAAAATGTATAGTGGTTAATTAAAAGGAAGCATGCAAAAGTCATCCAGTAGATTGCAATCAACCGGATTCACTGAATGAACACTTTGTTCCTCACTGCTGAGACAGGTTGTTCTCCAACCCTTCCTTCTCCTCTCAGAGGGATGTTGGGATAAAGATGAGCACAAAATAAAACAAATTAACAAATGTGGCTTTAGCCCCAGAAACAAATAAATCATCTTTCACAGCCAAGCATTTGGAGATACACATTTCCACCTTTTTTGGAGCTGTGCTGCTGGCCAGGAAGGGGTTTTGCTCATTTTATTTAACCTTCAGTAGAAAACTTAACAAACTGAAGAAACTCACAATAAGCAAAGGGAAGTGATGACGCAGCTTGAGGCATGATGGGGTGCCCCACACAATGCAGTATGTAACTGGGAACACTCCACTCAGCAAGTCACCTGCCAGAGACCCTCTGTGAGCTATGGAGAAGGAGAAGCCTCTCAAGGGGGTCCATTTCCCAACACTGGGCAGGAATGCCTTGGGTGTAGTAAGACATCTTTGTACATCAGAGAGAGTTTTGAATCAGTCTCCGTGTGGTTGCTTTAGTGACATGAGGGCAGCTCTGCTACTGGTACAATGGGTAACCAGCTCTTGCAAATACAGGGAGAGAGTCCCTCTGCCTTATTAGCATTGGCTGGTACCACAGGGAGCAGCTCACATAGGGGGAGTGGGGGAAGAAGAAAAATGGCCAGATCGAAGCTATGATCTCTGCTTCATGTCCTCAGAAATGCTCCCAGAAAGGTGCAAAGCTCTAGTAGGTAAAGTCAGCCCAGAGAACACACAAAGTTCTCACTAACACCTCAGACTTTCACGGACTCTGGTAAAACACACCATTTCTTAAGAGAGATGTCTAAAGGCAACAGGTGCCTCCATGTGCCACTATGTGGCACCTCCCTCAACGTGGTGATCATGTTCCTTTTGATGCAGCCCAGGAGATGGCTGACTTTCTGGACTGCAAGCACACATTGCCAAGTCATATTGAGCTTCTCATCAGCCAACAGTCCCAAGTTCTTCTCAGAGCTGCCCTCAATCCGTTCTCTCCCCAGCCTGTATTTGTGCTTGGGATTGTCCCAACCCAGGCACAGGATCTTGCCCTTGGCCTTGTTGAACTTCATGAAGTTCACACAGGCCCACCTTTCAAGCCTGTCCAGGTCCCTCTGAATGGCATCCCTTCCCTCCAGAGTGTGGACTGCACCACACAGCCTGGTGATGGAGGCAAGCTTGCTGAGTGTGTACCAGGTCCCACTGTCTGTATCATCAACGGAGACGTTGAATAAAACCAGCACCAACATCAATCCCTGAGGAACAATACTCATCACTAGTCTCCAGTTAGGACGACTTCTAGATGTAGGAAAGAAAAGATGAGCAGTAGATGGGCAAACAGTGCACCCATAACACCTTCATTTTTTAATGTCCCCTATTCCTCTGACAGCTATAGCTAGACGTTGTTTGTTCTGGGGTATTGAAGGGGAAGGGTGCTTTAAGATCCATTAATCAGGAACATAGAGATGTATGTCATTAAAGCAGCAGCTTGTCATGGTTTTAGGTCAGTTCCAGCCAATGGAGGCAAGAGCACCACCGAACTGTGCAGATTAGCTCTACACCTTGCCTGTCTCCTTTTGGTGCTGAGACCTTTTCCACACAAGAGGCCTAGCATGGAAAGCACAAGTTTTCTGAGACCCATTTTATTATTTTAAGAATAATGCTGTTCATCACACCTGATGTGCTTCAGGGAAGTAAATTTCAAGGCACTGTTTGGATAAAGTAAGGACAGCATTTAATAACACAGCTGAACCTCTTCAGCTGGCACAAGCTGAATTGCCCAATATACCATAAATTTCAGGGAATGGGGAGCTAAAGCACTGAAGTTATTATGTTCCATTTGGATACTGGAACTGAAACTGCTTCATAATCCTTCCAGCTATACTCAACAGCTTCCCTAGCAAAGGGGTCTTGTATTTCTAACTGTAAAGGGAAGAAGGCAGGATTTCCATCATATTTAAATTTAGTGCCCTTTCTTCTAGGAAAAAAAAAATATGTATCGTTTCCAGGTACATTCACAATTTAGATTTAAATATTTTCTATTTGAGTATATTGCTATAGTATTATATAATTATAAAGAATTTAATTCCAAATCAGTTTATGGGTGGTCTGTAAGGAAAAATAGTCTGGTTTCACTATTCAACTTCAAATCAATTTTCCTGTTTTTATCTAAAACAAATAACTAGAATTGGGGGAGAGGAAAACCATTTGTTGGGTGGAGCAACGGCTTTTTCAGGTACCACAGTTTTATGTCTCTGTTTTTCTATTATTATTTGATTACTTATGATTTCTCTTTTACCAGTAACACTCTCTGATCTGTATCATAATAACACTTTCTTCCCCAAGTAGTTTATGTCCAAATGAAGATAAAATGTGCTGGAAAATTCAGAAATGAATCTTTGTGGAGTTTTGGTGGGAGAAAGATTTGTTCTATTTAGATACAGAGATTTCTCTGAGCATGAACATAAAAATACTTTCTCTGACATTTATAATGTGCTTTTGTTTGGTGTTACAGAATACTAACTAAGGCACAAACAACTTTGTGACCTGGAGTTCTGAAGTTGTTTCTCCATCAAAATGGACAGAAAGGAGTGATGGCAACTAGGGAACTGGAGAGCAAGACCAGCATATCATTACTGAGAAAGAGTATCTGTAGAATAGGAGGCATCCACCAAGAAGAACTATGCTGCACCTGTGAAAGGGAAAAAAATGAATGTAACAGAGTGTGCAGAGAAAGTTAATATCCATGGAGATGAGTGGTATGTTTAGACTGACAGAAGAAAAAGACAGTTTTGACAGACAAATTAGATGAATTAGAGTAAGATGAGGCAAGTATATATGGGAATTTTTTTCACCTTCCTTATTCACTTCTACTATTTTTCAGTTAAGCACAACTTTCCCTTTCACAACATTTACAGTATCCACTCCAGTTGAACAGGGCTTCCACCAAACTTCCACAAACAGTTTTTTAAAGACAGAAGGACTTAACCTCAGGTATGGGAATGCCAGAAATCATGTCCTTCCTCTTGGGCTGAGTGCTGGACTTTTGTCTAACACACTTACCATTGTGAAATGACAGAATCACAGGATATGCCAAGTTGGAAGGAACTCACAAGGATCATCGAGTCCAACTCCTGGCCCTGCACAGGACCATCCCCAAGAGTCACACCATGTGCCTGATGGCATTGTCCAAATGCTTGAACTCTGGCAGGCTTGGTGCTGTGACCACTTCCCTGAGGAGCCTCTTCCAGTGCCCAGCCATCCTCTGGGTGAAGAATCACTTTCTAATACCCAACCTAAACCTTCCCTGACACAACTTCAGGACATTACCTCGGGTCCTGTCACTGGTCACCACAGAGAAGAGATCACTGTCTTCCCCTCTTCTCCCCCTCAAAAGGGAATTGTATACTGTGATGAGGTCTCCTCTCAGTCTCTTCTACTCCAGGCTGAACAGACCAAGTGAGCTCAGCTGCTTCTCATATGACAGAATGTGCCTTGTCTCAGTGAGGAGATGAGATCTCGCTCTTACCCTAGGGTCAAATCTAGAATGAACTCCCAAAAATGTCTTCATTTCTAAGTAGGACTTCTGAAATTTAGGAAGCAGAGATGTGTTCACCATGACAGGTGTTCATTGCACTTGTCACTTTCCTCATGTCTCCAAGCATCCACAGGTCTCCTGTTCAAGCATTGCTGTTGAATTCCTGTATGTATTTTTCTTAAACCTGAGGGCACAGAAGGCCTTTCTGTGTAGCTCTAGGAAAAGGCAAGGCTACAATAGCTAGAAATCATTACAAATCTGAATTCTAGAGGTTCTCAAAGTCAAAAGCTTTCTTGAAATGCAATAACGTATTTTACTTGACTGAGAACAGAAACAGAATAGAGCCATATGCCAATTTATGTAACATCCAGCCCATTTAATTGAATTGATTTAGAGATAGAAACATGACAGCACATCCAGCTGTAGAGGACAGAGCTCCTGACTGCTGAGTAGGTGGCAGCATCACTCTCCTCCCGGCCACTTGCCACTGTCCAGCTCACTGGCAGCTCCACACTTGCTTGGACCACCATCCTCATTCCTTGCCTGGGCTGAAATTGTCTCACACTTAATTTAAAGAGATTTCTTGCTGTCCACACCAACATCACCAGGATTTCAGCCTCCAGCTTTCCTACACTGCCTTCGGCATCTGAAATGGGCTCTTGCCACTCTTCCTGAGCCCCAGTTCCCAATGCTTACATTTGAGATGTCTGAAATTAAGTTTCTGACTTTGTGTTTTCCTGAAGCCTTTCATCTAAACTGCTGCCTGTTCTTACAACCCAACAGGGTTGGGGAGATGGTTGTACCCTTTGTGAGACTGCTCACTGCCTGGCACTGGGAAGGACACAGCAGGCACCATGCAGTACCTTCCCAGGTACAAGTTATTCCACCTTCCCCTGCTGAGCTGTTAAAACTCTGCTCAATGCTCACAATTTCTTTCACATCCCTGGACACAGCCAGCTCACAAATATGCCGCACTATGAAAATTAAATCGAATTTAATAGCTAACTAAATATCACCATGGGCATTTTCTGATTGCATTGCACTGGAAGGGGGACAGCTGCTGCCATGTGCCATATAATCTCTCGTGCTGGAATGCAGCAACAGCTCTTTGAACAGACATCAATGACAGATCTAAAACTTGGCTTTACACAGCACAGATGTCAAAGACTTTTTTCTGTTTAGATTAATGTAAGAGTGGATAAAGTCCTCTGTCTTCATCTTGTTGATCCTGAACACCTCTCTTTGGATGTGGTAAAGGAGTCAGTAGATACTTTTTTAAAGTACTACAAGCTTTTAGAAGTGTTGAAAGCTTAAGTGATTTCTTCTGTTAGATGTCTGCAATATCTTTAAATTCTTTCCCTTCTGTTATGTTGAATTTTGGGCTTTTTTACTATGTATGACTTGTCCATACAGTCTCTTGTTTTTTGCTGTCTGTAATTAATTTAGATACAGCCTGTAAATAAACTGCAAGAGTTCTATACATTCAGCACAGGAGTTCTAGGAGGAAACAGAGAAAGCATTTAAAATAATGAGCAAAATGTAAAAATTAATACTTTTCATTTGATCATTTGAGCAGATTATCTGGAAAATTCCATTCTGCATCAGTAATGAGATGAGATGTGAAGAACTGTCTTTGGTTAATAGATGGACTTGATCATCTGAAAAGTCTTTTCCAACCTAAATAATTCTATGATTCTATGTAAACTCCCACTCACATCTAGTAGAGGCTCATAAAACTAAAGAACTGGCCTGTTGCAGATTGGTTGCACAGGATGATAAAGATTTGAATATATGAAGTAGGACAAAGTTCCCAGTCCAGTGCACTTCCTATATTTTTGCACTCCAGAAAAAAAAAAAAAAAGGAAATAAAAGATAAAGCACCTTAAAGATTACGTATTATAGTGCTGTCTGATCTATTGTGGACTCAGAACACAGTAAGCAGCAGCTGGAGATGTGTACCTCTCACGTGTAGAGCCTGACTGTTGGCTGCCTTATGCAGGAGGTGGGAGAGCTTGGGGTATCTGTCTCTTGTTCTCATCATGACTGTCTTGAAATAACCCATTGCTTCAACTCCATTACTCAAAGTTCTTCCTACCCTTCATTTTTAATCTCACTCTTCAGGACAAGGCATTAAGTGAAGAAAGGAAGCCACAAGGTTCAGAGTGTATCTGAGGCTCTGCAAAAATTAGAAGTGGTTGAGATCAAGAATCATAGAGCCATAGAAGGATGGAAAGGTTGGAAAAGATCTCCAAGATCATGAAGTCAAGCCTTTGACCAAACACCACCACATCAACTAAACCATAGCAATAAGTGCCACGTTCAATCATTTCTTGAACATCTCTAGGATGGTGACTTCACCACCTCCCTGGGCAATCTGTTCCACTGTTCGACAGCCCTTTCAGTGAAGAAATTCTTCCTGATGTAGCAGAAGAGAGCAAAGAGGATGGCACTGGGTTACGTGAGGAACTATCAGGATGCTGTTTGATGAGAAAATTTAAACAATTCCAAACTGGTTTTGCCAGCAAATAAGATATAGGATCAACCTGAAGAATCCTTTTGTACATCCTTAACAGAGCATCCTCACCTGTCTTGAGCATTCCTGTGAATGTTCCTTTGGAAGTCCCTTTTCATGGTATCTCTAGCTCAGGCTTCTCATGCTCATGTCACCTCTTTTCAGACCTTGTCCAAATTTCCTTTCACTTGCTTAGATTAAACTGTACATGTTCTGTCATTCTTCCAGACTCTGGGCGTGTAAGAGAAAGTTTTTACACATTGCTTATTCATTCCTTCTTTTCTACTAGGATTTTTCCATGGCCCTAATGCCATCTCATGCAAGCAATCCTAGGAGCCCTACCATTTTCCTGCACTGCATCTTTCCCACTGTTCTTAATACTTGCACTTGAATCATGAATTATCCAGGTTAAGACTCTCCACTTTTTGTGTCAATCTTTCCAGCCTAAATCTGGAGACAGTGACCTGTTAGGAAGCTGCTGATTCAACGTTCACTGAGCCTACACATTTTAGCTCACAGGGTGTTTTCAGTCAAGGGCATTGAGATCTGTGGTTCCCACCTAACACTGCTGTACAAAAAAAAAAAAAAAAAAAAAACAAAAAAAAACTCTCTGAAGATTACATGTCACAGAAAAACTCTACTCATGATTTTATTTAATTTTGGGGGGGCAACTCTACTGGTGGTCACACCATGAATATTTTGCTATAATATTAATAATCTAATGCCGATAATGTACTTTTAAGTATAAACCTGGCTCACAGTATTATAGATACAAAATATTCATAAACTCAGCAGAACTCAATTTTAACACCCAGAGATTTTTCGAAGTGTCACACTGGGCATTCAGGGCACGTGCGTGATATTGTGGTGTCTTTTTATGCAACTAGCACAAATATTCTGTTTGCCAAACAGGACCCTGACATGCAAACTGAAGCTTAATGGTTACACTGCAGTGGAACAGCACAAGTTGCTGCATTTTAATTGCCTCTTATTTAGGAAATGGCACAACATAATGAAGTGTTTGGATTCTGGCCATGACTCCAGTCTCCTGTGTGGCTCTGTCCTCAAAGATGGATACCAGATATTAGAAACCCATTCTTGTTTTTTATCTTTTAAAAAGACTTGCAGTTGCCATTTTAGGACATCAGTGTTTTCAAGAGCAAATTTTCAGATGTTTGTAGGTGCATAGGGCACAGAGAATTGCACAAACATTGCCTGCAAACAGTTTCTGTGCACGTTTCATGAAACTGCTGATTATTTATCCACAGTTGAAGAGAGATCCTTTACCTTTCTCCTTTCTCTTCCACACTTCTCACTCTATGACACATTTTGCATATGTGTCCTTTCAGTGCAGATATTTTGCACTGTGCCTTGCTGAGGTTTCACAAAGAGAAGAGCATCCATCCCCATGTGCCAGACAGGTTCCTGCTCTTACAGGATATTCAGCTACTGGGACAGCTGTCAGGCAGTGCTCATTCTTTTCCTGGCTTTATGCATAGAAGACTTCTTGTCTGCAAGTCAAAGTCTCTTCTCCTTCCCTTCCCAAGCCTGCAGGGATTGAGAACATTTCCTTTCTGATGCTGAAATCTCCCTTCCCAGGCATTGTATGAAGGGAGATGTGTGCTTGAGTCTACAGCACAAAAAAAGTAAGTGCAGACCTGAGACAAATCTGAGTTATTAATTGAACTTCATAGTGGCCATGGGAAGCAAGAGGTTATTAGCTTAACTGAGGGATGGGGAAATTGAGGCAGCCTCCCAAGGTCACACTGTGGAAGAGAATGATAAATAATTTTGTGGCCCAGACCTCAGCTCTTATTTCCAGACCATTTTTACCTCTTCAGATATGGAATGGAGCACCAGTGGAATTGTGGTGTAGAATTCAATTAATAATCAGTAGTCCGAAATATGGCACATCTAGAAATAACAGCTGGAGGAAAATTTAGTAATTTCCTTTTTAATATATTTCCTTCGGTTCCACAGTGTTTGATATTAATTAAAAGAGACCCCTGAGCAGTGCAGAACAGCAAAACCCTCAATCAGTCATAGCTGAGAATATGCTAAAACTTGGTGTGTTAAAGTTTCAGGCATGGCTTTTGGTTTAGGTTTGAGGGTGTGCTCTGCTTTTTGTTGGCTTGGTTTTAAAATTCACATTTCCTGACAAATCAACTGAGTCACCTGAGGGATCTCAAATCCAATCGAAGACTAAGTGATTTCTTCAAGATTTTCTGCCTTGCTACTTTTTAATATCACATGAAATAATTTATATGAAACTTCACCTATATTATAGTTCACCAATGCAGTTAATTTCAGGAATTTTTGGCAAAATAAACCTCCAATGAAAATATTCTTTGTTAATAACTGACATAAGAAAGACAATAGTATTTTACCATTGTTATAAATTGTGAAATAATTTCAGAGCTCTGCTGAAGTGAAAATAATATTTTTTCAGGTTCCAAGCCCACGTGGCAGGTTGTCTGCTGTGGGACTACACCAGGACTATATAAAGGTAATTGGTCAGGAAAATGCAACTTCTGCTTTACCATGATCAACTTTGGACTCACAACTGATTCAGAGCTATAGTCTACCCTGAGGACCTCTAGATGAACAAACTTTCAGGTGGATCATCAACCCATAGGCAGGATGACTTTCCTCTTCTAATTTGTGATCCAAGCTCAACCAAAGGCTTCTCTAAAACAGACTTGTCCTTTTCTCCATCCCACCCCTGTCACCGCTCAGCGTGGCCCAGTTTCACAGATTCAGTGTGTCCAAAAAAGGGTGTAAATGTGTGGTGCTTATTGGAGTGTACTTGCTTTGGTAGGTCTGTGACTCAGACCTGGCCTGTGCCTAATGAGGCAGCACCAACACAATCTTTAATCACTCTTGGAGGTGTACACATATGCCCTCTCCTCCTCACTGGCTTCTGATAACCTTCAGCCTCCAGGCAGTGTTCATGCAGTTATGACGATGAGGTTCACAGAGGTATCGATCACAGACCTCCTGCATCAAGAGGCTGTACATATATCTCACATCAACAACCCATATCTGCTTATCCATGCTGATCCTTTACAATTAGGAAAGATTTGACAGCTTTTTTGGAGAGGCAATTTTCAGACAGGAATCTAGGAGGAGGGTTTAAAACCTCTATCACTATGTCAAACATGCAGAGATAAAGAGAAAACAGCTGAAGTGATGCCTGAATGCCAAACTCCTCTTGATTTCAAGTGAGATACAGACACGTATTTCATGCAAATGTAGTTCTGTGACAGAATGAAGCAGAACTTCCAAAACTCACAGTGCATGACACCGATCCAATAAATAAGGTTCTATGGCACTGCTGAAATGATACCTCTAGAGGTGAAAATGTATTATTGGACAAGTGTTGGTGAGACAGTTAAGGGAGCTTCATGCCAGCTCCAAGACCCAAAACAGGAGCAGAGGTACAGGTAAGCAGCAAACTCACAGGGTACCATGGCCAGCACCACTTCCAATTTTGTGTGGGCCTGCCCTAATTGCCTCTTATCAGGAACAACCTTTCATAAATTGCGGCTTTGGAAGACTGCCAACAGAAGCAGTTCAGTGCCACGAGATATATATTCATTTTTCTTATATATACACCTACATACATACATATACATGTGTACATATTGAATAGCACATCAGTTAGAGTTTTGTACATCTCACATCAGTAATCTCACTCCATTGCATTATGTTCTCACTCCAAGCCATAATGCTGCCAAAAGTCTAAAAGTCACAGGGTTTAATTTTCTCATATTCTTAGACATACAATGGCAGACTTCATACAGGCACACCCAAAAGAAGAAATATAAGACCACAAACATTTTAAATAGACAATTAATACAACAGAGCACTTACTGTGGAGATCAATATAGATTTTTATAGGAAAAATATATATGATAAAAAAAATTGAACTACTGCAATTCACAGAAGCAGCAGGTATTCAGAATTAATGGTATTTGTAGTTCTACCTAGGTGACAGTTGGTTCCTGGGGAAAGGTAGTTCACTGGGGGTTGGACCCATTGTGATTAACAATTTCAGAACAGTTCCCTTACATTAAAAATTCTAGAGTTAATTAAAGAAGACTAGGATGACACATGATTCTATAATTAAGTAGACATTATGGTCTCCTCAGCAGAAGTGGGCAACTCTACATTCCACAGATCAAAGAGGAAGGTGGTGACCTACATTTTCTCCATCCTGACAGCAGGAACTGGTGAGCAATTCTTGGTAACAGACCCAAGCAGGGTGGAACAGTCCTGAGCTGTGTTCAGGGAAGACTCCAGACCATCAAAACCAAGATCTGTCCAGCATGGCACAGAGGAAGGCCCTCCTCTGGCAGAGACATATTCTGTAGCTCTCGAGGTGCAGAAATTGCATTTTTAACAGCATAATCTTAGCACAGTAAGATCCTGATTCAAATTCAAATGAAATTATACGTTCCCACTGACTTCTGGAAATTCCAGAATCTTCAAAATCTTGCCATATTCTCTAAAACCGATATTTTGGATGGTGTTTTATTTAATAACAGTATCTACAGCCTGTCAAAGGGTTAAAAATGCCTGTCCACAGCTTTGGTAACAGTTTCCCCTTAAATCATGATGCCAAAATCACTTCTCTGTGGCTAAGATGTTCTCCTGGCAATGTGACGGAGAAGCTTTTCTCAGATGTTGGGCTCCCAACAGTCCTACTGACTGATTTTGACCCCACATTATGAGCTATGAGTCACTTACTGAAATCTGTTTGCCATTTCTGCATAATTCCTTAGGCATAATTTAAACTTGATAGAAAAAGGGAAGATGTCCCATTTCTATCTCAGGTCCTCCAGTTATACAGTTCTCCAAACATATTAGGCCTCTGAGAAAGAAATTAGCTTGAAACACAGATTAACAGTTTCTGCAGAAAGAAAGCCTCTTTTCTCCAGATGATATCATCAGTAACTCAGTCCACTAGTTAAATCCTCTCCTTTTTCCCAAGCAGACCAGCTGCACCAATCCATTTCCAAGATCAACCTGACTCACAAACATGATGGATGAACTAAAAGAAAAGCAGTGTTTTTTTCCTAGAGATTTGAATTTTGCACACACTATTGTTCATGAAAGTTCAAGTGAACTCAAGAGTGATCACTTAAATCCCAAAGCACAGGAGGTGTAGACATAACCAATGATGAGAACTACATTGCAGTACCAAACCCAAGTGGTTTATAGACCTGAAACAGCCCACACTGTAACAAAGCATCACTCCTTGGGTGCAGCTTTATTTCTATTTACATACATTTCTGAGATTATAAACAAGGCCAGAAGAGAAGACAGGGAAACCATGGGAGTTGTGCTTCACCCTGGAATGGCAGCTGAAGACCAGGTGAGGTGCCCAAGTAAGCCGAGATGTCTGTGTTTAGGCAACACATTGACATCCTTCATGTTTCAGTGGATGATCATGGGTTATTTTTCTACACTCCTTCACAATCCATGTTCCAGTGCTGAAGGCAAAATCCCATTACTTTTTCATTTTACCTTTACATCACTTGTCACCATCTTCCATTAAAATAATTGAGAAAAGAAATTATAAGGGTGGTAAGATGCATTGCCAAAATTACTCATCTTTGAGGTCTGCTGTGAATTATTTGCTCTTCTATCTCATTTGAGACCTATGACTCTTTCAGCAGCCAACTCTGCCCAGCAGTTAAAAAATCAATAGACTCCTACTGAGGAGTAAGTGTGTTCCCATCTCCTGCTCTGATTTGTTCTGTAACCTCTGACAGGACCACTGTACTCTTTGGCTCCCACTTTGATTGTGAAATTGTATGAAGTAACAGCCCAAAGAGTGCAGTCGCAATTCTAAGTGTTGGGGAGCAGAGTCTCCTCTCCACTGAGCAATGTCCAGCAGCAGCATATTAGAATTATTTGCCTCCTTTCATCATCCTGCCCTTGCACACCTCGGCCAATGCTTTTTCTGCAGAGCCCCATGAGACCCGCAGAGCAGCATAATGCAGCCGAGGAGCAAAATCCGGTGCATGTCTTGCAGTGAGACCCCTTTCCCCTGCCAAACCTCAGTGAAATTGTGAGCTGAACAAGCATTTGCCAGCATAAAACTCGCTACAGAGCTAACCAGCATCCATGCTTACATTACCACTGGGAGTTGGAGCCAAATCTGTAAGTATATGGGTAACTGCAAGCCTTGCTGTCTTTATCATCACAGTATTTCTCAGAACTGTGATAGCTGTGTTAAAAAACAGGATCATTTACATGGATCCCTACGCAAGATCATAAACCAGATTTCTTCCAGATTTAATACTGCTTCATAATCTCTAACAGCTAGCACCCATACTGTTTGGATTGCAAAAGAGCTAATTTGTCACCCTTATGGCTTCCACAAGCAGTAGGATAAGAGCAGCAGTTTTAATTAAAAGTTTATATGCAAATATATCTCACAATTTCTGTGTGACAAATGCTTCTCCTCACCCTGTGGTTTCCCTGCTGCTGGTCAGAACAAAATTCTTCCATTTACAAAACTGAACATTTTTGTCAAAACACAGGAAGACTGCAGTGATTCTCACACATTCGTCTTGGACTTCTGTATGAGAGGTAATTTTCTTTCTGTCACCCTATTACTTTATCTGTTAAGGGCTTCATATCCAGATGTTACTATCTGGAATAAAAGCATCTGTATCTTCATATAATCACTTTGTAATTGCTCTAAAACAAAGACTATTTTCTTCTGCATTCATGCCTAGTACAACAGATATCTCAACATTTATATACTGGGGCAAAAAAATCTTTTAAGTATTCTGTTTTTAAGGAATTTTACAGCATTATTATTACAGTGAAAGAAAAGGTCCAAAGCTATAATTGTACAAATTATGGTCAAAAAAATGTGAGAAATTATACAAGTAAATATATTTCTAATTTAAATGGTATGGGTCTGTCTGCTGAGTGGTCATTTATTTCTTTTTTCTGTTGTTTGTTTCCTCATATTAGCTTTCATTTCTGATCGTTCTCTTTCCATGCTGTCCTGGTTATAGTGACCAGGACCAGTTTGTCACTGTGTGGGTGTGGCTAAGAGTGTGTATTCTACACCCGCTATGTATTTTCTCATGAACAGCTAACAATGGACCATTTACAGCAGCTTCCCAGAGCCTGACCCCTCAGGCTACAAGCTGGGTGTTTGGGAACTT